>OZ038450.1:7474065-7854323 GCA_964036195.1 Sphaerolaimus hirsutus | reverse complement strand
TAGGAGACCCCTGTATTAGCATGCAATTATTAGTTTACTGAAATGATCAATGCATGAACTACTATTTAAGGAGATTAACAAGATTTCGGTCGAGTTTTCGAATTGGGACCATAAAAACTAGTGGGTTGTGTGGCGCCAATGTTGAAAAAAATATTACGGCAAGTGCATTGGAAGTTCGCTCCGCGACACGTGAAGCCGAAATCTGAGTTGACACAAACCAGTTCACAGACGTGTGTCTACTAGTGTGACGGCCGCCATTCGACCAAAGCAGCGCCGTTCATACAAATTTAATCTGATGTAAGTATTTAGAAGGTAGGTGTTCTTTTTTCAGTTCTACCATTGATAGTTTTGTTTCACTTGGACATTTTCTCGGTAGGTGCATGTGTGTACACACTTCAAGAACGGCATAGCAATGAGTTTCCCAGCGTGCCAGGCGCACGACTGAATCACGCCTAGAGTTGGAAAAAAAACGTTTTTTTTTTAACTCGATAAACGTAAAAAAAAACGTTTTTTTTAAAAGTTCCCAGATATGACCTTGTGTCAACATATATAGGTATATCAGACAGTGGCAATACTCTGTGATGTTATATATGACCATATAATGGCTGTGGAGCCATGGGATAGCATTATAAGTGGTGATTTGTGTCAAAAATATCCCTTTTTCGTCGACATATCGTTTGTATATCGCCTTATAGTCGAATGTTCGTGACTTCAGGTAAAGTTTGGCACGGAATAGTGATGAAACAAGGTTATAAAAGGAGGTTGTTACTTTGGGAGTGAAGTTACACACTGTGGAGGTACATGGAAGCACATTACCTCAATATTATATAGTACAGCAACATATGACGGCTTATTAACCCATGGTAGCACATATAAATGGATACTTTGATACTAAAAATGCCACAAAACCAATGAAAACAACCACCAATGTCAATTTGTGTGTGAAATTGCGCGCTTGCGCGCAAAAATTTTGCAAAATACCTAGTGCTTAGTACTAAAAATTTCGGCCGATGTTTTTTTTTTTTTTAAAAACATTTCGGACGTCATGTTTTTTTATAAAAAAAACGTTTTTTTTTATTAAAAAAAACGTTTAAAAAAACACATCGGCCAACCCTAATCACGCCGGCATGGTCCAGATAGATAAACATTTATTATAATACATACATGGTGTGCCAATTCCGGATCTGGTTTTTTCATCATTTCATCAATATTATGATTGTGAGTAGAGTGGAGAAATGGTTCTTAAATGTTATCGTTTCTTTGGATAAACAGTTTTCAAAATTACCCTTTTGGATGGATTTGTATAGAGCGTGTTGGCGCACCCCTGGTTTCCATTTTACTGCGTGCGAGCAAAACAAAACTGGTGCAGTGGTACCTTAAGCTGGATCACCCTGGTATTTGCGCGCCTGTAAACCATAAATATAAATTATTGCGTAAGCGTTCTCAGAAATCTCAGCCTTCCACAGCAGTCATTTTTTGTCAACAATTGTAAAGCCGACAACAAGTAGAATTGTAGCAGCAAAAAGCCAGCCCCAAATCGTCTACATTTGCAGGGCGTCGTCGTCGGCGGGGCAGCAGCACTCCTATGAGGAGTTGATGGCCGGGAACATCCCCTGCCCCAGCTGCCGCGGCTCCGGACGCATACCCAAAGGTACCTTGTGATTCAGTGATAGGAAAGGGGGGGTTGGGGGGGGGGTTACCCCCCAAACCGCCCAGCAATCTATCCATCCCGAAGGCCGCTCAGCTACCTATTTATCCCGGAGGCCAAATTTTGGGCTACTACCCCTAACACCCCCCCAGTCGGCCAGCTATCTACCTACCTAAACACCTTCCCGGTCAAGTAAGCCACCCATTTTTTTATTTCACTTCGGAAGCTATATCTCGGGCTATGGTGGGGTTATAGAGCTGAAACTTTGTTAATATATAGTTGTAACCAAGGACGTAGCCAGGGGGGGGGCGGGGGGGGCGGCCGCCCCCCCCCTTCCCGGGTTGGACAAGAAAATATGCCCGAAATGGCGCTTCCGTAAAGCGATTTTGTCGCCAGTTCAGAAAAATTTTGCGCGCAAGCGCGCATTTCGGCGACGCACGGTATATTTTAGTGGTACCTGTGGTTTGGGACCAAAAAAGCATTGAAAATTTGCCCCCGTCGCTGTATATGTACTAGCAGGATTCTCTCCGACCTTCGGTCGGTTTTTGTGGTTCTCTACAATTAATACCATTGGAGAAAATATGATACTTTAGTTAAGTTTGCCCACATGCTAGGCATGTGTTTTGAAATGTGGTATGTAATGTACCAACAATAACAAGACCAATACCAAAGATGCAATGTTTTGGAATGGATTTTGGTAAACTTCTGTAAAATGGTTGGGCATGAAACTTGGTAGTAAAATGTGGACAGTTTGCGATTTGGTATGATGGTGTGCAGTGTGCATTCTGTGTGGTATAGGTTTTGTGATATGATAGTGTGGTTTTTGCAAGGTGTCAAACTTTGTTGTAATCTTCAATTGGTTACATTTGTGCTTTGCTGTTCTTTTTGTGTTTGTAAATCCTTGTGGTATTAATTGTAGAGAACCACAAAACCCAACTGAAGGTTGGAGAGAATCCTGCTATAGTTACCCACTACTCAGAGGCTTGCAAAAACTGACACCCCAATGGGGACCCCCCTCCAAATGGCACCCACTGGGGAACCCCCCAAAAGTGGCACCCCCTGGAAACTGCCCAAAAATGGGACCCCCTAGGGCCCCACAAATATGGCACCCCCTGAGGACCACCAAAAAATTGCACCCCTTAGGGACCCCCCAAAAAATAGCACCCATTGGGACCCCCCAAAAATAGCACCCCCTGGGGACCCCCAAACATGGCACCCCCTAGGAACCCCCACAAAAATGGCACCCCTGGGGACCCACCCAAAGTTGGCTCCCCCTGGGGACTCCAAAAATGGCACCCCCCTGGGGACCCCACCAAAATGGCACCCCCTATGTACCTCCCCCTCAAAAAAAAAATAGCACCCCCCTGAGGACCACCAAAAAATTGCACCCCTGGGGACCACCCAAAAAATGGCATACCATGTGGACCCCCTTGAAATGGCACCCCCATATGTACCTCCAGAAAATGGCACCCCCTTGAGACCCCCCAAAAATGGCACCCCATGGGGACCCCCTCTAAATCCTGTAAACAAAGCCCCTAGTTTGGAAACTCCTGTAAACTGAGCCCCTAATTTGGAAACTCCTATAAACTCAGCCCCTAACTTGCAAACTCTCGTAAACTCAGCCCCTAACTTGCAAACTCCCATAAACTCAGCCCCCCATTTGTAAGCTCCCATAAACTCAGCCTCTAATTTGAAAACTCCCATAAACTCAGCCCCCAATTTTGGAAACTCCTGTAAACTCAACCCATAATTTGGAAACTGCTGTAAACTCAGCCCTAATTTGGATACTCAAATAAACTCAGCCCCTAATTTAGAAACTCCCATAAACTCAGCCCCTAATTTGGAAACTCCCTTAAAATCAGCCCCTAATTTGGAAACTCCCATTAACTCAGCCCCTAATTTGGAAACTCCCATAAACTCAGTCCCTAATTTGGAAACTCCAGTAAACTCATTTTCAGGTTTATGGTAATGTAGTGTGAACATGGTATGAATATTTCAAAAAATCACTATCATCAATCCACAAATGCATCAATTCACAATTTTCAATTTTTTAGCCCCAGGGGTTAGACTTAAAAGGTTATGGTAATGTACAGTAGAAATGGAGTGCACATCTCAAATCACTGCAATAAAAAACCCACAAACGCATCATTTCACAAATTGAAAGTTTTTGTGCCCAGGGGTTCATTATCAGGGTTTTAGTAACGTGGTGTCAAGATGGAGTGCATATTTGAAATTGCTACAATCAGAAACCCACAAACACATCATTTTATGATTTGAAAATTTTTGGTCCTGGGGGTTCATTTTCAGGGTTATGGTAATGTAGTGTCAAAATGAAGTGCATATTTCAAATCAAGGCAATCAAAAAGCCACAAATGCATCATTTCACAATTTCTTATTTATTAGCCCCATGGGTTCAATTTAAGGCTTACAGTAATGTAGAGTTGAAATTGAGTCATTTCAAATCAGTGCAATTAGAAACCTGCAAAATGCATCATTTCACAATTAGAAATTTTTGGGTCTAGGGGTTCAATTTCAGGGTTTTAGTAATGTAGTGTCAAAATGGAGTGCATATTTGAAATCGCTACAATCAGAAACCCACAAATGCATCATTTTATGATTTGAAACTTTTTGTCTTAGGGGGTTCATTTTTATGGTTATGGTAATGTAGTGTCAAAATGAAGTGCATATTTCAAATTGGTGCAATCATAGACCCAAATTTGAAATCAGTGCAATCAGAAACCCAAAAATGAATTATTTCACAAATTGAAAGTTTTGGGCTCCAGAGGTTCATTTTCAGGGTTATGGTTATGTAGTTTGCAGGGTTATGTAGTGTCAAAATGGAGTGCATATTTCAAATCAGTGCAATTAGAAACCCACATTGAATCATTTCACAATTTCTGATTTTTTAAGCCCTGGGGATATTTGAAATCACTACACTCAGAAACCCACAAATCCATCATTTTATGATTTGAAAGTTTTTGGCCCAGGGGGTTCATTTTAGGGTTATGGTAATGTAGTGTCAAAATGAAGTGCATATTTCAAATCAGTGCAATCAGAAACCCGAAAATGCATCATTTCTCAAATTGAAAGTATTTAACCCCATGGGTCCATTTTGAGGGTTATGGTAATGTAGTGTCAAAATGGAGTGCATATATCAAATCAGTGCAATCAGAAACCCAAATTTGAAATCAGTGCAATCAGAAACCCAAAAATGCATCATTTCACAAATTGAAAGTTTTTGGCCCCAGTGGTTCATTTTCAGGGTTATGGTAATGTAGTGTCAAAATGAAGTGCATATTTCAAATGAGTGCAATCAGAAACCCGAAAATGCATCATTTCTCAAATTGAAAGTATTTGGCCCCATGGGTTCATTTTTCGGGTTATGATAATGTAGTGTCAATGGAGTGCATATATCAAATCAGTGCAATTAGAAACCCACAATGCATCATTTCACAATTTGAAAGTTTTGGCCCCATTTTGGGTTCAATTTCAGGGTTATCGTAATGTACTGTCAGAATGGAGTGCATATTTCTAATCATTGTAATCAGTAACCCACAAATGCATTATATCACAATTTATATTGTTTAGCCCCGGGGGCCTCACTTAAGGATTATGGTAATGTTATTGTTAACTCCCATAAACTCAGCCCCTAATTTGGCAAACACCCATCAACTCAACTCCCATAAACTCAGCCTCTAATTTGTAAACTTGTGTGAACAGCCCCTTATCTTTAAACTTCTGTCAACTCAACCCTAATTTATTAACACCCATCAACTCAACCCTGAATTGTAAACTCAGCCCCTAAAAACTCAGGTCAACCCCCTATACATGTGCAATTGCATTCTTGGGAAGCAACTTTGCCATCTACTAACCCTGTTTGTCAAGATTGTGGATCGTGTTTGTAAAGGGCATTTGTACTAATAAATAGTGACTGCATTGTGTGCAAAAACACACACGAATTGGGCACAATGAGGCCTGTGATTGTGCCTCCTATCTTTTGCATTGAAGCATCCTTAGCGTGCAGTTCTCTCGCAATTGTATAGGTGTTGATGTAAAATACATACAAGTACAGCACTATTTGACGCCAATGCCAACGCCATTGGCGCCATGGCGTCGCGCCTACGAATGGCGCTGGCGCCAAAGCGCCATTCCTTTACCGCAGGGGTCAAATTTTAGGGGGGGGGGCGCCGCCCCCCCCCGTTCGCCGGGCTCCGTATACAATCCGCCCCCCCCGCTCAAAAATCCTGGCTACGTCCCTGGTTGTAACATCCCTCTACTCTGCATCAATGGGGGGAGGCATGGCGACTAACTACAGGGTGGGTCGCCCTATATGCAACAATTTTTTGCCGGGTTTTCAGTGTCCCAAACAAGTACACCACCCACTTGATTAGCTACACTAAAGGGGCTGTATCTCCAGTTGCGGGGGTGGTAGAAAGCTAAAATTTTGGGGGTGTCTTGGCAACACCCACCCCTACTATACGCCAGTGGGGCAGCTCCCGACGACCAACTACAGTTTGTGCCGCTGTGTATAAAGTTGTTGTTTTTTAAAAAACGACCCAAGTGTCCCAAGCAAGTTCACCACCTAAATGAATTAAAAATTTTTTTTGAGAACATACCTTATATAAAAACTTAATCAGGTTTTAACCCTAGTTCTGCTAATTAAATTTTTTTCCTTTGTTTAGCCACCCCCATCATAAATGGCAGACCAAAAATTTCACTTTAAACGAATTTTTTGTTCCACACTTTAAAAGTTGGTTTACAAAGTTCAGTAGAGGAGGGTCTAAGGTTCAAAGGTACGTAGACAACATGACCTAGAAAATTGCAACATAAGGAAATTTATTTATTTATTTAAACCAAATAAATTTACTTATGATGCCATTTTGGAGGTCATGTTGTTTATGTCACCTTAAACCTTAGACCCTCCTCTACTGAACTTTGTAAACCAACTTTTATAAAGTGTGGAACAAAAAATTGGTTTAAAGTGATATTTTTGGTCTGCCATTTATGATGGGGGTGGCTAAACAAAGGAAATAAATTTAATAAGCTGAACTAGGGTCAAAACCTGATTCAGTTCTTATATGAGGTATGTTCTCAAAACTTTTTTAAAAATTTGTTTAGGTGGTGAATTTGTTTGGGTCACTTGGGTCGTTTTTTTAAAAACAACAACTTTATACACAGCAGTACAAATGGTAGTGGGTTGTCGGGAGCTGTCCCACTGGCGTATAGTAGGGGTGGGTGTTGCCAAGATACCCCCAAAATTTTAGCTTTCTACCACCCCCGCAACTGGAGATACAGCCCCTTTAGTGTAGCGAATCAAGTGGGTGGTGTACTTGTTTGGGACACTGAAAACCTGGCAAAAAATTTTTGCGTATAGGGCGACCCAACCTGTAGTTAGTCGCCATGCCTCCCCTCATTGGTGCAGAGTAGAGGGATGTTACCAGGGACGTATCCAGGATTTTTGAGCGGGGGGGGCTGCTTGTTTACGGAGCCCGGCGAGCGGGGGGGGCTCAGCCCCCCCCCCTAAAATTTTGCCATATAGTGACGAAATAGCGCCCTGGCGCTGGCGCCATTCGTAGGCGCCACGCCATGGCGTCATTGGCGCTGGCGCCAGTGCCTGAAACCACTGTATATTTATGTAAATATGAAGGGTGTGCTTCTAAAAGTACCGATCTACAAAAAATCGATTTTGAGATAATCGCGATTGAAAGTTTGGAGCATGCAATACCCATACATGGGTATTGGGTATGGGAATTTTGGGTAAGGGTATTTCGGCCATATTGTTGGGTATCCACATGCATGGGTATAATCATTGATTATACACATAACACTAGCTATATAAAATTTAGGGAATTGTATTTTTGTAGTACAGTACATTTTAAAGGAACAAATTGGTAATAGCGTGTAGATCGGTATTTTTTAAAGCACAAAATCAGAAAGCTGTAGATCGGTACTTTTACCCATAATAAAAAAGCACAAAATGAGTTTTTGCGCAAGCGGACGCCGATCTGACATCGGTACTTTTAGAAGCACAAAAAATAATGTGCAGATCGGTACATTTCAAAGAACAATTTTGAAAAAAGTGTGTAGATCGGTACTTTTAAAGACACAAAAGCTGAAAAAGCTTGTAGATCGGTACTTTTAAAATTTCAAAAACTGTAATTTGCGATTTTTTTGCTTTTTTCGACCCCCCATATCTCAAAATTGAATTTCGCACCCCCCACATATTATATATATTTTTGAAGCGCATTTTTATGGGGACCCCAAAAATGGTCCTAACTCAAATTTGAAAAATTTGTAGATCGGTACTTTTAGAAGCACACCCTTCATATACGTACATATACGCCGACGGGCACATTTTTGACAGAAATTTGAGGGATTTGTGCCTAAGGGGACCGATCCACTGATAAATATACATTTGCGGGGGTGAATGCGCGCTTGCGCGCAAAATTTTTGCACAAAACGTGAAAAATGTATAGGAGAAGTCGCATTTCCCGCGATTTTTTTGGTCTCACCCCGGGAACGGGGGGGGGCTGCAGCCCCCCCCGCCCCCCCCCTGGATACGTCCTTGGATGTTACAACTATATATTCACAAAGTTTCAGCTCTATAACCCCACCATAGCCCGAGATATAGCTTCCGAAGTGAAATAAAAAAATGGGTGGCTTGCTTGACCGGGAAGGTGTTTATATTGAGTGATTTTTAAGAAACCCCAATTATTATTATTACCCCAATTTTCGCTAAAAATGGATTTATATGGATTTTCTCCTCCAAAGTCACTGGTTCATGTGTCTAACTGCCTATTTTCAGCTATTTTTAGTAATATATGTGCTTTCAGCCATTTTTAGCCATTTCACTTACTTTTAGCGATTTTTCTCCATTTTATTCCTTCAACACCTCGAAAAAGCCCATATATTGAACCCCCGCGAACCCCCCCCCAAACCCACCCCTCCCAAATTTTTTTCCAGTTATCTATCCCTCCGGAGGAGCGATTTGCGCTCTATCTAACCCCCCCCCCCCCCCGGAGGGTCAAAATCTAGAAGATCCCTGTTGAGATTGAGTATCGGTGACTGTCGGGTACGTGGTGTCTTCCTGGGGTGACGCGAAATGTGTAAGATAAGTACCGCTTGCACTTGTGTAATGATGTGATAGTTGTTTTGCAGTACAATTTGATGCAAGCGTGAGTTTATGCGTCATGTAGGAAATTTTCATCTAATTCAATCACGAATGTATTCCGTGCGGTGCCCGGCGCAGTTTACGTATGTAATTTATATATAAATATTTAGATTTTTATTTTATAAAATTTTATCACCCAGGTACAATTTTAGAATTTTTTTTTACGTTCCTACTAAGTATTCTTTTGAGATCATTAACATAATTTAGTTTAAAAACTTTAAATGAATTCACGATTTTCAATCGTCTGCAGAACTGGAGGGGCAGCTGGTGGCACTGATTCCCGTCGATGATGCTCGGCTTAAGCCACGGAGAACGTGAGTCGAATTTTTCACTGTCGGATAAATGCCTTCTAGGTAGATAAATAGATATGTGCTATCCAGTGTCGGGTTGCCATTCAAAAAATCACAACATCACCAAAGGATAATTGAAATGCAAAACTTTTGCGCAAAAATGGGCGCAATTTATGAAAGAATAGTGTTTTCAAAATTAATTTTTAGTCTGGCAGCTTGCCAAAAAAAAAATCAGAACCACATGTGTCCATTTAGGTGGCTGTACGTGTTGGTCGGAATGTTCACCGTGGGCTTTATATTCGGCATCACAGTGTTCTTTTTGGTGCCGCGTACGATCACATTGGACAGCGACATGCGCACCATCGAAGTGGTCGAGGTGCTCAGCTATAAAAAGGACCAGATTATGAGAATAAAGTTCAGGGTGTGTTGGCTTGTGCATTTATTTATGTTTGACTTCCGTTGGGGTCCAGGGGTCTCGAATTGGGGGTTGGGGACAGGGTAACCCCCAACCCCCAAACCGCCTAGCTATCTTTCTATCCCGGAAGCAAAAAATTTAGCTACGAACCCCCCTCCAGTGTCAAAATTCAAGATACCCCTGATTGGGTCGGTACCAGCGACACGTTAACTTGTTACTCGTTTTACTACGCAGAATCTAGTGAACGTGACCAATTACAACTATTACTCGATAAGTGTGACGAACGCCACGTCGACAGTTATCAACAGATTTCAGCCATTTACGCAAGAGGTCAGCAACTGAAAATTCCATTCCTGCTTTGTTTTTGTTTTTAAGAAAATGTTTTTTTTCTCCTCCTATTCCAGTAACGCCTTTTATCGTTTTAGATAGTGGGCGGCGGCAAAAATGAATCCAGCTTAACAGTGGGGCCGCGGGAGCACCTAGCGCAACTGTGGGTTGAGAATATCATCGAAATCAAGGGCCCCACATTGTGAGTTCTATTTCGGTTTTGCGTTTGGCGCGTTCACTGGTCACTGGAGACTGATCATCCCCGCTCGCCAGGGTGGCAGAATTTACGGTACCGTACCGCTAATTTAGAAAATTTACTTTGCCGTACCGTTTACCGCAAAATTGACAATTGCATTATTGTACCGTTTACCGAAAAATGGAAAATTAAGCGTACCGCAAAGCCGTGTGCTCGCAGGAGATTCTGCGACGGTCCGCTGTCGACCGAGTGGCCTCTGACGACGGCATTCGGCGTGGAGATGACGGTCACCCTGAAGTACCTGGGCCACACCGAGCAGAGCACCGTGTCGGCCAGGTCGCTGCCCGTCTGCTGCGTGCCCACCGGCAACTGCACCGAGCACGCGTTTTGAGCAGGTTATTTGAGGTTGAGAGGTTATTGTTTTTTTTGGTGGGTTGTTTCTGTACTGGCTATGTTTTTTGATCAAGTTTGATTTTTATCGAGCGATTCCAGTCGCGTTTAGGGTTGGTTAAAATCGATTTTCTAAGCTGTCCTAGTTTCTTGATAATCGATTTCTTTTAAACCACTTGAGACAAATTGAGTCTTAGGCAGGGACGTAGCCAGGATTTTTGAGCGGGGGGTGGCGGATTGTATACGGATCCCGGCGAACGGGGGGGGGGGCGGCGTCCCCCCCTAAAATTTTACCCCTGTAGTAGGGGAATGGCGCTGGCGTCATTCGTAGGCGCTACGCCATGGCGCCACTGGCGTTGGCACTGGCGTGACAAAACAGCAGCATATGTCTGTATTATTTTACAGGCATATAGAGCGACATGGACAGGAATTGAGTCAATTGTCACTGGCTCTGAAGCCGCGGAGATCGGTCTGCCAAAAAAATGTTGTGAAGGGAAAATGCGCGCAAAATTTTTTCAAACTGTCAACCAAATGGTCTCCTGAAAGTGCCATTTCTGGCACATTTTATGGTCCGGCCCGGGAAGGGGGGGGGGGCGACCGCCTTGGTCTTAAATATTTTTCTTCGAAGTGAGATGAAACTAAAAGTTATATAAAATGATTGCCAGTGTACTCTTATGCCCTCTGTGCTAATATAATTACTGTAGAACTTTGGAAAACCAAGAAAGTTGGTTATCATGAATTTAAAAAGTAATTAATTTGTAAACAGTTGCTGCTTGAATCACATTTCCATTTGCAATTGTGTTGATAAAAATATTTAACATCGACGATTATTTTCGCAGATGAAATCGAATCTACATTGCGTTCGGTAAGGAAAATACCGAAGCCACATTCGTTCGTGGTGCTGTTAAAATTTCATGTGTATAAATACTTCGCAGTATTTTCGGATAATCGCTCGTTGGAACGGTAGAACAATTAGCAGTCCAAAACACGCCATACTTCATAACTTTACTGTGATATGAAATTTATCGTTGCGGACATGTGAGGTGGCCCTTTTCAGGTGCTGCTATTTCAGACCGAGAAGTCTAAAATTGAGGTAGTCTAGGGTGTCAAAAATAATCTTATGGAAAACGAAAAGTTCAAAAATGTTATCACCTGAAATGGTAAGGTAAAAAGTTTCACTTGCGGGAAAGTGAAATTGAAAAGGTAAAAAATGTTTTTGTGGAAAATGTACGGTAAAATTTTTTTGCTTGCCGGCTGCCAGAAAATAGAAATTGAGCTGGCAAAATGGAACAGAAAGGTAAAAAAATTTCTGCTTGTCAGAAAACAAAAGTAGAACAGTAAAAATTTTCCCTCTGAAAGCGGAAAGTTGACACCCTAGTAGTTAGTCGCTGTACAAAAATATCGTGGGTTAAATTTGCGTTCATTTTTTGTTGTCAGTGTAATGATTCGGCCTACATCAATCACAATTAGGTAAGCCGCAGCATTCACCACTTCTGGTGAATAAATCTGCTTATCTTTTTCTACAAGAAACTGCTTCTGATCCGATTTGTTTTTATATTCTTTTTGACAAGTAAAATATACTTCGGCGTTGTTCGGTGGTGCGTGCCGCATCCATCGACTGTTGCTGTAAAATTAAATCCGCGTTTATTGGGTTGGAAGCAATTTTGCAATGACTACCGTATTGGCTTGTTTTGAGTACCATGCTTGAATTGAGTACCATGCTCGAATACAGTGCCAGGGTGACCACGTTATGAAAGAATACAGTACCATGCTTGAATTGAGTGCCCCCCCCCCGCACCTAAGTAAATAGAAGCAAACGTGATGTGGGAAACGCAATGTGTATAAAACGTTACTGCACGCGAGCGGCACATCGCATCTGTTGTTAAATGTCTTGTTGTTGTATTTACTAATTGTCGCAGCTGTTGCATTTACATCATAATTGTCGCAGCTGTAATCGATATATCTACTAAAGTATGTGTATCGGTATCTACCTATAATAGAATCGTAATATGTACCGAATGTCTTATGAAATAATACAATACCATGCTCGAATTGAGTACCATGCTTGAATTGAGGCCCACTGTAAGAGCCTTGTGAAAAAATACAACCCCCGGGGTTCAAAACAAGCCAATACGGTATACATGTTGCAACTGTTAGATCCCGGTCGTTGCTTAACTATTTGGTTTTGCAGTAAGGATAGAAACTAGCAAGATCGCCTGCTATTTTTTAGTTTGTATATTGTTGCACTGTTCAGACGGGTTTACTACTGTGTAAATACGTAAGTAGTTGTAAACGCACGCATAGATCAGTAGATCAGTGATGTGTACACATAAATACATTTTAAAAATGAACATGTAAAATTTATAAATTTATAATTTAAATTTAAAATTTACATGTAAATGTGCACAATGTATTTTATTCAGTATTACCTATATCAAAATTAAGGTAGTCATTCATGACTCATGACTGTCATCTAAGCCCACAAAGGCATTTCTTCTTAGCATGAAAATTTCTATGTCAGCATAATTTTTTATGTGCAACTATTTACATGACACATGAGTATTGATAATTGTTGTTTTTTTTTTCTCTTATCTATCACTTTTAAGACTGCGTGATTATTGCTAAACTCGGCAGACATGAAAGGAATCAGTGATTCGGCCCTTACGTACCAATTTTTAATTTCGTTAAAATTGTTAGGTTAATTTTGAATTTTAATGTATGCATTCCGATCGATTCATGGTAAATCTTATTCAATCCGACGTTTTATGCGAGAACAGGATAAACTGGACATGCATATTGTCATATGAAAGCAGATAACAAGGTATTTTTTTGTAACAGTCCGGACAAATTCCAACAAAAAAGTACGTATGTGTGCGTGCGATAGAACAAGGGAAGAACGACCCTGTACACTGTACACCACTAGCGAAATCTGGATCGTTTTGAAAATCTAAAAATTGCTCTGAATAACATAAAATGCTCACTATGTTCGTAATAATAAGAAATTATCGTATATATATCAAGTGTACATCTTAAATTCAAATTTCGACCGTGACGTTCACTTATCGAATTGAAAAATTTGTTGATGGTCATCCCTACGCATGAAATACGAGTGTCAATAACAATGAAATTGGGTTAGAATGGCACTTGTACAAAAATTCGTTAGACCATTGACTCGCATAATGTCTGCCGAGTTTAATTGTCTGAAATTTTTAAGCGCTGTAGTTTGCTTTCGTTGGCGGCCACACTAGTTGACACAGGGTCAGGCCTAAATGGCATCTAATCCGCTTGGCATCTGGACCCGGATAGCATGGATTTCTGCCTGCTTGGCATCTAGACCTGCTTGGCATCTATCCAATCCGGACTGTGGCATAGATGCCAAACGGGCGGGTAGGGCCAGATGCCAAGCGGGCAGGGGGGGGGGGTCTACATGTCCAGTGTATCATGTGCACAAAAAATATGAATTCAAAATGTGTAAAAATTCAATGTTTTTCCCAATTATTATTTTCAGATGTCAAGTGTCTCTGAATTTTGTTTATTTAAATGCAAATATGAGTACCGTTTGAAATGGGGAAGAAGGGTAGATACATGCATGCCCATGTAAATTCATAAATACAATTCTTTAGTAACCCTGTAAGAGTGACTACTAGAATAAATTTTTATCAAGCCATTTTTTGTGGGAATTGCATTTTGGGACACCATGCATGTAAAAAGCCTCAGTGTTAAGGGGCAACACTCAAATTAAATTGATTGATCATTTTTGGAAACAGCTTTGTAAACTTCCATGTGTATTGGGCCACCCTGTTCAAGTGGCTTTCCACATCAAGTTCCAGCAGTGTTCACATGGAATTTTAACTCATTTACAGGGTGGCATAGTGGATTCCTAGTTTCCTAGTTTAGTGCATATGGCTAAATTTCAATCAAACACAGTATTTGGATGAACACAACAGTAAATATATTGATCAATATATTATTTCACATTACAAATTGGCTGATTTTGAGAAAATTAAATTAAATATGATCCCAGAAAATCTGTAAAAATATCTAATTTGACCTAATTAATTTGATGTAAAAATGTAAAAATATCAAGTTAATTTGATAGGCATGCATGTATCTACCCTTCTTCCCCATTTCAAACGGTACTCATATTTGCATTTAAATAAACAAAATTCAGAGACACTTGACATCTGAAAACAATAATTGGGAAAAACATTGAAATTTTTACACATTTTGAATTCATATTTTTTGTGCACATGATACACTGGACTGATAAACAGGTGTACTCCTATAAAAATAAGTTGCAGGGTGACAGGTTCAGCTAGTAATATTTCAGCTGTGCAAGTAAACCGTGGGCTGTCTCGTGGGTGTGTGGGGGGGGGGTTCAGCCCGCTTGGCATCTACACCCACACAGCATGGAGACCGCATGGCATGTGCCGGCATGTAGCCCGCTTGGCATCTATGGGACGATAGATGCCACGCGGGTCTAGATGCCATGCAGGCAGAAATCTATGCCACGCGGGTCCAGATGCCATGCAGGTTTAGATGCCGAGCGGTGCAGACTCCGCGGCAACTGGACTGTATCAACTCAGATTAAGTCTTCACGTGTCGCACAACGATCTCCAAATACGCATGCGGCATGTTAAAAAATGAATGTAACGGCAAGTACATTGGAACATCGCTCTGTAACACGTGAAGCCGAAATCTGAGTTGACAAAAGACCAGTAGTCACGCATGTGTCAACTTGTGTGCGGGTCGCCATTGTCATTGATCATCGCTCAAGCTGGTGATGGCATGTTTGCGCTGAATGAAAACTTCGGAACCAGTACTTTTTGAAATAAATTACAGCAAGTTTGAAAAACAACTATTCTTAAATCCGCTCCAAACGTGTTAAAATGAGGTCTTGTAGTGTTCATTTTACATGAACTTCCTTCTTGAGTATAAATATTAGTATTTTTGACTATACAGATTTTTACAATGTCAAATAAAATTGTCAAGTTCACCTAACTATTTACTGTTGATTTGATTTGACAGTTTTGTGGGTAATTGTGTGCCTGCTGGCCTTGATTCAGTTGCAGCCATTCCTATTCCTACTATGTTTGTTGTCTGCTGTTTCAACGTTGGTTCGTCTTCGATCCTTTATGCATTATTTGTTTTCTCTCGCTGTCAGTATTCCTACATGATGAAAGATAATGCATTGACCCTTCCATCTTTCATTCCCTTCCTTCTGAGGCGCTTTTCTATTAGAAGAAATACGGTATTTCCGCTCCCTGACACCGTGGATGAGTTGCCACGCCGTAGTGTAATTGGTAAGTATTTTTCCCCGAATACTAATTGTACACAGAGACTGCATGTTTAAGTATAGTAGACATAGGTAGTTTAGTTTAGTTTATTATTGGTTAGCATATAGTAAACACATTTGGGCAACCATTTGGCCCCATTCCGTGACTTCACTGCGCCATTTTATTGTACCGTGAAACTCAGGGGCATTGTCCAAGGAAATATGGTAGGAGTGATTTGATCAAACATCACCTGACTTGGCACGCCATACATAGTTTGCATTTACGTAATTGAAATGCAATCCTCGCAGTGGTTTTGTAATTACTTGTGACTGCTAGTGATGTAAAGGCACCGGGGCACCGGTGCCCCGGTGCTGGGCACGGAAGGGCACCAGCACCGGTGCTGGTGCGGTGCCATTGCAATCTTCAGGGGTGCCCTGCCGGTGCAGGTGCCATTTTTTTCAGAATAGCACCGGTGGCGGTGCGGTGCGGTGCCATTTTTTTGCCGGTGCCAAAGGTGCTAGCACCAGGCCAAAGTAAAAGGCACCGGGAAAGGCACCGGCGAAGGCTTCATGTGCTGTGCAATTTTGCCCATAGTAAATATGTGCTTATTCATATTTCAAAAAACAGCAATATATTTACCCAACCGTTTTTTGGCTTATTTTGTAAACATCCCATCAAATATACCTACTGTGAAATCCATTATACCCGATACGTGATCTGATGAGCGAATCTAAAATTGTGTTGAATTTTAAATCATTTTTATAATTTATATTTGTTTTACTTTTTTGTTCAAAATTTGTTGTCAGTTTATGACAGAGATAGTTCCGTCCTCTGTACAGCAACGACTCCGATCAGTAGACAATAGTGGCTATGGGCAATGTAGTGTATTAAATATTTTATCTTTCATTTGTAATCACTGTAATTGCTTCATAAAAGTGATCGCCACATCATTCTGATCATTTTAAGTGCTCAACCATCAAAATCGGTGGAAAATTCATGGAAATATGCACTTCCGAAGGTGTCGCCAGTGAGAAACTGCCCGATATTTACTTCGGAAATTCCAGCCCGGTGCGGTGCCTTTCGGTGCTAGCACCGGCAACCCGCCGGTGCCCTTCGGTGCCGGTGCCATTTTTTCCAAAAGGCACCGGTGCCGGTGCGGTGCGGTGCCATTTTCTGGCCGGTGCCCCAGGGTGCCAGGTGCCCTTTTCATGGGTTGGCAAAGGTGCCGGTGCGGTGCGGTGCCATTTTTCCCGGTGCCTTTAACATCACTAGTGACTGCTTTATCAGCCAGCGCAAATGAGAATTAACCTCGACGGTTCTAGGGGTAGTTTTTTACAGTTAGGTAAGCGCTATAGTCATGTAACAAATTCAAATTCAAATTGTTTACTCGGCACAGACTATTCAAGTCAAATGCAAGTAAAAATAACAACGTACACCCGTTGGCTACCCTTAAATGCGGTCCTAATAGGTGAGATTGTAACCTCAAGTCTTAGCATTGTAATGCACAGGATATTGTAACATCGTACTGCGTGGGGAAGAAAAAAAACTACTGACCTAGTAATGGAATACTGAGATAAGGCAAACAACATCGCCAGTCACACCGGTTTAAATTGTGTGGGGTGTCACAATAAAAATTGCACTCATCTATGATCATCACATGAAATAGTTACCTGGATCCAAATCCCGAATCTTGACCAATTTCGGGATTTTGTGGTCCCGATCCCCAAGTCCGAGAAATTTCGGGATTTTGTGGTTCCGATCCTGAAACCTCAATCCCGATCCCGAAATTTGAAAAAGCCAATCCCGATCCTGAGAGTGAAAATCCCAATACCGATCCCTAAAAAAATGCCACCATCCTGATCCCGGTCCCGGAAAAATTCGCAGCCACAAAAGGTGCCAGAAATGGCACTTTTAAAGGACCATTTTGTATGCAGTTAGCAAAAAATTTGGCGCGCAAGCGCACATTTCCCCACCTCCCTCTATATCACTGTTCCGTGGGCATGGACACCACTACAAATGAACTCGATACAGTGCCCATTACCATAGTTAAAGGTTAATACACATGCATATATTTATGGTAGACAGTGGTGTGAATGACAATGCCAGGCAGCCAATTGCGTAGTACCTAAATGAATCTATAGCATTGTTTAATTGCCAATTGCGTAGTACCTAAATGAATCTATAGCATTGTTTAATGCCAATTTATGGCTTTATGGCATCCATTGTTTTTGGTGTTTTGGGTCATTTTGTGAAATGTCAGGAAAAAAACCCCTGAAACCCAATTTTTAGGCCTAAATCCCGATCCCGATAAAACGCTAAACCCGATCCTGAAATCTCAAAAAGCGAATCTCGATCCCGATCCCGAAAGGCCAATCCCGTTCCCAAAAAGTCAATCCCGTTTGAACCCTAGTAAAATAGCGGGTAAATAGCAAAATAATAATAATAAAAGTAGGTAATTGCTATTCGCTTTTGCCACTATACTTCTCAATTCACGTCGCTTTTGCCATTTCAGTTCACATTTACCAGTTTACTTCTCATTTGCGGAACTGGCTCCACTTAGTCAAATATATTCAACCCTCTCGTATGTGATCGCTTCAGGGTTGTGTTGCTGCATGGCAGTGCTGCTCTGCACATCTGTTGCAGTCACGCACAGCGGCGGTTTCACAGAGAAACCTGCGCAGTGATAGTCCTCGACACAGCGCTTTCCACAGGCTTCTATTGCTTTTGGCACTATGCCAGCAACTGTGAGGTTGGACAGCTGCGCATCTGCAACCTGCCGTTTGCTGTATAGTTGTAGAATGCCGATTTTTTTTAAATGTGACGTTTTAATTGACTCACTGGCCACCTGTCCTTCATATGGGACAACTTTTGGACTTTTTCCGGTGTGCTGTAATCTGAAAGAATTTATATCCTGTCAGTGGAAAATCTGTTGTGTTTTGGATTTATGTATGGATTGATCAATTCGTGCATCGCAGAAATCCGTAAGCCGCTACACCGACATACAAAATAAGAAAAAAACTCACTATAGCGTATCTCGCATATCCACCTTCTATGGTAGTCGTTTTTGCTGACAATTCCTTGGCCGCTCGCTGTATTTAGTTTTTTTTTTTTGGTAACGGATGCTCATACATTTAGTCAGAGTTGTTGAAAGTACCAAACTTTTTCAAAGTATGCATAAGGGTGAAGTATTTACACCCCATGGAGTGCAGATAGTGTAAATATTTTTTACTTTTACTCGCGAGTAAACGAGAGTAAAAGTACTTTTTCTCAAGGAAGCGTTAACGCTAGTATTTTTCTCAGGATAACGTAAAAGCGAGTAAAATACCCTTTTCTTTCTGGAAAACCTAGAAGGGAGCATTATGAATATTTACTGTGGACAACAAAAGGCCTTTTCTTACTATTTGAAGTATTCTTTATCAAAGGTTAGCATTTCCAAAAAATTGGTATAATATTATGGAAAAAACTCTTTCTGAACTCGGAAAGATAACTCTGCTATGCTCCAGTACTCTCAAAAAGTAAGCGTAAATGCGAGTACAGATACTTTTTTCAAAGTATGCGTATGCATATTTATTCAGTACTTTTTTGAGTAAAAGTAAATAGGTACACATTTTAACAACTATGCATTTAGTAATCGGTAGGAATGTAGATAATCACTTTTACCCGTTATGGCCCCGAGCGTATGTCCCTCGACGGGGTACCCATGTGCCCAGGGTGTTTTCGGGAATTTTTCTACAGGCTTGTTCCATTGTGGTTTCTTTTCCGTTAAGTCGCTCAATCCCTCGTGATACCAGCCTGGGGGCAGTCCCAGACCCTATAAAATGTAAAATGTCATGCAACGTATGTTTGCCATTTTGCAGGGCACTTTACAAGACTTTTGACACTTTGCATGACAGTTGACATTTTACAGGACATTTTCAAGGTCTGGGACTGGCACCTGGTTTGTTAGTATTTTTGTAGATTAATCCAATCCACAGAGTTTCGTCAACCGACAACATCGGTCCGAATATGTTGACCAATGTGTGGTACACCCAGGGCGTGGTCACAACAGCCAGCTCGCCATGTACATTTTGCGGTTGATTTTCCTTGTGGTATGCACATTCCCGAGATACGAAGCTTGACTTCCTAAATATTATGGGTTTATTGTTACGTTGAGTGGCTGTGGCAGTGGTCTCCAAGATGTTAACCCTCGCAGGGGTTGGATAGATAGCAAATCGTCCCTCCGCATGGATAGATAGCAAATCGCTCCCCCGCAAGGATAGATAGCTGGAAAAAAAATTCTGGCGGGCTCGCGGGGGTCAAATACGAAGGCTTTTTCAAGGTATAGAAAGCAGAAGGGGGAAAAATCGCTAACAAAAATACCGTATTACCTCGAAACACCCCCACGGGGGTTTATTTTTTCGCCAGCAAAATTTGAGTGGGGTTAATTCGAGGGGGGTAAATTCAAGGGGGATTTGATTCGAGGTAATACGGTAGGTTAAAAAAGGAAAATTGCCTGAAAACTTTACCTGCCGCCAGCCGACCCAGTTCTGCCCACCAGCCACCAACACGCACCCATGGCATACGCTCGACCGTCAATTCTACTCTCATGCGGGTCCCCTGTTTTACTGCGGAACCTTGCAGGCCCTTGAAAGCACCAATCTTCGAGTTGTGCAACCGCGCCGCGTGCAGTTGCGAGCAATGCAACTCCCACGCACAACGAATGTGTAGAACAACGACCGCTCATCTCATCGAATAATCATAAAAATTGGTTAAAAAAACAAAGGAATACCACAGTGGGCTGCAGTGGTTGGTCGATTGTAGCTGTATGCTACTAGGCTACATAAAATGCTTTTGACATGTCATTTGACAATCTCATTAATTGCTTTGCCGTGGTCAGCGTATGCTTTATTGCGGCACCATCACTAGGTTAAATACCGTATTACCTCGAATTATCCCCTCCTTGAATTAACCCCACCACTCGAATTAACCCCCCCTCAAAAGGGGCTGGGTAAATAATAAACCCCCCCCCCCCCCCCCTCGAAATACCCCCCCTTCGGAATGATGTACGTCATGTATGCAATGTACATGATGTATATTACTGTTAATTTGCATTGCAGCTACACATGGACTAGTTTGTGTAGCTATCTACGTTTTTATGTCCAAATATATCCTGTTTGGACACATTTATTACCTGTTTTGTGTATGCAAATGCCTACTATTTACTACGATCCTTACGAAAATTTCTAACGAAATAATTAAAAAAAACCTCGAATACCCCCCCTCGAATTAACCCCCCTCAAATTTTGCTGGCGAAATAATAAGCCCCCATGGGGGTATTTCGAGGTAATACGGTACATGTCTCCTAATGAAAAATTATACGCATTCGCAGCTTCGGCACATAGTTGTTAAAACGTATTGCCAACACACACACAAGTTTACCAACATGATATGCTCGACCACTTTAGTAAACTGTTTTGACAAAACAGTACGAAACACTGTACAGATTTGTACGGTGTTTCGTACTGTTTTGTCAAAACAGTTTACCAAAATGGTCGAGCATTCGTGTTGGTAAACTGGTGTGTGTGGGCCCGCCATTTATGTTTACTCGGAAAATGTGTAGTCCATGTGTAGCTGCAATGCAAATTAACAGTAATATACATCATGTACATTGCATACATGACGTATTTATTATGTCATACACATATGACATATGACATATGTTATGACGTACATCATTCCAGCCCATTTTGAGGGGGGGGGGTGAATTCGAGGGGGGTTAATTCAAGGGGGGATAATTCGAGGTAATACGGTATATATACTAATTAATATTGAGTAACATTGATTGTTTTCGATGGGCTAGCAAATTGAATCCTTGTGTTTGCCAACATCTACCGCGTTTGGAATGATTGTGCGCTCGTATTATATTGCAAAACATATTTACCGATGTATTCAGGTGTTCAAAATTCAGAATAAAAATTCGAAAATGCACCAATATAGTGGAGAAAATTCGAAAATTCAAAAACAATTTTTGGAAAATTAACTTTTTAAATAAACCTAGATGTAATTTTAGTAAGAAAAACAATCAAATAAATATTTGAACGCTTGAGTTGGTCATTGGAGTTGGTCATTCATTTAGTTGTTCGCGACTCGCAGCGGCATGCACACGTAGGAAGTGCTTTATAGACAGTACTGGACTCATTTTAATCATTTACAATGCATTCACAACAAAATAAATATTGATAGATAGTAAATGTAAATAAACTTCGAAACATTCTCAAAAATTCACAGACAGCTGATAATTGCCCTCGCTGCGTGCATCCACGTCGGGCGCGTACCACGAGCTGCTGTTCCTTTTGGCCGCCGCGCTGTTAACCATTGGCTGCATGCCAACATTTCTGTTGTGTTGCTGGCGGCCAATTTGCGACGGAAATATGGGCCTCGGAGGGGGCGGGGGCGGGGCGGTTGTCAGGCGCAAGTGGGCAGTGGGTGGCTGCCGCGCGGAGAACTGGTGCCCGTCGTAGAGGTTGTCCATGGACTTCCATTGCTTCGTGTACATCGGCGTTTGGTGGGAACGGTGCGCCGGCGGCGTGGGTGCGCCGGTTTGCGATCGCCTGCGTTTACAGTGAGTACACGCAGTAACTTCACTACTGCTACCATGATTCTTCTAATAGAACTGCATACCTCCAATAAAACGGCACCTCCAATACAACGGCTAGTAGAACTTATGTTGGGAGTGTCAAAACACAAAAATAAAAAAATGGATGGCGGAAAGGTTCAAAGCATGCAAATCGATATTTAATTTCAAATTGATGCTCTTATTAAAATATTGCTGAAGTTTCATTAAAAAAGGCTATGTTCGAATGAGAAATTTGAGAGAAAAAAAAACAGAACAGCAGCCTCCAATAGAACGGCAGCTAAAAAGTTGACAAAAAAATAGAACGGCGCTTTTCTATAAGAAGAAATACGGTAAGTATTTAATAATAGGATATTGTTGTAAACCTCGGCTCTCGGCAGTCATTTTTGGAAGCTTCGACTCACTTGTCACTTTTAAACATCGTGTCGCCAAACATTCTCAGCTCCATTCGCTGTTCATGTGCTTTTTGATATCGCCTGTTGTTGTTGCCCGCTCCATTCCCAGCGGTCGATGCCGCCGCGCCTGAAGGAATGTGATTTCTAGTGGCCGTTGGAAGTTGGTGCTGCTGCTGCGCCGCGTTCCAATTTGGCCGCCGGATTGGGTAAATCAGGTCGTCTAACAACTCGTTTTGGTCGTCCCTGCAAATGTGACCGAGCATTATTTTTGGTTCATTGTCAATTGTTGTCTCACTGACCAGCTTTTATCATCATCCACTCTCATTTCATGTATACTCAACGGGCCGCAAAGTAAACACCTTCCCGGTCACGTCCGGCACTAGTGATGGAAAAGCGCCAGAAAAAAGGGCGCCAGGCGCCAAGGGCGCCATGGCGCCATTCAGAAAGTGGGCGCCAGGCGCCAAGGGCGCCACAGAAAAAGGGCGCCAGGCGCCAAGGGCGCCATGGCGCCATTCGGAAAGCGGGCGCCAGGCGCCAAGGGCGCCACGGAAAGAGGGCGCCAAGCGCCAAGGGCGCCATGGCGCCATTTAAAAAATAGGGCGCCAGGCGCCAAGGGCGCCAGGATAAATAAGTGCATAGAACGCCCTGCGTGTGCTAAAACAATTTCTACAGCACCCTAGTACACACATTCACTACTTAATTTGCGTTCTCCAGGATGTAACGAACAAAAACAACACTAGAACAAAAAAATTTAAATAAAATCTTCATGACGAATTCAGACACAATGGATATTGTCATTTGACAACAATCCATTCACTTCAAAAAGACTTTCCCAATCAATGTTTCCTTGAATTGAACAAAAAATGGAATTGCAACGATTTGGATCCGTTGATTTATGATTTTGCAAGTTCAACGGTTCATCATTCTTGTCTTCTGATCTGTCACATCAGATGAACCGTTGCACAAAAGATTTTCACTCGCTCACACCACTTTTTTCTGGCGAATTTAGATCATCCACAAATGCGTTTTTCATCTTTTTTTTTCATTTACACAGCACTCACCTTGAAACCCTGCTGGCGCCTTTTTGGCGCCCTTTTAAAGCAGGGCGCCAGGCGCCAAGGGCGCCACGGAAAAAGGGCGCCAAGCGCCAAGGGCGCCATGGCGCCTTTCAGAATGTGGGCGCCAGGCGCCACAGAAAAAGGGCGCCAAGCGCCAATGGCGCCATGGCGCGGCGCCCTTTGGCGCCCTCAATTGGCGTCAGCGCCATGGCGCCATTCCATCACTATCCGGCACCCTATTTTTGATGACACTTGTGACATCCTATCTCCAGTTCTATGGTGCGCCAGATCTTGAAACTTGGGGGAAATATTGACGGAACCCCGCTCTACTTCGCATGAATTTGGGGGGTCGCGGCGACCCATTTAGAGGGTGGGTCGCCATAAGTACAAAAATTTTATTGGCTTTTCTGGTGTCCCTCACAGGTCCGGCACCCACTGATTTTTTAGCTGTGGGAATGCTATAAATCTAAAATTTTGGGTATGTGTTACCAACACCCCTCCACTACTATACACTATTCAAAAATGTGAGATTAATGTGAAAAATTTCTCAAATATTCTTTTATTCTCTAAAAAAACATGACCACCTATAAATGGATGACAAAAAATTCACTTTTTGGAACTTTTTTATTAGACACTTAAAAAGCTGGTTTACGATACTTAAAAGTGAAGGGGTTGATGATTAAAGTTATGTAAAGAACCACACCTCTAAAACGCCTGCATTGCAAAATTTACTTGGGGGGAATTTCAAAGTGTAAATTTTGTAAATTTTTGTTCCTGAAATGATGTCATTATGGTGTCGTAAAATTACCCCCAAGTAAATTTTGCAATGAGGTATTTTAGAGGTATGGTTCTTTACATAACTTTAATCATCAAACCCTTCCCTCAAAAGTATTGTAAACCAGCTCTTCAAGTGTCTAATAAAAAAGTTCCAAAAAGTGAATTATTTGTCATCCATCTATTGGGTGGTCATGTTTTTTAATGTCATGTCAATGGGACAGTCGATTTTTTCATTCATGGTACATTTTGCAATTTGGATACGTGTATCAAATTGCATCTTTAATCGCTTTTTTCACATTAATCGCGCATTTTCTACACTACTGTGTTCATTTTTGAACCAGAAACCAGTGACGGACCTGATGGGACAGTTTATTTTTTGAAATGAAATTGAACCGCGGCAACCGGGAATTTAGTGAGTCGCCGGAGGCCGCCCTGAGGGGGTATAGTAGGGGAGGGTGTTGTCTATACTCCCCGCAAATTGCAGCTCTTTATCACCCCCACAGCTGGAGGTACGGCATCCGAAGTGTCGCAAAATAAAGTGGGTGCCGGACCTGTGCGGGACACTCAAAAAGCCAAAAAAAAACTTTGCGTATACGGCGACCCACCCTGTAGCGGGTCGCCGTGGCCTCCCCCATTGATGCAGCGTAGAGGGGGGTTGCAAGTATATACCCCCCCCCATTTTCAGTTTTATACTCCGCCCGCAGCGGGAGTTAGGGTACCCGGAGTGAAATCAAAAATAGGGTGCCGGACCTGACCGGGAAGGTGTTTATAAGCAGAATCCTACCATAATTATTGAATAAAATCTTGTTATAATATTTGTAATTAATTATTCAATGGCAAAAAGACGAAATATTATGACGAGAAAAACTGTATAACTTTATTACCGACATTCCCGACTTTATTCCCTTTATTCCTCGACACTTCTCTGAATGACAATTGACAATGGCCCAAAAATCATTGTAAGTAAATCGACTACTCACCAAGCCGAATCGGCGAGCACTTCCGCACTGGAATACCTGCGCTTGTCAAATCTCGCCTCGGATGCAGCCCTGTGTCTTTGGTTCTGCGCGCTGCCGTGGTTGCCGGCGCCCAACTGCTGGTGCAGGTGCACTTTGCCGCCCATCCAGCGGTGTTCCAGCGCCATCGGGCCGGCGGAGTTAACGGTGGTCGGCCGCGCTTGTCCACTGGGAGCAATCCAAGACCCTGTAAAGAGCCCTGTAAAATGTCAAGTGTCACGCAAAGTGTCAAAAGTCATGTAGAATGCCCTGCAAAATGGCAACCGAGTTGCCATTTCGCAGGGCATTTTACATGACTTTTGACACTTTGCGTGACACTTGACATTTTACAGGGCACTTTACAGGGTCTGGGACTGGCACCCGGAGAAGTCTGAGCCGAAGCCGGACGTGCTCGACGTGGTCTGGTTGTCGGCGGAGCCCTGTGGCGACGCGGTCGACGCGTAGGCCGACTGCCGCTGCTGCGCCAACTGCTGCTCATACGGCAAGTGACCGCTGCTGCGCGCCCGCCGCCGGTCCACGGGCGACGGCATGTTGTAATGATTCGTGTGACGTGTGTGGTGGTTGCCGCTGCTCTGCGGGTACCTGAGTAGGGTACTGCGTGTGGTACTATTGGGCACTTTTTTTAAGTGTGATGCTTTGAATTTTTTTGTGTTATTGGGCGCACACACACTAGTTTACCAACACGAAATGCTCGACCATTTTGGTAAACTGTTTTGACGAAACAGTACGAAACACAGTACAGATTTGTACGGTGTTTCGTACTGTTTTGTCAAAACAGTTTACCAAAATGGTCGAGCATCTCGTGTCGGTAAACTAGTGTGTGTGCTGGCATTAAATTGACAGTTTAGTCATTTATTTGCGATTACAACTAGTGTGTGTGGGCCCATTGGGACGCTTTTCTCTTTCGCTTTTTTTCGCTATCATTTTTAACTCCACGTAAATCCGCAGTTTTCACCTGTGCGCATTTTGGGCCGTCTTGCCCGCGTTCAAATGGGTGCGCAGTTCAAAGAACAAATCGCGCCGCAGCTGTTGTTCGCGGCGAATGTCGGCCGGCGTGCCGCGCGACCGCGACAGCGATTCTGGATTGTGGTCACAAAAGTTTTGTGTCAACATGATTAGTTGTAAAAACGTAGTTACGCTTACTCGAAATTTACGTATACTCAAGTGCTGCGTGAATGCGTTTATGTTTCTTCTGGAAAAAATAGGTAGGTAAAATGAAACATTTGCGCGCACTTTTTGAAAGTACGCAAGTACAGAAAATTTTAAGGGGCCATTTACAAGGCATTCAGTCGAAAACTGAGAAACCTTGAAGAATTCCATATCATTTTCGTAAGAATTACTTTTCAGGAGAAAAATGACAATCTTTGATATATCTCAGAGCAAAAATATGAAAAAGTACTCACTTTTACGTTTTCTGAGAGCAAAAATACTCGTTTCTACGTTTCCCTTACGTAAAAGTACTTTACTCTCCTTTTACGCAGTATAAAAGTAAAAAATACTTGACGTTTTCTGTACTCAGCGGTGAGTAAATTGAAAATACTCTACGTTTACTTTTACTTTGAACAAAGTTCAGTACTTTTAACAACTCTGTGTATCTGCCGTTAGTGTGAACTGTGACGCCTCACCCCTGTGGAACGTCAGGAGATAAAATTGCACTGAGTCATAAAAATTCCCATGACAACTGGGCTCACTTTCGGTGTGACCATGTTTCTCACCGATCAGACTGTCGCATTCGTCCTGTATCGGTTCGTCATCGCTCGACATGCCAACGTAGTCGAACTCGGAGCTGGCGCGCACTCGCTCGCTTCTCCCGCTGCCGCTGGGTGTGAGTGAAAAAAGCGTGTGATGAATTTCAATTTTTACGAGGATATGAAAAAAATTAAAATTATTTTTGTCAGATCTTGCGTAATCTTCATAGGTATAATATTTCTGTATGTTTCTTGTTGATAAAACGATTCTTCGATAGAGCTGTAATTCGAGAAAAAGAACATGTTTGTGACTTATTTGAATATAAAAACCGACTGTGGGAAGTGCATATTCAGCTGTTTTGAACTTCTAGCCAGCGCGGCCGCCTGCTGCGCTTGCTGCCTGTGCTGCGCGTTGTGCCTGTGTCCATGCTTGGCACCTGCCGTCTCCACAGGCGCTTGCAGCTGGTTGGCCCTGGCGCCGCTGCTGCTGGACGCGGCTCCAGTGCTCGAGGTGGCCTGCGGCTGCGTCAACACGCCGTTCATGATGAGACGACGCTCTAGGTCGACCAGACGTTGAGCCATGTCCGGCCGGTCGAGCAGCGACTGCGAACGGGGCTGTTTTATTCGCCGCGTCGCTGTAAGGACCCTGTGCCGGTACACATCTAAACCCATTACACATTTCGGCCTGGCACCCATCTAATTCTACCCATAACCCATCTAGACCCGTTACACATCTAAGCCCATTGATTTAATTTTAACATTATAATATGGTAATATTATTGGCTTGGTGCAAAAGTTTTTGCCATTTCAGGATCATCTCCCACTGGATCATCCTGAATGGTGAGTTTCTATCAGGGTATATGAGCTGGGGTCAGTTCCGCACAATAAGAAGTGAGAAGTGAGAAGTGAGATGGCAAAAGCGAAGTAAAAGCGCAAAGGTGAAGTGAAATGGCAAGTGAATTGGCAAAAGCGAAGTCAAAAAATAAAAAAGTAATTTCTCTTCGCTTTCGCCATTTCACTTGCCAATTCACTTGCCATTTAACTTCAACTTTGCGCTTTTACTTTGCCTTTGCCATTTCACTTCTCACTTCTCATTTTGCGGAACTGGCACCTGGAGTTACAGCTCGATGTAAAACTGAAGGATAGAAGTCTAGCGCGAAATTGATTACATAAAAGTAGATGATTATAAATGTTGCCAACTTTATGTTTCCAACTGATCTTACATTGGAATTTCACTGAAAAATAAAAAAAATTGAAATGGAGGGCTGTGCAGGTAGAGTTTTGGACATTATAGAGCGATGGATTAGGACTGGATCCACTTTTATGTGATCAATTTCACGTTAAAATTTTACACTTTAATCAATGCCAGCTTAAATAACCCAGCTGAAACCCCACTGATCATTCTGGATGCTCCAATGCGAAACTATCTGGAAACAGCAAAAACTTATGCGCCAGACGAATATATAATATTTAATAATAATATAAGTTAATAATAATTTTAAAAATAGTATTTATTTAAATTTAATTTTTAATCTAATTTAAAATATTTTAATTATACATATTACCCATCTAAGGGGGGTTTAGATGTGTAGTGGGTCTAAATGGGTAATGGGTAGAATTCAATCAGTGGCCGGTCTAGATGTGTAATGGGTTTAGATGTGTAATGGGTTTAGATGTGTACTAGGCCTCAGTCGCTGTAAGCCCTCCATTGTGGGTCTATTGACTCACGGCTAGCGCCGCGTGCATCCTCTCCGCAGTCTCGGACGAGTCGCAGCGGTAGCAGTGCGCGTGCACGGGGCTGCGCGCCTCGGGATTGAACACGATCATCACGCAGCACACGATGTCGCTGAACGGCGCCGGCCCCACGCAGGCGAATGTGAGCGCGTTGGCGGGGATGAAGAACTTTATCAGTTCCGTTTTGAGCTTGCCCGATTTCGACATCGTCGGCACGGTTTGAATTAACTTGAGCCCCTTGCGGGACACTTGCACCTGCGGGACACAAGGTTTATGGCATTACCGTATTTCTCCGTGTAAAGCACCCAGGTGCTATACAAAATTGAGACCCTTTCCAGCAACCTTTTTTTTTACTTGTAAATATAACACCCGGGTGTTAGGTCAGGGGGTGTTATACACTGAAATATTTCCAAATTCAGCGTGTGTGTGCTTTCGTTTTCTATTTATGATAGACGTCCCTACATATTAAGGCTTTTTTGGTTCCCAGTGTGCAGCAATTCAATGGAAAAGTGCATGCCGCGGAATTACAATGCGTAGTGCGCGCTACACACAATATTTGAGCAATCCAAATTGGGTGATCTTTTTGAAACCTAGCATAGCACCCCGGGGTTCTATGCAGCTGTGTAACACCGCGGGTGTTGTGCACGGGGGTCCTTTACACGGAGAAATACGGTAAGCATAAATACCGTATTTCCTCGAATTTAATTTCCTCATATTTAACGAGGGGGTATTATTTTGTCAGCAGTTTTCGTGAAATTCATAGTAAAGAATATGCTTTTACTTACCCAAAACCGGTGATGAATGTATCCTTGGTTTGGTTTGGTTATATTGAATGTACATCACTACACAAACCAGGTAAAATAGTATACCGCAAATCCTTGAATAAGACCCCCTCGAATAACACCTCCCTTGAATAACTCCCCCCTGTTGGCGAGGCGAGGGAAAAAAACTCCTCCTCGAATAACTCCCCCCTTTGGATGAAAATGATACAATACAAAAATACAAAAGAATATTGGCCTACAGCAGCGAAAGCAGATACATGATGTGTATACACTGTTTTTGTTGTTGTTAGACAGTTCAAGACATGAAATACATGAGTTTACAGACTACATCCATGCAATAAGTTAAGTCGAAGTTTTCTGAGGAAACAATAACTACCCCCCTCGAATAACTCCCCCCTTGAATAACTCCCCCCTCCAAAACGTCTGAGGAAAAAAATTATCCCCTGGCCCTGGGGTCTTATTCGAGGATTTAGGGTATGTGTAACTGCGATGCAAACTGACAGCAATAAATATTTATATCATTTACATTTATTTACATATCGAAGGGGGGGTATTAATTCATAGTGGCCATTTAGAGGGGGGTATTTCGAGGAAACCCGGTACATACGTACGTGCGGTGACTAGCCTGACTCACAGTGATTTTGTTTGGAAACTTTCTGAGGGAGTCCTTGAGCAGCTGGCGCATGGCCGGCACCACGCACGCCATGCCGCGCAGCCCGTCCACCTCCTTCGATCCCAAATACCACACGTAGTATTGGGACTTTTTCCGCCCGCCGCCGCCGTCGTTTGACGAAAACCATTTTGAGGTCATTTTTGATCGGTAGAAATTAGTTTAGCTTGTCGATTTTTTAGGATTGGATTGGAATTAGTCGAGTTTTCTTTCGACTGTCGGTGGGCGAGCAATTTTTGACATTTGAGGCCTTTGTTAGTTTGGGACGCACGGCTGTTTGGAATGAAATGTACTTAACGAAGGAAATTACGCCCGAATAGCAAAAGACCGCAAAATCGAAAATTTATAATTGAAAGTGGCGCGCTCTATCCAAAAAAAAACTGGTTGGCGGACAAAACTGGGATGGATGCGGCTGGGGACCGATAATAAAACCAATGCCATTCGCATGAAAATTGGTTGCCACCAGTGAATGTAGACGATGTGGTGGCGACTCGAAAAAGATTGCTTCAAACCGGCTTACGCTACTGTGCGCAGATTATCGGCCATAAAAATAGACAACAACAGAACAAAAATAGTCGTTAGGCACTTTTAGGTTGATGAAAGTTCCTCAATGTTCGATGGGGGTATTAGTGGCAAAATGGTCATTCCGCATGCGGCGCGCCGGCGTCACACAAAATCGGTTGAATTGCACTCGAAAATCCGCAAGAACTTTTCAAGTGCCTCAGTTATGTCTATTTATTTATGCACAAATTTCAGCGATCATTTGTCGCTGTTTTGCCGATGATTTGCTGAGTTCACGTCGATTGTGCATGATGTGGAGATTCCGCGGTCAGTCTTTCGGGGAGGTTGTCCCCGTTTTCTGACCTTTGTATATATGCACGCATATGGGTAACGGCAATAAAATTCCCTAAAAAAGTGGACTTTTCTACCTGCATCCTAAAACCGAAAACGCCTCGCATAGCGAAATGAAACGAAATGAACATTGGCAGCTATTCAGGCGCAACGGTGACAAAAATCAGGTGCGACGACGCCTTTCCGTCCGGCGCGAGTCACGCCGCGCGGCCGTCGGCTGCAATTGCGGTCCGATCGCGCGGCCGCACTGCGCTCGTATCGATTGCGCAAACAGACATCGACGAGTGAAATCGAATTTGAATTGGTTGGCGTGCGCCGATTCGCTGCGTGACCATTTCGTAACTGATCGGAAGCTACCTATTCGAAAGTGCGCGTAGTAAAGAGATTGTTTACATAACGAGTTGATCCAGCGGCCACTCTGATACGATATTATCACTGGGTCTAATAATTTTAATAGACCGGACACGAAATTTTCAGTAAATTGCGACACGCGTGTTGCCGTGAATTGTGCCTGAAATTATAAGTTCCCCGACGTAATGTGGTTCTGATTGACAGAGAAAATAATTTCAGGCACAAGGCACACTTCTACAACAAAACTCGTGTCAAACTATCACAAGTCTCAAGCCTCAATCTACAAGCCAGGTGCCAAAGTGAATTTTTCCACAACGCAAATGCAATACGCGGCCGCGTCATTGTTTGTGCCTTGAATTCACCAAATGGCTAGAAACCAAAGCGTGCATGCTAACAAAGTGAGCAGATGCAATTTTCAGTGCGCTGCAGCACTATTCCCCGCGTGTTGACACACCTGTGGCCCCGGTGGCAGTCCCAGACCCTGTAAAATGTCAAATGTCATGCAAAGTCTCAAAGTCATGTAAAATGCCCGGCAAAATGGCAAATCGGTTGCCATTTTACCGGGCATTTTTAATGACTTTTGACACTTTAAATGACATTTGACATTTTACAGGGTCTGGGACTGGCACCCGGTGCTGTGCGCATTGCAGTAGCCAAATTCTGCGTGCAATAACAAACAATGCCACCGTGTGCGTGCATGAATGATCCTGCGTGAAAAAACACTGTGGCCTTGGCATCGCCGAATGCCGTGGTGTCTAAGCGAGTGGGATACGTTTGGTCAATGTAAACAAATATTAAGCTATTTACAAAGTCCAGTTTCCCCACACCAGTAGCATGCAACGAAAAGGTTAAAAACTCTTTCAGAATCCAACATGTGCGAGTTCCTATATTTCTCCTGGTCTTTGAGGATTGGATGCTCTGCGGGTAAGACTACTCTCAGGTAAGAATGCAAGAACAGCTCCATGTAACGCACACATAAAATGGGCTTTATGATTTGGTCAGCAAGCCGTGCCGGACAGCTTTGCTATGCCACATTTTTGTTTGCTCAGTTCGCATTTGAGGGAAAGCCTCCAATCATGTGGTTGGCCATTTCAATTTCGCCACAAAGTTGACATTTACCGTTAAACATGAAACGGGGCTAAGACGGGATAAAACCTTTGCCAACTGGGTAAATACATACTCTAGCAGTTATGTATTCACATGTACATGTATTTTCTATGTGTACTGCCAATAATATTCCATTTGCATTTAGAGTGACGACACGATGCACATCTGGCAAATTTACATGGATAACATTTTAAATGCAATGAGGATGAGGGTTTTTCAATGAGAGTACCGTATTTCCTCGAATTAGAACCCGGGGGTTTATTTTTTCAGAGTGAAAATTTTGAGAGAAAAACGTGAAAAAATGCAACAATAACAACCATTTATAAGTTTTTACAGCCTTATATAAGGATGTAGATGGTATAAACGATGTTCTAACGTAACACAGTAAGTGTTTTGAACGTCTGTTATGCATTTCCAGGACCACAAATTCATAGTGCCCATTTCGAGAGGGGTATTTCGAGGAAATACGGTAAATACATACCTAGTCAACTGCATTGCTCTACAAATTTCGTCTACTTATCTGAGCAGCAGGGATGAATACAGTTTTTAAAATCCAGGCATGTTTTGCATGCCAAATTGTTCTGTCAATTTTCATCCAAGAATATACCACATTGCTAGACAATGTATTACATTTTGCATCCACAGGCATATTTTGACAAGTAGCATAAATGCGATACTGTGAATCATAGACAGCAATCATTAAAACATTGCGGAATGGATGCTTGCTTAATATGTTAAATGACTTGTTAAAATCACCAATAAAGAGTCAACTCATACTGATCCTCAATAGTCAATTCAGTAGCAGCTCCATCCGAACTTTCACTCATCTGATCATAATCAATTTCATCCAACTTCTCAAGGTCGTTGTCATCGTAGTCACTGTCACTTCTTTTATTGGCGGCATCGTTCTCTGGTTCCATACCTACCGGTTGGAAATAAACCGATTCGGGCGATTGTAAAGGTAACGGTGGCAGCGATTCATAATCCACATCGATTTGTTCGGGTGATGGTGTATCCTTTTGTTTGTCCATTTTTGTTGTTTCAGATTAAGTTTTTTTTTTTGTCGTTTCGAGCAGCAAAGTGAAGTGAACCTCCCGCTTTTATTGCGGAAAACCAAAATAGTTGCGTGGGGATCTGCTCACCCCTTTTTGAGTGCACGTAGAGTTTGAGGGGTTTGCAGCTTTTTTGCACTAGCAAAAAAAGCAATTAGGTAGTGGACATTTTTGTAAATACCGTATATCCTCAAATAAGACCCCAGGGGAGTTATTTTTTCGTCAGAGCTTTTGAGGGGGGAGTTATTCAAGGGGGAGGAGTTATTCAAGGGAGGGAGTTTTATTTTCCTCAGAAAACTTGGACTTAATCCATTGTATGAATGCATTCTGTCAACTCATGTAATCCAGCTATTTGACAGTTCAACAACAACAAAAAGGTGTGTATACATTGCATACATGCTATGTATCTGCTGAAGTTGCCATACGTTAACATTATTTTGTATTTTCATCAACCATTTTTGTAAAATATGTAGCATTTTTTCACCCATAGGGGAGAGTTATTCAATAGGGGGGAGTTATTCGAGGGAGGGAGTTATTTTTTTGTCAGAGTATTTGAGGGGGGAGTTATTCAAGGGGGAGGAGTTATTCGAGGGGGGTCTTATTCAAGGATATACGGTAACTCATCTCACAATTGGAAATTTTGCCCCACTAAAAAAAGGCAATTACTCACTCTTCATTGTTGTTCTGGCAAATAGCAGTTGTTGTTACTAGCATAGTTGTTAAAACGTATTTACTTTTACTCGATAAATACGTATACTCGAGTACAGAGTAAATACGTTCACGTTTTCTCCGAGAAAAGTTCTGGTACTCGCTTATGCGTATACTGTTTGAATATACTCGAGTACAGAAAACGTATTTTAAATAGTCTTTTATATAGGTTTTCAAAGGCAAAGAAATGAAAAAATGGAGAAAATGTGTAAAAATATGGGAAACTAGTCGAAAATGGGTATAGAACCAAATAAATATATGGTCAAAAATTGCATAAAATAGGAAAAAAAGTTATGACAGTGACTGATTTTGAGCGACTTTTCTCGAAAATTTTGGTGACATTTCTCAAAAGCACTCATATTTACGGTTTCTGTGGTGAAAAGTACGTTTACTCATGAGTAAAAGTGAAAAAATCTACTTTACGTTTTCCATACTCAAGGGGTGAGTAAAAAATAAATACTTTACGTTTACGTAGACCGTATTACCTCGAATTATCCCCCCTTGAATTAACCCCCCCCCGCCCTCAAAATGGGCTGGGGAAATAATAACCCCCCCCCCCTCAAAATACCCCCCCTCCGGAATGATGTAGATCATGTATGCAATGTACATGATGTTGTTGTAGATAAACTACATTGATTGTACATTCCAGTATTGTAACTATATTTACTTGCATTTCCACATTGAGTAGGGTTTTTAGTAGTTGTGCTGAACCCCTAACTTTTATGTTTCAGCCAAACCTTTATAAGTGGCTATTTTGTATGTCTATTCAGTTCAGCTCTTTTGCCTGTTCTCTTTTGCACTTCAGTAAAATGAAGTTAATCTAACAAACTGAGGAACGTGTCGCACGGCGACGGTGCCCAAATAAATCCACAGCACACTCCAAACGCCTCCACTCCTCAAATAGCACCCCGGGTACAGACTGCCATTGCTCTGAGCCCTGTGGGTGCAACATGGTGACCACACTGGCTTGAAACATCTCAAGCCATACGAACCCGCCACCGATTGTCCCCCAGCGACATTGGCAGCTCCATCCCCCATCCAAACCCGTGGCAGCACCGCTAGCAACAGCGGCCCCCGCGCCTTCTGCCGTCCTGAGCAAGTGACAAGCGCAGAGTGCCAATGAGCACAAAACACTGACACAAAGATGTCCAAACCCCTTACTAATGACCCAGCAGCGGTCAACACAACTGGTGCCCCAGCAGCGGGACAAGTGATATTCACAGAAAGCGAACTGAGTGAAAAGATCACGGAATGGTGCGACACAGTCAACAGGGGTGCACTTATCCGTGGAATCACGGCAATCAACAAGTACTGCCAAGCAGGCTGGCCATCAGGCAAAGTCGCCAGCAAAGACAGCACGGCAACCCTGGCCCGCAAACTGCTGGGTATGATATCACACAGGAATGCCTGCGAATCTATGACATGAAGGTCAAGCACCAGACACCTGATGGAGAATGGCACAGTGACCATCTTCCGGCAGTGGTGAAGTTGACAGAATTCCTCCCGGAAGCTGACCCCCTTCTGATTGGCAGAGCAGCAATCTGGGGGCCCCTGCAGATTGTCAAAACAGCGCACCAGGAACTGGAGAGGCTTTCACGTGAATACACTGGGCGAATCCATCAAATCCATCCATCTGTGAATTACAAGCACCGACAAGAGGGTCAACTGCAGCGTGAGGCATGCTACAAGAGGCCAGCCATGGATACAGTGAGCTGTGTCCGCCATGTTCATGAGAGACACCACTGGCCAGCATCACCACACCTTTCCCCGCAATCCCTGCCCCTAGCAGCCTACCCTCCAGGCAACTGTAGCTGGGTGCGGCACATGCAAGAAGTAAATTCCCAGAAGCCAACGACTGCACACTTGAAGCATGGATATTCTTGCAACCACGCTGCAGCCACCAGGATTCCCAGGAACAACCACACAACCATCACCAGATCCACCCAACCAGCAGCCAGAAAGCACCCCTCGCGCATCTTCTGGAACCAGAAAATTTGGCAAGGCATGCGACAATTCCACCACCCTGCGCAACCATTCCTGACAAAGGATGTCAATTGATGGCAAGAAAAAATCCGAATACAGGATCAGATGATTTGATGCAATGTGATATGTAAAATTGTGACTTTTTTCATGTGATAATTTTGATTCTACAATTAGGATTTGTCAATTTGGTCTATTCATTTTTTCTTTTCTTTCAGTCAGTTCCCCCTGGTAGGGTGAACTTGGGGGGGATTGTTGTAGATAAACTACATTGATTGTACATTCCAGTATTGTAACTATATTTACTTGCATTTCCACATTGAGTAGGGTTTTTAGTAGTTGTGCTGAACCCCTAACTTTTATGTTTCAGCCAAACCTTTATAAGTGGCTATTTTGTATGTCTATTCAGTTCAGCTCTTTTGCCTGTTCTCTTTTGCACTTCAGTAAAATGAAGTTAATCTAACAAACTGAGGAACGTGTCGCACGGCAACGGTGCCCAAATAAATCCACAGCACACTCCAAACGCCTCCACTCCTCAAATAGCACCCCGGGTACAGACTGCCATTGCTCTGAGCCCCGTGGGTGCAACAATGTATTTATTACAACTTATTTGCATCGCAGCTACACTTAAACACTCATTTGTTTACAGATGTACTTCTATAGCCCCAATGTAACCTATTTTCTCACGTTTATTACTGTTTTAGTGTAAGAAAAAGTGTATTCTTCACTATGAATTTCACGAAAATATCTGACGAAATAACAACCCCCCTTGAATCAACCCCCTTCAAATTATGCTGGCGAAATAATAAACCCCCATGGGGGTATTTCGAGGTAATACGGTACTTTGAAAAAAATTCAGTACTTTTAACAACTCTGGTTACTAGTTTCTTCACAAATACTTATTGCTTTGCTAGTTGCTTTTTAAGTGGCTGTTCATTTACACATTTTAGACACTCGATCAAAAGTGACACACTAAGTCTGCATGTAAACCATAGTACTTAGCAAGTAGAGTGACAATGTGGTATGATAACCGTGAACATGTAAACCATGAGATGAGAAGTAGCAAACGCTCCAGGGGGCAGTCCCAAGCAGTGTAAAGTAAAGCGTCAAATGTAAAGTCAGATGCAAAGTAAAGTGTCAATCAAAACAAAAAAGAAGATATTTTAGTACTGAACTTTGCATGGCGATTGACAGCTTACTTTGCGTTTGACTTTACATTTGACACTTTACAGGGCTTGGGACTGCGCCCGGAGGCACTCCCAGACCCTGTAAAATGTAAAATGTCATGCAAAGTGTCAAAAGTCATGGAAAATGCCCTGCAAAATGGCAACTCGGATTTCCGGGGCATTTTACATTTTTTACAGAGCTTTTTACAGGGTCTGGGATTGCCCCATCTCTGACCCATTTGTGGGCTTTGCACAAGGCGTTGAATTCACAAGGCGATGGATTGAAGGACGTTGTTCAGTTTGGTAATAACACTTTGGTAATAACTTAATAGGTAAGTAATTATAATATGGTTAGATTCAGTAAATTTTTGAGTAAAATTTGTTTGAAGAATTGATGCCTACACAAGAATAATTTACCTCTCAAACAGCTCTCCTATCAAATGAATAGATCCTGATGATTTATGCAAAAATATAAATACAGTGCGTAAAAGGGAAAAAAACTTTATAAAAAAGTAGTTGCAGCTGTGTTTTGCGGTAGTTTTGCAACTTATTGGTATTTACAGTAACACGACTTTTTACGTCAACTAAAAACCTGCACACAAGCTACCCCTGAATAATAGAAAAATACGTAAAATGCCACTGGATAAAAGCGAATCCCCCCAATCGTGTTTGTTCGTTTTTCAAATTCGAATAAATAAATAATGTAAACGGAATATGATACAAAATGGTGTCGCTGGGAACAATAATGTTCCTTTGTGTAATGACAATCGGTCCTCCACTTGACAATATGAAATGAGTGCCCTTGAAATCGACGCTGAAATTTTTTCGAAGCGGACCGTACATCTACATACGCGGCTTGCTTTGCAAGCTATTTACCTACGAGAGCGGAATAAATAGTGAAAAGTATGTGATAAAATTATTTCTACTGCCAATATTTTTTATGCTACAAGCGCAAACCAAATATACATATATGGTTGGATATTCACGTATAAATTATGATTACTCTGCAAACACCTTTTCACTAAGGTGGACATTTTCTCTAAACACATGTTTCACAATGATTGAGATGTTGCGTATAGTGTTTCAGAAGGTCAATGTCCACCAGCGTACTGGGCACAATAATGGGCATTTTACACACACCGCGCACGCGCACTCATGCCCGCTTGATATTTTACTGCAGTCGCGCATGTGTAAATGACTTGTTTGACGAGTGGTTTGTAGTTTACATTATTGGTGAAAATTTGTGATTACGACAATAATACAGCGCGCCAACGTGACGGCAACGGCGGGAATAGGTAAAAAATAATAACGACCGGACGATGAATTTCGTTCATTCAGGAAAAAATAGCCTGGAAATTACGTCACGCAACGCAGCCATGAATCACCACCTTGCTACATTCAAACATGATTTCACATACCTCACCCGTAATTTACACGTTCATCACATTGTCGCCTCCATGCGCACATTCACAACTCACAATTCATTAATTCAACACACTTCACCATTTTTCACCGGGTCGCGCAGTCTACACGCAGCTCTCCATGTGGAGGCGGACGTTGATGCGCTTGCGGCCGACCACGGCGCCGGCGCGCAGCAGAAACTTGCAGTCGGCGCCGCCGTGCCGCTCGGCCGGGCCGTACTCCAGCGTGATGTGCGTCTGCGAGCGTGGTGCTATGCGGTTGTGAACGCGGCGAACGCAGCATGTGATGAGCACGCACATCGTTTCCACTGTCCGCTTGCTTGGCGGTGACCTCCAGCTCGAGCACCAGGGGGCAGTCCCAGACTCTGTAAAATGCCCTGTAAAATGTCAAGTGTCATGCAAAGTGTAGTATAGTGTCAAAAGTCACGTAAAAATCCCTGCAAAATAGCAACTCGGTTGCCATTTTGCAGGGCATTTTACATGACTTTTGACACTTTGCATGACATTTGACATTTTACAGGGCATTTTACAGGGTCTGAGATCGGCACCTGGCCGGACTGCAGCAGCGCCCTCGACGGCGCGACGCTCAGGGGGCCGGCCGTCTTCACGGCGAAGCCCACCGTTTCGAGCGACGCGTTGCGCACGAGCACGGTGCCGCTGCCGCGGCCGTTCGTGCCCAATCTGATGCGCAGCGTGTCGGCCGGCTCGGTCAGCAGCCCGATCGCGTTGTACCAGCGCACCGAGTCGTCGTACGTCACCCGCTTGTCGTCTGCGGTGATAATCAGAGTTGTTAGAATTACTGAACTTTTTTAAAAGTATATGTAAACGTAAAGTATTTTGTTTTTACTCACCACAAAGTATAGAAAACGTAAAATACTCTTTTTTTACTCGTACGTACGCGTAAATGTGGGTACATTTTTGTGAGTATAGAAACGACTATTTTTCTTCATAGAATGTGTAAAAGTGGGCACTTTTTCATACGTGTACAGCACAACATATTTTTTTCTATAAGCAAATGACAGATTATATAGTTTTCAAGGTCTCTTTTTTCTAGGAGATAAAAATCAACGTTCTCCTGACTCGTTTACCACATCCATTGTCTCCACAACCATTTCAATTTGGTTGCGAATTTTGAAATTTTTAAAGGCACTACCCCCGCATATCTAAAATATTCAATGGAACCACTTCTGTAAATACATAGCAGTGTAGTTACTTATTAAATATGTCCCACATTGAATTTTCATAAATACATTTTCCGTACGCGTACGCTTTGAAAGTGTACGCGTACAAGTGCGTACGGTATTTTTTTGAAAAGTAAATGTAAATGTATTTACCGCGTACTCGCGTACGCGTATTTTTCGAGTAAACGTACGTACCTTTTAACAACTCTGGTGATAATCGATGTGCGCTTTGAAGGGCACTTATGAAGTCGTGTAACAGCATAGCAGACCAGTTGTTTTGGCCAATTTGGACAGGCTGTCCACTTCATACTGTGATTTATCGGCTTCATCCAGTCCGACAGCAGTGTGAACCAATTCCGACTCGGATTGGTCACTGATCGCGGTGCTCAAGTGCGAAGCTGAGAGCGCCGTGTCCAGCGACATGTCAGACGGGTAGCGCTGCCCTGTCGATCCTGGAGCCAGTTCCAGAAAAGGAGAAGTGAAAAACAGTTTGAGACATAAGAAGTGAAATGAGAACCGAAATGAGACGTAATTTTTTTCGAAAAGAACTAGTGACAAAAATGCCAGAAAAAAATTGTTTTTTTAAATTCTTATTTAATTTATTTTTAATTAAATAGAAAGTAAAAAAAATTGCGTTTATTTCTAATTATTTTAAATTCTTTAGCATTTTCCTGTCACTTGCCACTTGTTTTTTTCAAAGATTTTTAATTCTCAATTTATTTCTCACTTCCCATTTCACTTCACACTTCTCAAACGGTTTTTCACTTCTCCTTTCGCGGAACTGGCACCAGTTTGCAGACCGGCGCTGGCCGTTTCAACAGAGACTTGCGAGTGGCTGTCGCCGCTGCAAGCAGTCATAAGTTCATAGGCGCTCCAATCCGGCGGCTCATTCGCCGTGCGCAAGTAGAACGCTTCCACGCTGCTGTCGCGCAGCGTCGACCAGCTCGTCGCGACTGCAAACCGGGTTTTGGTCGAAATGGGCTAGATGAGCGGACGAGTTACCTAAATGAGTGAAAGAGTGCAAGGATTCACCTTTGTCCGCGCTGACAGATATTTGCGATCCACTGTCGCTCTTGGCCGTGCTCAGATTACTGTTCGCCCACGTCGAGGAATCTGCTGCAGATGTTTAAATGTGAAGGGAAATAATGTATTTTTGCTGCGCTTCACAGGTCTCTGCAAATGTACCCGGTACTCACAGGTACCCTCGGCCCGCAGGCTTCCCCACATTCACCCATAAGAGGTATGTCAAAGGGTATGCCAAGTAACGGTCACAGTGCCGATATACACTAGTTTAGGTACCTATTGTGCCTAGACACGGCGCTGAGCCGGTGCGCAAGTAAAACCGGTGCCCAAGTACGCCCGGTGCCCAAGTACGCCCGGTGCCCAAGTGAAGTGTCCGTACTTGGGCACCGGGCAGGTGCAAGCGCCCTGCCCGGTGCACAAGTATGAGAGCGATCGGGGGCGATAGCGTATGGGAGCGGTGCAGATCAGGGTTGGTTTTATAAAAATCATTTGTATACAAATTGTATAAAAATGTATTTTATTTTAATTTTATTCTTGTTTCATTTTATTTTATTTTATTTTTATTCCAAAATAATAATAATAAAATAAAATGGGACCATTTTACAAAAATTTTACAGAAATTTTACAAAAAATCAGAATCTTGCATGCAAGGCCAGAAAAATGTGATAATTAAACCTAAACATGAAAAACGTGTGACAAATTTTTCCATTACTTTGCAAAATTCGCATGCAGTAGGTATTTTTAGCTAGTTGCAAGTGTAAAGTTACAATTATTGATAAGAATGGTTTGAATTTTCAGTAGAAGGATTACTGGAGTGTGCTGGGCACATTTGTAAAACGTCATGCAAAGTGTCAATTGTCATGACAAATGTAGTAGCGTCAATTGACATCTCAAATGTCAAGCAAAGTATAATTGTCATGACAAATGTCATGCAGAGTGTAAATTATGTATCTGAATTTTGTGTTTTGGTATCCAAATTTTGTTTTGGTATCCAAATGTTCACATAAGATTTGGTTACAAAAACAACAAGATTTGAATACAAAAGATAAGATTTGGATACAATTTGCTTTACAGTTTCCACTTTAATTTTTTTTTGTCATGACAATTGACACTTTACTTAACATTTGTCATGACAATTGACACTTTTCATTTCATTTCATGACATTTTGACACTTTACATGGCTTGGGACTGCCCCTGTTCCGCGAATAAACAGGTTGAACAATAAACAACAGAAAAAAATTTTTACAAAAAATATGACTTTTTTTAATACAATTTTTACAAAAATATGAATTTGTATACAATTTTACAAAAAAATTACAAAAATTCAAATTTTTATACAACTGTTATTTTTATTTTGAAATTTTCCATTTTATTTTATTTTATTTTTCTGTTTTCTATTTTATTTTTATTTTATCTGAGATTTATTTTCTGAGATTTTGCCAACCCTGGTGCAGATCACACGTAGATGCAGGCGTCCAGTTGCAAGGACGCGGCGTGTGTCGGGTAATGCACAAGTGTTGCCCAAGTAAACCGCCACCCAGTGCACAAGTAAAGTGCACAAGTACGGGCACTTTACTTGGGCACCAGGCGTACTTGGGCACCGGTCTTTATACTTGGGCACTGGGCGTACTTGGGCACCGGTTTTACTTGGGCAACGACTAGTGATGGAAAAGCGCCAGAAAAAAAGGCGCCAGGCGCCAAGGGCGCCATGGCGCCATTCGGAAAGTGGGCGCCAAGCGCCAAGGGCGAGACAGAAAAAGGGCGCCAGGCGCCAAGGGCGCCATGGCGCCATTCGAAAAGAGGGCGCCAGGCGCCAGGGGCGCCACGGAAAGAGGGCGCCAAGCGCCAAGGGCGCCATGGCGCCATTTGGAAAATAGGGCGCCAGGCGCCAAGGGCGCCAGGATAAATAAGTGCCTACAACACCCTGCATGTGCCAAAATGTTGCTACAGCACCGTGGTACACAAATTCACGTCTTGATTCGCGTTCTCCATGATGTAATGAACAAAAACGAGACTAGCAACAGAATTTTAAAAAAATCCACATGACGAATTGAAACATAACGGAAATTGTCATTTGACAATAATCCATTCACTTCAAATAGACTTTTCCAACCGATGTTTCCTTGAAATGGACAAAAACGGAATTGCAACGATTTGAATCCGTTTATTCGTTTATGATTTTGCAAGTTCGACGGTCCATCATTCTTGTGTCTTCTACTCTTTTGATCCGTCAGACACATCTGATGAACCGTTGGACGAAAGATTTTCACCCACTCACACTGGGTCTCACACAATCGTCCATTTTTCTGGCGAATTTAGATCATCCACGGATGCGTTTTTCATTTTTTTTTCATTTACACAGCACTCACCTTGATACCCTGCTGGCGCCTTTTTGGCGCCCTTTTAAAGCAGGGCGCCAGGCGCCAAGGGCGCCACGGAAAAAGGGCGCCAAGCGCCAAGGGCGCCATGGCGCCTTTCCGAAGGCGGGCGCCAGGCGCCAAGGGCGCCACAGAAAAAGGGCGCCAAGCGCCAATGGCGCCATGGCGCGGCGCCCTCTGGCGCCCTCAAATGGCGCCAGCGCCATGGCGCCATTCCATCACTAGCAACGACCCACGCCACGCCCCCTAGACACACTAGTTTACTATTATGATATGATCAACCGTTTTGGTAAACTGTTTCATAAAACAGTACGAAACACTGTGCAACTCTGTACAATGTTTCGTACTGTTTTGTGCAAACAGTTTACCAAAATGGTCGAGCATTTCATAATGGTAAATAGTGTTGGGGCCCATTCCGTAATTCAACAATTGTGAAAACTCATTCAGTTTTGAACATATTTCAATGTACCGAAATGCAACATTTCAAACTGTCGGTTTAGGAAGCTGCAGTCTGCGAGACTATTTTCAAAAGTATGATTTACCACAATGTACGAGACGGTTCACGCCCCTGTTTGGTGAGAAGAACAGCACGTTCGGCACGGTGGGCACGCTGCAGGCGGTGTCCAGCGACCAGCCGGCCCCGCGGAACGCTTCCTTCGCATGTACACAAACACATGCGTTAGGTTGTCCTCATATTTACCACGCCTGAATTTATGACGATGTCGCAGAGTTATTTTAACACAAGTATTTACCGTATTTACTCTAATCATTCCTCCTTCTTGAATAATTTCCCATTGAATAAGCGCTCCCCCTGTTAGACGAGTGATGAAAAATAATCCTCTCTCGAATAATTCCCCCTTAATGCTGCGATTACAGCTCGGGCGTAAAATTGACCAGCGTAAAATTGATTTTTGGGCGTAAAATTAATTACAGGTGAATGGATAAAGATATGGCATTGTAATTTCAGTCAAAGAAAGCGCACATGCAGATGTCGCTTGTGTCCAAAGCTCATCAGTTTATTTTAATTGCACTAGAAGTTATGAATTTTGGCGCAAATGTTTATAATTTTATGCCCTAATTTTACGCCACTTACAGCGCATAATTGACAAATTGTGCTAAAATTCATAACTCCCAGTAACATTAAAATAAACTCATGAGCTTTGGACACAAGAAACGTCTGCATCTAAGCTTTCTTTGACTGAAATAACAATGTCGTATCTTTATCCATTCATCTGTAATTAATTTTACGCCCAAAATCAATTTTACGCCCGGTCAATTTTACGCTTGAGCTGTAATCGCAGCATAAGCATATGATCAATTTGTTGTGTATAATTTGAACAAAAAATTGCATGTAATGCTGTTAATAAAGCATATTTCATGAAATGAGTTGATAGAAACATGCTTGAAAATTTTGACGAAAACAATGGGGTACCCTTGAATAATTTCCCCGTGAATAACCCCCCCCCCCTTGAATAGCCCCCCTCAAAACAGCATGACGAAAAACTTCCCCAGGGGGATTATTCAAGTAAATACGGTATACTAAAGTGTAAATTAAAAATCCGGATATTTTCAAACAGGGTATTTTCAAACACTTATTTATGTTTTCACAATTTCAATTATTTCCCCATTATATCTAGGTATGCACATATCACTTTTGTTATTTTATCTCTGGGCAAAAAACTCCCCTCTTGAATGACCTTGAATAACTCCCCCTCAAAAACTATGATGAATAAAAACTACCCCGGGGTCTTATTCAAGGATATACAGTAATTTCCCTTATTTTTCATATGTCTCTGATACCCAGGTAATTGTTCCAGGGGCCAGTCCCGCAAGTTGACAAGTTAAGAAGAGTCAAGAGTTAAGAGTTGAGTTAAATGACAAGTGACAAGTTAAAAGTCAAGAGACAAGTTAAATGACAAGTGATAAGTTAAGTCAAGAGTCAAGTCTAGAGTCAAGTTAAATGACAAGTGACAAGTTAAAAGTCAAGAGTCAAATCAAGAGTCAAGATAAATGACAAGTGACAAGTTAAAAGTCAAGAAGCAAATAAAGAGTCAAGTTATATGACAAGTGACAAATTAAAGTCAAGAGTCAAGTTAAATGACAAGTGACAAGTGAAAAGTCAAGAGTCACTTTCACAACTTTTCACTTGTCATTTAACCTTTGACTTGACTCTTGACTTTTCACTTGTCATTACACTTGACTGTCGACTTGACTCTTGACTTTTAACTTGTCACTTGCCATTACACTTGACTCTTGACTTTTAACTTGTCACTTGTCATTTAACTTGACTCTTGACTTGATTCTTGACTTTTAACTTGTCACTTGTCATTTTACTTTACTCTTTACTTATATTTTGTCGTTTTACTTGACTCTAAGACTTTCGACTCTCAACTTGTCAGCTTGCGGGAGTGGTCCCTGGAAAACATCATAGTTATGAAAACGTACCGCTGAGGTAAAAATCTAAAATTTGAAAATGTAGGAAATCCGCTTACGTCTACGCATTCTAAAATTACCAGTATTTTAACAACTCTGGAAAACCTAGAGCAAGAATAGATAGATACCAGGAATACCCAGGTATTCCGGGTGAACGTAAAGAGTTTATGCAATAGTGCGATGTCGTCCTTATATTCTGACCTCATTCCGAAAAGTGGCACTGTCTGACGCTGCGGCGGCAGTCTTCCCGCTCCCATTGAACTGCGTTGTTAGCTAATGTAAATGGAATATCAGCTGAGTACGAAGTATGCACCGTATTTGCTTGAAAAATTCCCTCTGAATAACCCCCCTCTTAGGTAAATAATTCCACTGTAAGACGAGTGAGGAAAAAATAATTCCCCCTTTTGAGTCATATGATCGATTTGTTATGTCAAATTTTAACAAAAAACGCATGTTATATTTACGTCAATGACGTACATTTTGTGGAATGGAAACATGCTTCAAAACTTTGACGAAATAACTATTCCCCCTTGAATACCCCCCCCCCCCGTGGAGTTCCTTCTAAAAAATTCTGACCAAAAAATAATTCGCCATGGGAATAATTCCCAAATACGGTATTTATGTATGCGCAATACCCAGCTTCGCAACCCAACGCACCCACGCCAGACCGTAGCGCAGCCCCAGCTGGATGACGACCATGAGCCACATTTTGGCCACGAGATAGAACTTGACCGTGTGGCCCGGCAGCGCGGACTCGACCAGCGTCAGGGCGGCCATGGCGGCGCAGGCGGCCACCGTCCAGTTGGCGGCGCGCGGCGGGCTGGCCAGCAGGGACCGGGCACCGGCTAGAACGGGCCAAACGACGCAGATCACGTTCACTGTCAGGGCCGCCTGCGTGCGGTTGTCGAGGTTTCGAAATTTCATTTGACCTCTAGAAGAACACTTTCAAAATGGATTTTTTTCTAGACAAATTTGAAAATTGTAAGATTTTTTGTATTTTAGTTGAAAATACATGTTTCAAGTAATGATTAGTCAATTTGCCATGGATTTATCCATAGCGGCGGAACAAAACGATGCAGATGTATCCGCGGTTATAGTAAAACAGAAAAATGCACCTATTCAAAATTCACCAGTAAAATTCGAAAAGCATTAATTTGGTTCAATAATCTAAAAAGTTGATCATCACTGTTACCCCATGGAGAATTTCGGAGCTATGATTCACCTGTAGCGTGTCCATGGAAAGTAAGCAGACGCTAAACAGTCCGGCGAGCAGCACCAGCAGCATGCTGAAGTCCACGTAGTTGGTCCATGTGGATTTCGGTGTCGCAATATTCGTCGACGCAATTTTCTGCTGCATCTGCGTTTCCCAAAACCCGTGTTCGGATGACGGATGTTCAAATGAAAAATCTGTAAAAAATATTGGTGAAAAAAATAGAACGGCAGCCTCCAATAGAACGGCACCTCCTATAGAACGGTAGGTAAAAAAGTTGACGAAAAAATAGAACGGCGCTCTTCTATTGGAAGAAATACGGTAACTGAACGTTCGATCGGGCCGTGCAAAAGTTGATCGCCAGAACAATCGTATTTATGTATTTATCATCTACGGGGATGTACCGTATTTGCTTGAATAGTCCCCCAGGGGGATTATTATTTCGTCAAACTTTTTTGAGGGGGGACCTAATCGAGGGGGGAGGAATTTTTCGAAGGGGGAAATTATTATTTCGTCAACAATTTCAACCATGTTTCTATCAACTCATTTGATGAAATATGCTTTATTCACACAAAAACGTGCCATTTTTGTTCAAATTGGGCACAATAAATTGAGCAAATCTCTTAGGGGGGGGGGGATTATTCGAGGGGAGGAATTATTATTTCCTCACTCGTCTTACAGGGGGGGGATTATTCGAGGGGGGAATTATTCAAGGGGGGAACTATTCAAGCAAATACGGTAGATACCTTTGCATGAACGGCCGAGTCGAGTAGAGCCTGCTTGGACACAGGCAACAGTTCAAACTGCCTGCTCAAATCTGGCAGCTTGCCCACGCTCTCCGTCGAGATGGTCTTCAACTCGTAGAAGTCCGACAAGGGCTCGTGCCGCTCAACGGACGCACTGGTCGCCATATTTACTTGCGTACGCAGCTTATTCCGTGGACCGGTGTTTACGCGCTGCCAACGTGGAAGCGAATGGGCGGAGGCTTTCTTCTTTATCGTTTCAACACAGTCGATGAAAATTTTCTTGCGTCTTCTACCGTTTTTGTGAGTTTTATGCCATTATGACAGGATGTGGGAATTTTGGTGACGGGATTGATGAGTGTTTCATTTCACAGAAGTATTTTCAATTTCTTGTGACGGGCATTTTTTATTTGCGCACTGAAATTTTGAGATGGCAAGTTAGTGCTGAAAATATTGACGTTTCACTCTGTTGTATAAAAATTTAATCATAAACATGTTAATAACTTGGCGAAGTATTTATGCATTTATTGTAGAAAAAATATGAAACTGTAGCATATTGAGTCATCTTTCAACTGGCAAAACAAAGATGGCCAAATTATATCACTCTCTGCATTGTAATTATCAAAGCTATAAGAACTCATTAATCAAACGAGTACATACCGTATTTCCTCGAAATACCCCCTACCCCCGCCTCGAAATACCCCCCCTCAAAATGGGCACTATGAATTTGTGGTCCGGGAAATGCATAACAGTTACTGTGTTACTTATCAAAACACTTACTGTGTTACGTTAGAACATCGTTTATACAATCTACATCCTTATATAAGGCTGTACAAACTTATAAATGGTGGTTATTGTTGCATTTTTCACGTTTTTCTCTAAAAAATAAACCCCCAGGGGGTAATTCGAGGAAATACGGTAAATATAAATATTTTTTAACCTACACGATATGATTACTAGGTAAAAAGAAAAGTGGAAAAATTTGACATAGGTGAGTACAAAATATATTTATCTATCAAAATGCTGATCAGGACCTCATGGCGTTTTGCACCACACAGGCAGTTTCAAATTTGGAACAATTTGAATTATTATTGAAATGGTCTGCCTTGTAATATTTTTAAGGTATGTCTATTATTTACAACATGGGATCCACGGGATGTATTGATCAGCAAATTGTGTTTTGCAATCTTCACATTCACAATGTATGTTATTTACTTTAGGAATCTTTAATCCCACATCCTAAATAAATCGATACAATTGCATTAAGCCAAATGGCAGGACCCACAAAAGTTGTTGAATTAGGCAACACGAGGTAAAAAGTGTGCTGTAAAAAGTTGGTTCCAGTTACTGCAAATTTTTGCTTGTGGTAAGCAGGTCCAGTCAATCACTACAGCAGGGACAAGGGTGGCAAAATGCAATCATTATGTGGTGCTATATGAATCTATCTAAGTATGTAAAACTGCAATCATATACAACTGACTCAAATCAGATAGCAATCAGAATGCAAAGCAAAATATCTAAATGGAACATGCAAATGAAAAGAATTTAAGGGGTAAGCCAAATAATACATGTAACTGGACCACCAGAGTAACCTGAAGATCATGATCTTGCAATAAAATAACCAGATAGAGGAACAGCAGCGCTACTCTGTTACAGAATTTTACAGAATTAAAATTGGCAAAATTGGAATTATCACTCCCATACAACTTAGCACAGGTTCATCTGAGAGAAAATGTAAATGTGATGCCATCTTGGCATCTAGAAACTGAAAACAATATTTTCATGTAGAATTGTATCATAGCATGCAGATCAACAAAATCACACAAGGCTTTGTGAATGTGCTAGCTAATTTATATTTATATGTTATTATTGTGAATTCATTTCACTTACTACTCAAGCTCTTGGAAGTCTGAAAACTCAAGTGCTGTACTGTAAATTGCAGAAAATTCCCTGAAGGGCTGAGCACATTCACTTCACAATGACTGTAATATGATATTACTGTTGCTGCCACCCCTTGAAGGTGGCTCATCACCAGTGCCACCATACCTTGTCTGTTGTGGGGCACTACTGCCAGCAGTTGCAGTAGATGTTGCAGTATTTTGTATTTGCTGTTGTTGTGCAGAGGCTTGTTGTGATGTTGGTTGCTGTTGTCCTTGGTGTGACTGATGTGTCTGTGACTGCTGCTGTGCCTGTGCAAAAAAACTTCAGTTGACTGCCATTTCTCCTGAATGAATTGAGGCAATACATCTATGGAAGCAGAACAGAGTTATAGACTTGTTTTCTATGGTAATCTGATGTTTTTTATGCCAGAGTTTTCATGCTTCTGTAAATGTATTGGCCCGCGTGACTTGTGGTTTTTTTCAATGCACGTAAAAACTCCAATGGACATCACTGACAGAAAGGAACAGAAAAAGGCTCGCAAACACAAATTCTCACTAGACACACACTATAGAACACGAGTGAACTGAGAGCCAAACCAACCTACAGAAACCATACAGAAGATACTGCCCTCTCAAATCACCTGCTGCTGCTGTTGCAATTGCAGCGCCGCTGCAGCTGCAGCCATTTGTTGTTGGTGCTGCTGTGCCAACCAGTTAGCCACATGTGCTTGTGGGTCATAGTTGTTCTGAGCTGCAGCTAAATTCAAGTAAGTTGGTGCTGCTGCTGCAGCCACAGCTGCAGCTGTTGATGTCTGAACTTGTTGTGGCTGTGCTTGTTGCTGCTGTCCTTGCGCTTGAAAATGGGCCTGTTGCTGTTGCTGAGTGTTTGAATTGGAAGCAATGTTTGCAAAATATGTGTTCTGTGCCATTTGCTGCTGATTGGCAGATGCAGCAGCATTTGCATTTCCGCCAGACCGCCTCTTGTCGCTTTCAGCATTAGCCCTGAGATGAAATATTACTAAGTTACTAATATTACAAACAACTTAAAAAGTCATCGAGATTTTTCTATTGTAGTAAGTTGCAATTACAGCTTGACAGTTGAAATATATAAAAAATAAACGCAAATTTTATTACTTTCATGTTTCCATGTTTTTTCATCGAAATTCATACTCAAAACTCATTTTCACAAAAATTTATTATATGAGAAATGTTATATCCTAATTTGACCGAAAACGTATGATGGGAAATGGTCCAACATACAATTAATTTTACATCGACTCATTTTCCGTCAATTATTGCATGCGATTTTGCACTTTTCATCTGTCGAGCTGTAAACGCAGCATTATACCAAATATCGATCCAAAGGTTTTATATCCGATGGAATTACAATGCATCGAAATGATAAGATTGTCATTTATTTGGTTTTTGTGACAGGGTCACCAAAATATGCAGAATTAAAAAACATCTGAACAGCAGTATCCCCACAATCCCGTCTGACATGATCATTCTTTGCTGTAATCAGTTTGGCAAATGATGTTTCAGACCGATCTGATCACTTTTGACTGTACTAGGGGCTAGGGCACTATGATCTCATAAGCGCCATCACTAACACAACACTATCTTATCTGCACTCACCTGCAACTACTAGTTCCACTGTTCACAGCGGCGGCGGCGGCAGCCTGTTGCTGTTGGAACTGCTGCATCTGCTGCGTCTGCTGCATTTGCTGCTGCTGCTGCTGTTGCTGTCCACTCTGCGGCTCGGTCTTCTGCTGCTGCTGCTGGTGCGTCTGCTGCGCCTGCCGCTGCTGCTGTTGCTGCTGCTGAGCTTGTTGCTGCTGGGCGGCTTGCTGCTGCTGCGTTTGCTGCTGTTGGGCTTGCTGCTGCTGCAGGTGTTGTCCACCTGCGAATGGATGGATTTGGAAATTGCACTCTGTTGTGGCAAATTTAATTCTTGAAATGACAAGAGGTCGATTTTTACATCATCAAATAAAGTGTCTGCGGGAGACGGTCTGCGAACACACAATACTATTTTATAACTCAATCTATTTACATTCAACTGCCATACATAATCCTATAAATCACTATCCTTTTGTGTACACGTTTTTACTCAATTCTGAGCCACACTGCGATATCAACGATTTGAACTCACCAGCACCAGAGTACGCGGCAGCCAAAAAGTTGCCATGTCCATACATGCCGTGCAGATGCTGCGCGGCAGTAGCGAAGGGCATCGCATGCATCTGCGCCGGAGTCTGGAGCATTTGCATCTGGTGCGCGGCAGCGGCCGCCGGCAGGGCCATCATGCCCGGCATTTGCATAAGGAAATGTTGATTGTAGGCGCCCGCTGTGCCCTGCATTTTGGAAGGATAAGTTTCTGATTGTGTTCACACACTAAATATTATGCCTAACTACCTATTAAGAATACTATTGTGCTTACACAAACCAGTTTTCAAACTCGGCAAAAAAGAACCATTGAAAACTAGTGCACGTTAAAGATTTTTGATCGAAATCACAAATCTGTTTAGAACACATTTGAGTTTGCCAGAATGAACGGTTTTTGATCGCCGTCAACAGCAGCATTTTTATTTAAGTGAGGTCAAACGTGTTCAAAACAGATTTCCATCATTTCGGTAGGGTGCGCAGCGCCAGCGTAACATGGCGAAGTAAATATTTACACAGAAATGCAGATAAGACAACGCGGCAGACGCACCTGCATGGCCTTCATGTGATGCGCGGCGGCGGCCTGCGCATTGGCCGCGTTGGCGGGCATGGTGGGCGTCGGCCGGTGCACAGTCGACTGCTGCTGCTGCGCCTGCTGCTGCGCTGCTTGCTGCTGCTGCGACTGCGCCGCGCCGGTGCCGCTGGCAGCCGTGGCGCCCGTGTGCGCTGCCAGGCGCGCCTGTTTGGGATCAGTCGCGGTGCCCGACGACGACCCGCCCGCATTGTTGGCGGGTACGGCGCGTTTCTGCAATGGTGAAATATATTTACAGTGCATACAGATGTCGTTTCGCCGCTCCAGTTCAATTTGGCTGCATTTCGAACACAAAATACCGCAAATCTTCGAATTTCGTTTTCGTCAGAGTTTTTGAGAGGGAGTTATTCAAAGGGGGGGGGTATTTTTTCTCAAAATTTCCAGCAAAACTTGGACGTAATTCATAGTATGAATGCATTTCTTTAACTCAAGTATATACACACTGCGTCCACATTATGTATCTACTGCCACTGCCATATGCTAACATTCTTTTGTAGTTTTTTCACACAACGCTGCACTGCATTTGCATTCGATGAATCAGCCCCCAAACCTAGATTTATTGGTCTGTCTGACTACATTGATCGTTCTTTATTTCTGCAGCATATTTTCCACCCATCACAGAGGGGGGGGGGGGTCATTCAAGGGGGGATTTTTTATCACCCTGGCAACATGGGGAGTTATTCAAGGAGGGTCTTATTCGAGGACTTAGGGTATCTGTAGCCGAACCATGTCTTTATAAACGCCATTGTCCCCAATATACTTTATCACAAAAATCACATCAGTCTTCATGATACATTGGTGTTCAATAATGAAAATACACAATATTTACAAAAACACCTTTCCAGCTTCAAGTTCTAATCAAACTCACAGTGCGCTGCATCTCGCCGCCGTTGACGTGGGAGAAGTTGTGCTGCGGCACGTCGATGCTGCGCGCGCTGTTGCAGCGCTTCTTGGCGCACATCGCCCCGGGCAAGTAGCGGCTGCGGAAGAACTTGCGATCCAGGCACACGAGACAGACCTGCAACGCGTGGATTATTTGGAGCGATGCCAAATGCTGTAATCGATCAGTTATCACATTTGCACAATAAATACTGTATTACTTCGAAAAACTCCCCTGGGATTTATTTGCTGTTAGGCTTAACATGCCATGTTTTTCGACAAAGTGCGTTATCTTCGATCAGAAATTTCACCAAAATCCACCAAACATTTTGACAAAAAAAACTTTCGGAATGTTTCAGAGTGTCATTTTCGATCATCTGGGGATAGTTCCGCAAATTGAGAAGTGAGAAGTAAAATGGCAAATGCGAAGTGAAATGAGAAGTGAATTGAGAAGAAAATTGGCAAAAGTGAAGTGAAATGGCAAGTAAATGGGCAAAAACGAAGTAAAGAAAATAAAAAGTAATTTCCCTTCGCTTTTGCCAATTTCCTTCTAATTTGACTTCGAATTTGCCATTTTACCTCTCACTTCTCAATTTGCGGAACTGGCCCCTGGTCGACACCGGAGAGTTGTTTGAGGGAATGATGTTTGTTACCCGAGATTATAAATAAAATATACTTTATCACCACACCCAAAGTGTCCCAAACCTGGCAGTCGGGCGAGCGGCACTCCTCGCACGCGTTGCAGCCGGCCTTCGCCTTGAAGGTGGGCGTGTCGCGCTGCAGCCGGTGCTCGAGCACGCGGTGGCACCGCCGCTCCAGGCACGACTGCTTCTTGACGCCCGGCCCGCCGAACTGCGGCGAGTCGGCGCAGTAGACGCACCGGCCGCACGGCTTCGCCTGGCAGCCGGCGCACACTCCGCACCGCTGCGCTCTGCGCGGGGCGACGAGAGTGACGCGAGGAATGGATAGAATGTGATTTATAGGGACTAGGGAGCATTCGACCCTGATCTTGACTTAATCCCACATGTTAAACCGATGAGTTATATCAAGGTCTGATTATTACTACCTTATTTAATCCCTCATGTTAAACCGTTTGTGTTCTATCGAAATTAGCGTTCCAAAAATGGGTGATTTTAGAAATTATAATCAAATATAATCACAGAAAAATATCTTTAAAAAATAATAAATGAACAAAATATATCTAAAAACGCTGATAAAATTACATACCTAAATGTAAATAAGATTTTTTCTCATATAATAAATGTAATGTATATAATGTAATAATAATAAATGTAATCTCATAAAATAAATGTAACATTTTTATATTTTCTCATATTTAAAAAATATAAAAATACCGAGATTTTTGGAACGCCAATCAAAGTCTAAATATTACTAGCCAGTGGCGGTCCCAAGCCCTGAAAAGTAAAAGTGTCAAATGTAAAGTCAAATGCAAAGTCAAATGTCAATTATCACACAAAGTGTCAAGTGTAGTGTCAAATGTAAAGTCAAGTGTCAATTGCGCATCCAAAAAGTTTTTTTCTCCAAATCTTATTACTTTGTATCCAAATCTTATGTTGAAAAATAAGATTTGGGTACAAGAACATAAGATTTGGATACGAAAAAAATAAGATTTGGATATCACAATTAACACTTTACTTTGCATTAGACACTTTGCATGACAATTTACATTTGACTTTGCATTTGACTTTAGATTTGACACTTTACTTTACAGTTTACAGGGCTTGGGATTGTTACCTGTCCGAACACAGAAGCTAAGTAACCCCCCCCCCTCCAAGAATGATCGTGCCAAACAGCAGGACAGTTTTTTTACATAAATACTGATGAATCATTACATAACTTGTTATATTCACGTTTTTTGACATAACGTGCTTCCGTAATTCAAAAAAAAATCACATTAAATAGGGTCAATGTTTAGTGAAAAAATCGGGTACACAAAATGTATTTGCAGCATACAAAACATTTATTCACGCATTGGTATAGCATGCGGTCAATTAGCATCCGTCGATCACCCGAAAATTTCGTATTCACTCGTTCTCCCAGGCCAAATGCCATGCGCAGTGCACTGCATCAAAATAGCAATGCATGCAGCGCACTGCATTACAGCGCTTTTTATCTCGTGATCCACATTGATCACGTCTTTGGGATCACGATGCCTTCATAGCCATGCGCGCTGCACTTTTGCAGCAGGTAACGGCAATCCGCTTAACAGACCTATTCATGCCGCCGGAGGCGGACGAGCCGCCGCGCCTGCTGTGGCCGCTGCTCGACTGCTGCGCGCTGGCGGCTGGAAGCGCCGCCGTAGTGCCCGCGCCGGCCGCATTAGCTGCCGCTGCGGCGTTCGCGCCGGCCGCGTTCCCCGCCGCTGCCGCCGCGGCGGCCTGCTGCGTGGCCGCGGTGACCGATGCGGCGCTGGCCGCGGTGCCGCCCGCGCCCGTAGCCGAGTGCGTCTGCGCTTGCTGCATGGCGGCCGCCGCCGCTGCCGCGGGTCGTTGCTGCGTGGTAAATGATATTCGGTCTGGATTAAAGATTCTTTGTCGCCGCTCACGCGGAGTGAGACGTCATTTTTCTGTACAATCAAACGAGAAACAACGTGGCTTTGTGGCTAACTAACAAATTCAAGTGTGTGCCAAAAGTCAGTAGCCGCTCGTTGCCAGCTGTCGAAGCTCGCAGCCACGTTCAAGTTTGCTGGCCAAGTTACAGCGCCGGTTCCTCCTGCTGCGGCGCCATCAAACGAGAATGTATCCATATCTTGTCTGGCACTGGCGATCTTCCTGCCAGTTTGGTGTGCTCGTTTTAGACGCAATGATTGAATAGTTGAGCGCCTGTGTGCGAGTCATACGAATACATAGGTCATCGGTGTAAAATATACCTACTCAAGATTATCAAGTCGCTGAGACCTTATCCTCTTGGCTGCGCTGAGAAGGCATTCAAGGAGCATGGCGATGCGTCACTGACATAATGGAAGTGCGTGCTCGTGGGCAATTAGGTGCAAACGGTGGGCACCTGGCTGCCGCGCCGCCCGCGTGCACCTAGCTGCTGATTATGCAATATCGATCGCAGCGGCCTGTCGGAAGTCGGCGGCGAGCCGACGCCGCGCGGCCAGGTGCCGACACAGCAAACCGTACGGAAGTGATAAAAGGTGTTCGGCCGCGGGCGGCGGCGGCGCCGCTGCGCGAGGTGTCCGCGTGGGCCGAGGGCGGCGCGCGGCACACGGAGCTGTCAAAGCGGCTTGCGGCACCGCGGCCAGCTCGGGCTCGGCGGCGCCGCGCAACGGCGGCCGGCGGGGCGGCGAGCGGACGGCGGCGCGCGCGCGTCCCGCCGCGGACCATGGGCCGACTGGCCGGCGACCGTGCACGGCGCAACGGCGCACGCACACGCGAGCAGAGGATGCACTCGTCCGCACTGCGGGCACTTGCTCCGCGACGATACGCGACGCCTCCCCCCCGCGCGCGCGCCGCACCGCGGACGGCCGGGCCGACACACGTCGCCGCAGCGGCGCAAACGGCCCCGTCGCAAGCGGGTCATTTCACAAGCCATACCGCTATGTATTGCAATGATACTCATGCGATTCATTCTAGGTGATGGTGAGTGAAGTGAAATATGGTGCTTTCTAAATGTAAATCATTGAATATAAACAACTGTAACTCCTCTGCAAGGATTTTTCTTGTTATGACTATTGCAAGGTGTATATCAAATCTCCAAGGAGGAATTGTGAATGTCTGTCAGAGATGATGCGACACTAACCATAGGCACTAAGAACAAGTCTAATTTGGCTTTAAAGCCTTGAAGAAAAAGTCATTTGCACTAGAAGGTGTCATAGATTCTGCGATTGCTATTGTATTGCATGTCAGTCACAAAAACCGCACTTGACTAATGAGTAGCTTTATAATTAGACCACTTTGTGGCCTGCCCCGTCCGTGCCTCCCCCGCCCCAATGCACAGCCACACAACATCTCAGTACCCACTACCACGCCAGTCTCTTTCTTCTCTACCGGTGTTGTGTACAAGTCTGCTACATCAGAGAAAGGATATGTTCCATGTTGTGAGACATTGAAAGGAAATGTGGCAGAATCAAGTCAACCCACACCATTAAAATGTTGAACAAAAATTTGTCAAGTGTCCTGTAAAATGTATAGTGCCAGATGAATACTTTTCTTGCATCCCAACTGGTATTTTACCATCACATGAAATAAAAATAATATTATCCTTGACATTTTACAATTTTTCGATATTTTATGGTGGGTAGGACTGTTTTTGTGTTTGTCTGAACACAGAGAATGGCAAAGTTAACATTAAATTGTAATTTGTCTATATAATTACAGACTTGGTGTTCAGCAAGTACAGATATGTGCAGAACACCGGTTCGTGGGAACTGCAGTGGTGGCGCTGTGACTAGATGTGCGTCAGCGCAGTGTACATATGCCGTATGTTGTGTGTGTGTATACTCGGCGGTCCGCAAAGTATCCTACCGTAATTTAATGAATAAAACCTTGTGATATATTTCATAATTCATTATAACACAGCAAAAACGAAATATTATGATGAAAAACTGTATAATTTTTGGTTTATTATTCAGATGGGTTATGGTAAGTTTCCATACTAAGTGCGATGTCCGCCATGTATACGCGCGGGCAGTATTTGTTAGGCCAGTCCGCCAGCGCGCGGGGCGGGCGGGCGGCGTTCAAGGGGAGGCAGCGCGCAATGGGCAGGCCCATAGATGAGTGCGCCCATCCGATGCAGCGCGCCCGACTGATGAATATAACATCCAGTGCAGTTAACATAACATACATCAGAAAACCGGCCGGCATTGAACAATCTCACTGCTTAGTAGCCGATAAAACCCGGCCAACGTCGCACTGCAATCAGAAACTACCCCTGTGCGCGTTGCTCTGCATTCTCGGCGCGGCAGAGCACTGCGCGCGACGGATGTAGAGTGCGCACTCGCGTGGCGAAAGGTAGTGGGGCGCGGTGTGTCGCAGCCAATGACTGCCCCCTTCCGTCGAGTAGGAGGCGCAACCTCCATACGCGGACGCGGCGGCGGCGGCGATCGGGGCCGCGCCGGTCGCGCCGCGCTCGCGTTGTGTATCAGTGGCCCGTTCGCGCGCCCGCTCGCCCCATGCCAGCCTGCAGCGGCCCGCCGCACCGGTGGAGAAGCGCCGCGCGCCGCAACAAAACGGCACTGCACTAAATATAAATGGGTACTCGAATCACGAATCCAGTCAACAATGGACTAGCTAGCTTCGTTGCCGCGCGCAGCAGCCACTGCAGTGCAGCGTAGTCCGCCGGTGCAGCGCAGCGCGGGCAGGAGGCAGTCTCGCCTCTGTGCAGCGCTGGCGGCTGGTAGAGCGCGCTGCGCCGCTGTCGGGCCACACACGGCCGCCGACCACCTCCCCCCCGCGAGCGGCGCGCGCGTTAGTGCCGGGCCCGATGCGCGCGGCCGTGCGTGTCGGTCGGGGCGCGCGCGGTACACGACGAGCGGGCGCGGCCGCCGTTTTTCGGCGATCGACCGCCCGGCGCGGGGACCTGCCACCGCGTACGCCGCTGGACGTCCTCTGCGCCGTGCTGTATGTCGCCGCCGCCGCCGCTGGCCACAGCCACCGGCGCACACGCGCACGCGCGCCGCGCGGGCTTCCGATAGCGCGCTCGCCGAGCCGCGCGGCGCTGCGCTGCGCCGCGCCGACGCCCCGCTACAATAGCAAATCGGCGGCGGCGCGCTGCGCGACCCACTTATAAATGAGCGGCGCATGACTGTGACTGATGAGCCGCTAATTGATAGCGCACAGGTGTGGTCCCGCGGCGCCATTGTGCGCGAGCGACGGAGACTGAACTGACGCTGATATGATTGTCGTGAACAGTGGCGCGTTCGAAACTTTGAGTAAGGCAATTAAATGAAAAAGTTGCTGCGTCGCGCTGATGATCAAAACAGGTAGTAAGAAAAATAAAAACATAAATAAAGTAATGAAGAAATCGCGTGATTGTATCGGTGGAACGCGCCTGAATTGTTAATGGAACGGTTAAGAACTAACGAGGGGGCAAACGCACGGAAAAACAGCGAACAGTAAATAAAGGCATGTCTGCAAAGGGTGCCTCCGTGTCTGCGTCGCCGTCGCTGTATACACGACGTTGCCACGTATTCCGTTCAAGCATCAACGCAGGTAGTTATTGGGCGAACGCTGTGCATGATATTTTGCGGCGGCGCGCACACGCGGCAGCACGCGCGCGCGGATCCCCCGCCCCGCGGCCCGGTGCGTGCGAGAAGTCCTTTGTTTGGAAGTTTGGTCTGATGGCGTCGCCGCCGATGCGGCTCGATGGCTGGAGTGAATGCGTATCAACGGCAAGTAGCTGTTCATTGTAGGTTAGCCACGCAGCTGGCACCTTCAAGCGCCTTTGCTTCTACATGTATGCTTTGTTTACGTGTGAATGTACTTAGTACTTGTATTAGGTGCGACAGCTCGTAGTGGCTTTTTCCGCCCGTGATTGTAAACACGCCGCATGCGGATTTTCGTGGCCCGCCCGCAGCGTCGCGGGTTGTGAAGTAGGCGAGTACACGCAATACCACAGTTGTTAAAATGTTTTTACTTTTGCATGAAAATACATATACTCGAGTACTGAGTACCTGTACTGATCTTAATACATAAATACTTTTGATAAGTACCTGAGTACAGAAAATGTATTTCAGAAATTACAATATGGGACATAAAAAGTGATTAGGTAAATACACTGTTATGTAGTTACAGACGTAAAAATCTATAAAATATCGTAATTCACTTTTACATTTTCCTGGTAAAAGTATTTTTATGCACGTCTACTTAGAGTACAAGTGACAAAATTTTACTTTACATTTTCTGTACTCGGGGTGGGGGTGACCCAAAAAATATTATTCATCTACATATAGGTACTATGAAAAAGTTAGTTAGTTTTAACAACTCTGTGCAATACACGTCGGGGGGAGGGGAGTTTCGGCCCAAACTACACTAAGTAGTATTGGTCGACTCGCGGATGGGATGCATGGACTGAAACGTCACACGCACCCCGCAACAACTACGCACTGCCGGCTGGAACAGGTTCGCGCCGTTTCTCGGCAGTCGCGGGGGCCGCGCGACCGAATTCTCCACCGAATCGCATGCAACGGCGCGACCTACCGCCTGCAATCGATCTATTACACACGCGCGCAGACACCGGCGGCAGTTGAAACGCGCCAACGGGGCACGCGAAAAATATAAATAAGAGTAACTGCTCAGAGCGCCTCGATGAAATATTGCAGCTTCGGCGGTCGGAATCGGGTTTGATCAATGCACCGAACGCCGAGCCGGCTGACTCATGCGGCCGACGCCCCGCTGCCAGGCGGCATCGCTTTCCGTAATAAATTGTACGCAAGTGCATCAAATTGCCTGCTTTCAACCTTGGGAGCCAAAAAACGATTCCGTATCAAAGCCATTGCGTGGTAGTACAAATCAGTGTGAACACGTTCGTATATATCTATGTAAAGTGCATACTTCACGTTCTATGTAAATACATGTCCTATGTATCATGTATAGACACCTGTGATAAGTTGTGGGTATGCAGATAGTCGATATCAGTGGCAAAATGGGCAAGTGGACGGTAGTTGACTGGAACAGATATCCCCGACTGCGCGGTACAATGCACTGGATCGGAAGGCCGTCAGCGCGGCGGCACAAAGCGCAAGGTCGTCGATTGGTATCGGACTTGTCGTCGGCGCGTCGGCGGCAACACCGACGGTGGCAAGTGTGGACAAGCGGCAATGAGCGGGAGCGCGCCGCCTTGGTGAAGGTGCGTGTGCGGCGCGGCGGCAGTCACACGCACGGCTGGCCGGTCCGTCGGCTGGCCGCGCGGCCGCACTGCGCTCATGCACGGCTAGACTGCAGGGCGTGTGCGGGCAGTGGCGTCGACGCGGGCGCAACCGAATCGGCGGCGCCGCGATCGACCGGCGCGCCCCTCCCCCGGGCGGCAGCCACCAACGTGTTGCTTGCAGCGCGCGCGCAGCGGCGCCGCGGCGGCCAGCTGGTCGCGCAGTGCACTGCTGCCGGCGCTCTCGGTGCGTTCCCGCGCGTTCCAAGTGGGCGACCGACGCGCCTGGTGGCAACTAGCCGCCGCCGCTGCTCCTCGCTAGCCCGGCTGCAACGGCTGCAAATCGAAGTCGCACTAATGCAAAGGGCCAGCCGCCCCACCGCGCCGCGCCGCCCCGCGCCCGCCGCGCTGCGCTCTTCTTCACTGTGCGGGCGCGGCGATCGATCGCGTCACATGTTCTTTGCCGGCACGACGCGCCTATTAGCGATCGCGCAATGAGCTGCTAAGCTCGCGCTTTCGGCTCGAGCAGTGCGCACGGCAGCAGGAAGTTGAAACATGACCGGTGAGCTGAGCAATCATGAAGTTCAGCCGCCGTCATGCTAAGTGCAGCGGGGCACGGTGCGACGCGAGTAACAAGCTGCAGACAAGTGAGTGTCGGCGGCCGACTGGGCGGAAGTCAGTGACGCTCATCGCTTTCGGAAGTCAGTGGCGCACCGCCGTCTTGTCGAGTCGACTGGCACGCTTGCAGTGGGCGGCAGTAGCAGACGGCGCGGCAGTTGCCGCTGCATCGACACCGAAGCGACGGCTGCGCGGCCGCCGCCTGCAGTGCCGCCCCAATCGCACGAGGGGAGGCGGGTCGGGCATACACACACACTAGTGCGCCACCGGTCGGCCGCGGCCGTTCGCCGCACGCCAAGCGCGAAACGGTGACCTTGGTCGCGGCGGCGCGGCGCCCGCGCTCGTGTCCACCGCCGCGCACCCGGTGTGGCCGCCCTGGCGCTCGATCTCTTAATTAGTACGAGTGGCGGCGCCTTTGCGCGGCAATCATTGTCAGTCAGGTACTTCAGAATGACAATGCAAACGTAAATGTTTTACGTACGCTAATTGCAGGTGTAACTTTTTGTGCGGTAAAACACAAAAATCTAACATGAACAAGACATACGGGAAGATACTGCTCACCAGCGTGCGGGGAGTTATTGCAGCGAGGTACTTGTCATAGGAATTTTGGATAACGTTCACTATCACCTTATTCGGTGAGCATAATACGGCATACTTATTATTGAATGCATGAGCGTTGATCCACTAAAAAAGTGACGCTGTTGTTATGTGTCGTAGTGCGTGGATGGTCAGTGATGGCTGAGGACACATAGGTTGATATTTGACTAACTTTCGCTGCATTTTTGGAAGTGAGGGCCGTGGCTATTGGTCTAGTATGTACTGTGCATTTCCGCATTTCCGATTGAGAGACAAAAGTTAATTTACAAGCGATTTTACAAAAGTACACTGATTATAGCGGTGCGGTGATGATTGGTGTTGAAAATGAGAGGTAATAAAAAGAATCGAGTCTAACTCGACAAACATGATTTCATGTTTAAATGCCTACTCCCTTGGCTTGTTGTGAGAACAGCCCAGTCCGCCGATCTCATCGAAACAAGCACCCATACAGTGACAAGTGTACTTGTTTTTGAGTGGATTGAGCAGTTTGGTATTTTCGGGGTGTGGTTTTTGCGCAGTGTGTATGGGACCAGGAGCCATGGTTAACTAATTAACATTCTGGTAGCAGAATGAGTGGTGTAGCAGCGAGAGTGGTCATTTTCTAGAGATAAGTGTCTTCGGTGGTTAGTGGCTGTTGCGTTTCGGCATGTGGCAGTGGATTCACTTAAGTATTTTCGTTCAGTTTCGAACTTCTAAAAGTCATGCAATCTAAACATGCATTTGTTCTAAGAAGATTGAAGTTGTCAAATTTCCAGTTGCCAATCATTTGTGTTCATATTTTGTGTCATACCGATTTCACATTCATTTTAACTTTAGGTTTGGTAGGGAATAGGTAAAACTCGAGTATGTTAATTTTTGTCTGATTTTTATTTTTGCAACTTCGCTATTTTTTATCTACTTAATCCTAGATCGTTTTTGAGTATTTCCTTTTCCCCTAAAACTGATTAACTTGACATTCGTATATTTAGGAATTTATGCAAATTTCGTGATTGATCTTTATTATACAAAGAGATGAAATAATAAGCCGCTTGTTTTTCCTGTTTTTTCCTGAATATTTTGATAAGTGTAAAGGTGATCTGATTTGAGTGTGTATTTTATCACTCTGGTGGAATTTCCGCTTAGCGTCTTTAAAACGGTACCGTAATTCTATTTTTCCTTGACAGTCTGTGTGAAAGTTAATTCCATTTGCCTTACCGGTATCCTAATCTTATCATGGATTATCCCCCTTACGACATTTTTTCATTGTGCATTAATAATACTTGTGCGTCTTACGTTTTGGATATCAACGTTATTTTCGTTTACTATATGCTCTTTTTGCTAATGGGATTGTTGTTTGCGTGCCTATTTGTTTCCCTTATCGCCGTGTGTTTCCCCGTGCGTGGAGGTGGTTTTGGATTTTCGGTAGAATTCGCTGAGTAATTTTTGAATCGCCCGCCATTTTTTCGCGCTAAAACTTGTTTTTACAGTATCTCCTGTGTTTTTCCTTTACCTTTCATTTTTATCGCATTCGTTCATTTTCTATTTTCGTACTCGTTCCCGTTCCCATCCATTTTTGCGCGTGAATTCTTTGTGTTTTTGTGTGCCTTGATCGACATATCCTGTAAACTGACGCCGTGAATAATTTTAGGTATGCCCATTTTCAAATTCCGTGTGTCCGTCAAATCGGCTGTAAGCATGCTTCTCGTGGTATGTGGAAGTGTTGTCTGGACTTGGCTTATGTTGTTGCGTATAAAAGCGTACCGTAATTTAGAGTAGTGCTCGATTCAGTCGGATTGCTTCGGTTTTTGCTTGAAGTACTTTCGAACGTGTTGTGCCGCTGGTTAAGAACTTGCTCTCAGTTTGTTCCCTGTGTTCTATTTGAATGTGTGAATTTGAGTCTAAAATGGCCTAAAATAAAAACTCTTCTAAAAAACTTCGGACCCCTTGGTGTAAATTAGACATTCAACTAACTGCTAGCGCATTGATAAAAACGCCATTTGCTAAAAAGCTAACTTAATTGACGTAGCGTACACCTGTGAATTCACTTCGGTGGATTCACCATTGTGCGTTGCGAATTCAATCGGTAGTCACTTTTCCGTTGCCTTACTTTGTCGCTCATCCAACGAGTAGGTGTGAGATCGGTAAAACTTGGCAGTGTGCCATAGTGGAATTTGGTTGAGTAAAAAGCAGCCGGTGAAAATTCATGACAACTGGTAGCAGCGAGTGGTTTGTTTAATATTCCCAGTGAGTTCAGGCGACTGATCACCGTTTGACAATCGCTGGTGAGAACAAACAAACCACCGCCCGGCTGGAGGAACGGAAGGCTACCCGATCGACGCAACCGATAAGTACGGATATTTTTGTATTGGGGCGTGAAACTGACGAAATTATTAGTGGGCAAAAAAGGGAAAAACGGAAAAGTAAGAAAAAAGCGAAGTCGGTTCAGTTCAGTACGGACGCGCATTGTTCTGAACCTGGAACAGCTGAGTTGAGTGACAAACCTAACGACTTTGACGTCAACTGCTGGGTGGACGCGAAAGGACCGGTCCCTGAAAGAGGTGCGGAGGAGTCATTCCCGACCTTTGAGCAAGGCAAGCCAAGTGCGGGTGCGGAGGTGCCATTCCCGACCGCAGGGCAAAGTAAGTTAGGGCACCAAAGCGCGAGTGCCGGGTACCGAAGCGCGAGTACCCAGTCGTCGAGTGAGTGTGTGCTTTTCCGGTATTCTACTTTGAGTATGGCGCATGCGAGCGGTAGTGGTGTGAATACGGGTCCAGATGTGGTGCAATTATTGATTCAAGCGAAAAATTTGACTTTGAATCAAATTAATTCGTCGATAGTGGGGAATTCTGTTCAGGGGTCAGAATGGAATCTTTGTCAGGTTGTGACTCAAACGATGAGTATTGCCGCTTATTTGTATAATCAGCGCCCCATGAGTGCATTGGAAAATGGAAACATGAGTGATAATGATGAAAAAGTAGTGTCATTGGTAAAGTTAGGTGTTGATTGTTATAATTTGCGAAATGACGCAAGTCAAATTGCGGACGCAATTAATGCATTTGCTGAGTATATTCATCTCGAGAAGCCTGACATGCAAGCGATTAATGCCGTAATTAGCGCTGTTTCTAATTCGGGAGGGTGCTCTACCGCTACCACACCGCCTATGCCTGCTGTGAACATGGTTGCTACTAGTAGGGAGGGTTATGCCGCTGCCATAACTGCGCTTACTGGACAGGTGACACCATTTAAGGGGCGCGCTGATGATAAGTTTGCTGATTGGCGTAAAAATTGGGACGCAGTTTGTGAGGCGTTGCAAATTCCAACAGATGAGCGAAAATCGCTGCTTCCGGTTTATTTGCATGACAGCGCGCGTTCGATTTATATGTCGCATAAGAGTGAATTGGTTAATTTGGACTATGAGGAGTTCATGGACGCTTTGGAACGCTATTATACTAACCCCATTTCGGAACATCATGCGCAAAGGGAAGTAATTAGTAGTGAGCAGGGCGAAGATGAAGATGTGTTAAATTGGTCAGTGCAGCTGGAGAAAATTATAAAACGCGCTTTTCCGAAATTTTTAAAAATTGAACGCGAAAAGATGGCCGTGGCAAAATTTGTTAGTGGATTGTATCCTGACATCCGTAGGAATGTGTCCATCACCGCTGGGGCTAAGTTTCAAGACGTAGTTAATAATGCGCACACGCAAGAGAGTTTTCTGGAGATTGATAAGGACAAAGTGGGAGGTAAGAAAAAGTCAAAATCTAACGCTGAATTAGTTTCCGAGGCTACAAATTCCGTTATCGAGCAAATTTTTGCTTTAGGGGGTGCGGGAGCTTTTGGAAATTCCCCGCCCGCTTCGTCGGCGGCGGAAAATCCAAAGTTTGAGGAACAGCGAGTGAAACTGGAGGAACTTTCTAAGCAATTAGCGGATAAGGATAAGCGTTTAGTTGACTTGGAAAAGCAACTGATAGGTAACAACGCTGCGAAACCAGTTTCCAAATTTAGGCCGCGCAAATTTGATGAGGGCTGTTATGAATGTGGGGCTGATGACCACTTCCGTTCTGATTGTCCTAAATTAACAGAAGAGGAAAGAGCGCGATTTAGAAATTTTCGGCGCGGGCCGCCGCAGCGACCAATGAATAACTTTAGGGGTCCAATGAATATGATGCGTTCTGCACAGCAACCCGTATATCCCATGCAAGCGGCGCCTTACCTGTATTATCCCCCTCCCGCGCAAATGTCAACCGCTAATTGGTCTCCAGTGCAACAAGTGCAATCATCGCAAATGGCTATTGCTGCCGCTCCGTCAACTGAATTGACTGTGCTAAATCCGACGCGCGTGTCTGCGAACTCAGTGAATCACACACACCGCGTGCAAGAAAGTAAGGAATATGTGCGCATGATTAGGGCTTTGCCAGGTCTTGAAAGTTCAGATGAGGAAACAGAGGATCCATGCAATCCGCCTGAAATAACGCCGCAAGAACATCAATTCATGCTTGAAAGAGAGGCATGGATTATGCCTTGGGTTTATGCGCGCTTGCTAGACAGTATGATTTTTCGAACGAAGTGGTGGGCTCAGTTGCAACATATGGGTTTGCAGGGGTTGAATATTAGTGGGTTTTGTGAGCATGTTGATGAACATCCGCATGATGATCCTGAGGACACTTTGACGTATGTTAAGTTAGAAGCGTTGTTAGAATTGACCATGCATACGTTTATGTGTGAACCGCCGGACATTAGTTTGTCGCGAACGTCATCTGATTCTGAGCTGTATGTGTTGTCCGATTATTGTGAAGCGAGCGTGCCGACTTTGTACCGAACGTGGTCGGAACCGAGCATGTTGCCCAGTGTGTTGAACCGTGTGTTTTTCCTGTGCTGTCTATTTACGTTTTTTGCGAGTGCCGACGCCATGGGTGTTTCAGGTGGTGGCGTTGCTAAGAAAAAAGGGGTGTCAGATGAGTGGATTTTGACCGTGCGAAATTTTCTTGAGGGATTTATCGCTGGAATGTGCACTTTTGTGTTTCTCAGATTTTTCTTGCCCGCTTTGTGTGAATTGGTGTTGTATTTGATGTGCGTGGTGTGTGATTGGATAAAGTTGAGAGTGCTGCGGTTTCAATTAAATCTCATGCAAGCGATAGAAAACAGGCGCAATACTGCAAGGGGTGCAACCCCCGTGACACCGCCGCAAAAGTTGAATCCAACTAGCGCTGACAGTTCAGGGTATGGCGTTGATGTTGAAGAAACGCCAGTGAGTATATTTAAGCGTTTGCCGCCGCTGCGCGTTCCTAAAGACACTGCCATCATGGAAAAAGTGAATGTAGTCACGCTGACTAGTGAAGAAATTGCGAACATCAAAAGTATTGCGGCTAAGCGTAAAGAACTCGTGCCAATTTACTACAGTCCGTTGATTACGGTAGAAATTGAGGGGAATGAATACAAAAGGTGCCTGTTGGACACAGGTGCAATGAGATCTTTGTGCAGTCCACTAGTGTTGGCTAGGCATCAAAATAATTGCATAGCGTTTGATGAAGTCACGCCTGTAGGGGGGTTGCAAAGCGCGTCGCAATGCAAATTGCAGATTGAGGGTCAGCTGGAACTTCAAGTGATGATTACCGGAAAAGTGTTTTCTATTGTGTTTCAGGTGATTAGCGGTTTGTCGGATGACATTTTATTGGGCGCTGATGTGTTGAGGCATATGGTTATTGATATGCCTGCGCGTGAATTGCGAATTGAGAGTGGCGATGCGCGTAAAAAGTTGACTGTGCCTTTTGATAATCCGCAGCCTGTTGTGCAAGAACGGCACGTCTATGCGGTTGTGACTGAACCTACTGAAATTAAGCCGCGGCATGAAACGATAATTAGCGCGAAGTTATCTGAACCCATTGATGAAATGACGTTTGCGATTGAGCCATTGAGTGAATTTCATGTGAAAACGGGTGTGTTTGCGGCTAATGCTGTTTATGAAAGCGCGAGTGAATTGTTTCCGGTAAGGTGTGTTAATGTGACTGAGGTGCTGGTAAAATTGCAAGTGGGACAGAAAATTGCTGTCGTAGAACCAGTGGAGTGTGTTTTACAAGTGCGCCGAGGTGATCCACCTGCTGAATGGGTGAGAGAATGTCGCGAGCGCGATATGAGTTTTACCGATGCTATACTTGAAACTAGTGAGGAAAAAGTACTGACAGAGGGCACTGTACCTTCCAAGGCAGCGAATACGACTATGAAAGTGGTTTGTGCTGACGGAAGGGAAATGAATTTTGAGGTACCGGTCGAATTGGATGAAATTAAGCGCCAACAATTAAAAGAGTTGATTTTAACTCATCAGGATGCTTTTGCCAGAGATAAGTACGATTTGGGCTATAGTGAATTGGTCGATTATCGACTTCAGTTGACTAGCAAAATTCCGGTGGCGTGTCAAATGTATAGGTTGAGTTTGGATGACCAGCAGTACTTAGAAAAGCATTTAAGTTGTTTGCTTGAGCATGACGTCATTGAACACAGTACAAGTCCGTACTGCGCGCCGACATTAGTTGTTACTAAGCCGGATGGTGCCAAGCGCATGGTGATAGATTATCAACGATTAAATGCAGTAGTTCACGCTCCCCAATTTCCGCTGCCTAGATTAGACGATACAATAGAGTCATTGCACAGCTGTAAGTATTTTTAGCAGTGTCGATATCAATCAAGCGTTTTACAACATTGCGCTGCATCCGGACAATAGACATATTACGTCATTCCGTAATTGTTTTGGCCAATTTCAGATGAAATGTTTGCCGATGGGATTAAAATGTTCTCCAGCTTTAGCGCAGCGCTGTTTTGAAGTTACAATGGCTGGATTATTGCATCGTGTGATGAAGCCACCAAAGTCAGCGTCTTCTACCACCGAATCCGGCAACTCCAAGACCGTAGTGAGAAACGGCCTTTAGAGTGGTTGATTTCCCGTTGTAGCCAAACGTCCACTTGTCGACAGCCAAGTTGAGTTTATTTTGTGGTTGCGTGTTGAAAGGGGTTCGAAATTGTTTCAGGTACTTTATTTGATCAGATACAGCCAAATATAAAAGCGCAAAGCCTAGCGAGCTTCCTAGTCGAAGTTTCTATCGCTAGCTTATTTTTGTTCAGAAGCTTGGGGTCAGAAGACTGAAGTAAAAACTTCCAAAGTAGCTAAAACACAGAAATCATGTATAGAAAAACAGCTACAGTAATTTCCTAATACAAATACACAAATAAGTCATAAATGCAACAAATAAACACCTCCAGCCGAAACAGTTGCGTTATACTGCGCGTGCATACATTCAAATACTTATGGTAAAGAAATACCAGGTACAAATTGGGCTAATGGAAAAACTATTAATCTTGAGAGGCGCGAAGTCGGCAAACTCGGCCGATTTACTAATTTGCTTCAATTTGTCAGAAAACATTGACACACATTGGAACTAATATAATAGGGTTCGAAAACTGTAAATAGTAGTGCAAATGTTCCTAATGACGTAAATAGAGCAAGGTATATTCAATATAATAATAACAATCACTTCCTGGAAACGTATATTTCATAATGGACAAATTGGGACTTACTCAAGTAAATGGGTATAATAATTGAGCAGGGTTTGTAATATATTCTTTGGTATAATTTGAGCAGGGTATTTACCATAATGACAATGTAAATATAATATAACTTATGAGCAGGGTTATAATAATTATGCCTACGCGAAGGGCTTCGTAAATACGTACAGTAAATGCTAGTTGCACACAGGGCACTATTTCTCTATTAGGACGCTGGCCTAAGTACATACGTAGTACATAAATATTTACAAGTTTTGACTTTCCCAAATTGCAAGTAAACCATGTAAATGTATATATAATAATGGTCAGAAAATTACGGCGAGTTGAATGAGCCTAATTTCATGTTAATACACCTAATAATAACTTATTTGACCTTTAAACCTAAATATTCCACATAAATGTTTCGATAACTTATAAAACACTTTCCTAATTAAATATTCTCCATGGATAAATAATATAGTGCAAGAAATATATTTTGCGTGGTAAATAAGTATAGTGCATGAAAAGTAAAATAGTGCAAATAAGTAAATGTGCAAATATGAGCCTAATTATCAATTCTCTGTATTTCTTTATCCATCCATTTTGCCACGGTCAGCACACTCCGGGCGGAAGAGTTGCTGCACCCCGTTGTTGCAGCAACGTCACATGCTGGTGGTGGTGGGCGCCAAAGTGATGAGTGGCGTTTCCACAGTTGCCTCGGTGGTGAACGTGGTTGTGCGCGAAGTCGTAGGTGTGCGTGAAGTCGTAGGTCCAGTTGCTGGTGATGCCAACGCCGACCTAGCCTGATGATGAAGCAGGTAGTTGCCCGTATCGCTTCCTGCGCGTTCGCGTGCGGTGAATTTGCGGATATCAGGCATGTGAACACTGTCTTTGTTCCTGGCTCTGACTTGTCCTTCATCAGCTGAACTTTCATCTGGTTGAACATATGCTGATAGTGACTTTGCCATTCTGTCCTCTGTTTCTGCTCTCCTGGCAAATCTGACGGACTGTGTTGAGTTGGATCTGGCTCTTCTTTTGATTGCTGGTCTCAACTCTGTCTTGCGCACTTTCCTCTGTGGATAATTGGTCTCTTTCTGAGTTGATTTCTTGATAGTATATCTGATGGCTCTGAAGCATAGCCATATGCATTTGAACGGGCACACTATGCATCTCCATATGCATGTGTATACGCATGGTGGAATCACTGGCTTCCCTGTGGCAATTCTCCAATTGTACCACAGGTATCCTGCAGCTACGATTCCGGCTATCAGGATTGTGATCCCCAGCAGCATTGCGATTGTATTGATGATCACCTGAAAGGGTCCTTTTAGCATTCCTCCCATAAAGTTGGTGTACCCTTTTGATACTCCAGATATGTAGTGACCATATGCCTTGCCGATTCCTGCTGCTGTCTGTCCAATTCCAGCTCCAATGCCTTCTATTGAATTTCTGATCACTCTGGGATCCAATGACATATCTGCTGTGTAATCGATCAACTGGTTCTGCACATGCTCCAAATTCTGTAGTCTCTGAATCTGGCCTCTGACATCCATGAAATTAGTCGCTCTGTTGACAATGTTGGTAAATAGGTGAGGCGCGTCAAACGTGAAGGCCTGCCACTGTCCTTTCCATGTCATTTCAATTGGCGTCTCTGTGACATGCACCATTCCATGTGCGGACTTCCACTGTCCATGTTCATTTCTGTACAGGTGCGGTGTGGTGTGGCTGCAGTCCTCTTCTGGTGATTTCTCCACCAAATCTCTGCTGCGTGGACTCTTGAACCACAAGGGTCCGTCTTTGTCCAATCTCATTGGTGTGTACTTGTAACATGTCTCTCCCACTTTTCCTGTCTGATAAATTATGTATGGCTGCACTTCCTTGCATTCCCAAAACATAATTGCTTCTCCAGCCCATTCTGCATGAACATCCTGTCTTCCCAGCATGGCTCGAATCCCCAATGTTGGATCGATGCGGAAAAGCTGAGTCAACATGTCCAGCTGGTTCTTGCGAAGTTGACATAGCTGATGCCATACAATCGCAAATTGTGCCTGAGTCATCTCTCTGACCACATGTTGCAGGAACTGAAACTTGGAGTTTCTGTTGTCCAATCTGGCATACAATGTTCCACTGATTGTTGACTCTCTTGCCTCCACTATCTTTCCTGGCATTGCCCATTCCACAGGCACATCTTCTCTTCTGTCAAAACTGGATGAATACACCTCCTTGATCGGTATAGTATGTGTCTCCCGGAACACATTCTGAACCAATTGGCCTCTTCGTCTTGTTGCTGTGGGAGTATGCTGCTTGCAATTTTGATACAATAATTGTCTGGCCAGATATTTCTGATTTGAATCTGCCAATTCTCTCATATGCACATTGATGCTTGAAGTTCTCTGTATCCCATACTGTGATTCCATAATTGTGGTCTCTGCAATGTCCCATCATGGCTCTACACTGGCTGAAATCTTGCAAGTCGCTGATTACAGTCTTTCCATCGAGTGAAGCCACGGTTCCTTCTTCCATGTAGAAGTTACTGACGACATTTTCTTTGTCATGACAACACCATGAATATTCCACATTCAAGGTTTGATTGGTTGTCCACACTCTGGGCTCCATTTCCACCAAAGGTGTTCCTCTGAACATCTTGTGAATTCTTGCATAGTTACAGGCTACCACGCCAACTTGCTGGTATTTCTCAAAATTGCCTGTAATGCCTTTCGCTCCCCAGAAACTGGTGTGTGTGATGATCTCTTTGATTCTGATGTAGCATCTGTATGCCTTTTCTTTCTGTGGAATCTGTCTCTGTGCGTAAAGTGTAACTTTCATTGCCTTGACAAAATTCCTTGGTGGGATATGGCACTGCACTTCTTCAGGAACTGTAAGCGCATGTCCATGCCTTCCACTGGTGCAAATCTGATACTTCTGGCTTTGTGAGCTGATCACTTGTTCCACAGGATGATCTTTGATTGCATCCTTGAATCTCTCATAAGTCTGCATTTCTCTGACAGATTTTGGTGGCCATTCTGAAGGCAAAGGCGGCAATCCATGATGCGCTGCCAATGATGGTGGCCTTACTGTCGAGGTTTCTAGAACGTATGTTCTGGAAAATACTTCGCTGTAAGCCTTGCCGGCTTCTCTCAGCGTTGCTGACTCTGACAAGCCTGTCAGCATCAACACCATGCACAGCATTCCAATCACCAGACTGCTGGTGGTTGCTGTGGCTTTCCCTGTTGCACTCCTCAGGACTCTATCTGATGCTGAGTTCCTCTGAGCAGGGTTTGGTACAGAGTCTCTGTTCGAGCTCTGATTTCTGACATGTTTCTGGACAATTGCTGGGTCCAGTAAATCCACTTTGACTGTCACTGCTGTCTCTGGGATATCCATTGTCTTTGAATTGATTTCCAGCGGATACAATTGATTGAGTGGTCTGCTGACCACATTTCTGTTGGCAGTTCTGACTTTTGCTGAGCGAATCTGTCCATCTTTGCTGGGCTCTAACTGCTCGATGCGACCCATCCTCCATGCACCTCTGGGCATGTTTTCTTCATAAATCAGCACAACTTCATTCACTTTGGGTTCTTGAGTCGCTGTCAATCTGCCATGTTTGTGTGTCACCTGAGTCCTTTCCCTCAAGCTCGGGATATACTCTTGATGCCACAAGTCCCAGAACTTATCCAAAGTTTGCTAGGTTGTCTCCCAATATTTCTGCAGTTTCGCTGCGTTATCCATTCTGGGCACAAATTCTTCATCTTTGTCTGCGTCAAACTGTGGTGCTCCAATCTGACCTTTCCCTGTCAGGAAGTCCTTTGGCGTCAGCACTCTGAGGCTCCTTACATCACCATAGATGTAAGAGATTGGCCTGCTGTTGATCACTGCCTCGACTTCTGGCAGAAGTGTCAACAATTCTTGCAGGGTTAACATTCTGTGCCCCACAGCTGCCTTGAAATGTTTCTTGGTGATGCCCACCATTCTTTCATAGACTCCTCCCTGCCATGGTGCCATAGGAGTAGTCATGTTCCACTGGATTTGTTGCTGTGAGCAGTAAGTCTGTACTGCTCCACTTTTGACCATTTCTGACCATTCCTTTCCAGTATTGATGGCCTTGTCAGTGCTTGTGCTGAGCACTTTCTCTGTCAATTTGAATTGCGTCGCATTGTCTGAAATCACTGCCTCAGGCTTTCCACGCCTGGCGATGAATCTCCTGACTGCATTCAGGAATTCCTGTGCTGTCATGTCCAGCACACTTTCCAGGTGAATGGCACGTGTCACCATACATGTGAACAAACAGATCCACATTTTCCTGTGATCTTTGTCTACTTTGTACCAAACTGGTCCCAAATAATCCAAGCCCGTGTATCGGAACGGTCTGGCTCTCTGAACTCTGGTTTCTGGTAAATCTGGCATTGGTGGAAGCTGGTACGGCTTCGCTCCCAATTTCTTACAGGTTGGGCAGGTTCTCGTCACATTGTAGATCACTCGTCTACCTTGTGTAATCCAGTACTCTTGTCTGATTGCTGCCAATGTATGTTGCACTCCTGCGTGCATCAATTTCTCATGCTGGTCTCTGACGATCATCTGAGTCACTGTAGCCGTTGCTGGCAACAGTATGAGTGGCACTGTGACCTCCTGTGGGTCTGTATACTCCATTCTGCCGTGGCATTTCAGGATTCCATCCTGATGCATTTGCACATTGAGCCATTTGATCAACTGCTGGTCTGCAGCTGTCTTCTTGCCATTCTGGCTGCCTTTGCTGTGGCCTGTTGCCAGAATCTCTGCCACTCCTTTGTAATGATTCTGTTGTGTCACTTTGATCCAATATTTCAACGCAATCTCTCTCTCTTCAATACTGATAATTCCTTGTGGTTTCATTGTACCACAGATACTTTCCGATTTCTGACAATCCATTCTGACTGTCTTTTTTGCTGCGCTTTTTGTGCATCTGTCGCACAAATCTCATCACGTATACTGTTGCATCCAGTAATTTTGTCAGTGATGAGAATCTTTGTATCTCAATTCCCAATGGATTGCTTTGCTTGCTTTCATCAACTTGCACATTGCTGGCATCTGGGTCACCGACCACTTGCTGTGTGGCGCCCAGGTAAATTGGACTGGCTTTTGGGAACTTGAGCTCTTCTTTCTTGATTTCTGCCATTACTTCTGGCGTAACTGGCTCCACTTTCGGCTCTGGCCACTCTCCAGTCATTAGCCATTCTGGCCCCTTCCACCACAGGTTACTGCCTTCCAACTCTGACATATTCATGCCTCTTGTGGCCATGTCAGCTGGGTTCTCCAGTCCTGCGATGTGTCTGATGTGCATGTTCTCTGTCTCACTCTGAATTTTCTTGATTTCATCCAATCTGTTCTTGACAAAACATGCCAGGGGCTTCGCTGTTGTTAGCCACTTCAGACAACAGGTTGAATCTGACCATACAACTGTTTGGCTGAATTTGACGTCCTTGAGCTCTTTGTGAATAAATTTCGACATTCTGCTGCCGATCAACATTGCTAACAATTCCAGCCGTGGAATTGTCACTTCTGGTTTCTTTGGAGCTAGTCTCAATCTGGAGTACAGCAGGCTTGACGTGCCGCTGTCATTTTCTGTTTTCTGGCATATGTATGCCGCTGCGCTGTATGCCATCGCTGAGGCATCAACGAAAATGTGCAGTTGTGCATCTGAACCACTCTGATAATTCAAATTTCTGTTGAACTTGATTTGTCCAACTTTGAGCAATTCTGTCTCTAATTGCTGCCAAATTGCTGTCTGTTCCTCAGACAGGGGTGTGTCCCATTCTTTGGCACTTGGTCCTGAATGCCATAACGTCTGCAAAAATCTCTTTGCTGGCAGTAGGACAGGACTGACGAGTCCCATTGGATCAAAACATCCCGCAGTCACCTTTGCAACTGTCCTTTTCGTGGGAAGTTTGATTTTCTGGTCAGTTTCTGATAATTGTGATTGCTGGACTGTCTTTGGCGTTTTCAGCCACATCTGGTCGCTTTCTGTGTCCCATTTCATTCCTAGGACTGTTGTGACAATTTCCTTGGCTACATCTGACTCTGCCAATTGCCAAGTAAAGTTCTTATTGTTGCTGTTCCATTCTCTCAGATTCATCTGTGCCTCTGTGAACAGCACTTTGGATTCCTGGTACAATTCGATTGCTTTCTGCTCTGTGTCCACACTGAGGATCAAATTATCCACATACAGATTTTCATCGATCAATTTTGCATTTTCTGTGCCAGCTTGATTCAGGTGGTATCTGACTGTCAGCGCCAGCAGCGCTGGGCTGCAGATTATACCAAATGGTACTCTGGCAAATCTGTAAATCTGAATGTTGTCCTCCATAGATGGTTTCGTGGGATCCTTGTACCACAGAAATCTTGTCACATCTCTGTCACTGTCCTGCAGACTAATCTGCAGAAACGCTTTCTCTATGTCTGCGACCAGTGCAATTCCATGCAATCGGAATCGCATCAGCATCCCTACCAGCTGTGGTAGTATAACTGGACCGCGGTACATGCACTCATTCAAGCTTGGCATGCCTGGCGGTTTCGCTGAGGCATCATATACCTCTCTGACCTTTGTGGTAGTTTTCTCTGGCGTTATCACTGGTTGATGAGGCAAAATATGGAACTTTCTGCCATCCATAATATCCTCTTGAACTTTTTCAATCACTCCTTGCTCCTCTTGCGCTTTCATGATTGCCTGAATTTTCTCCAGTAATTCTGGGTCTCTCTTGAGCCTGTTGGTGAGGTATCTGAACCTTTTGAACGCCATTGCTTTGTTGTCTGGTAGTTCATGCAAATTTGGCTTGTACATGAACTTTACAGAGTACCGTCCATCTGGGTTTCTCTGTACACTCTCATTGAATTGCTTTATGGCCTCATCATCCTCGACGAGGTCTGGCTGGTCCATTATGCCAATGGTATCCAGTCTATCCATGTCTTTGACATTTGGTACAGGAGCAATTGACAACGGTGCTTCCTCGTACCACTTTTCTCTCTGAATTTGATGCACAATTGTGTTGACCACCACCGGATATGCACCATCCGTGGTCCATTGATTTCTGTTGCTTGTCAGCTGCCCACCTCCCATCAGCAATCCCAATTCTGATGGAATGACATACAATCCTGACGGAAGTCTGGTGGTGCTGGTGTTTCTGGACATCAAGTCCCAGAAAAAATTCAAGCCTACTATAATGTCTGGCTTGAACTTGCACTCTGTCCCTTTTTCCTTGGGAATTCTGTCTGCAAAGTAACTCTCATCCGGGAAGTACTTTTGCAGGTACTTTTCGTCCTGTTCTGACACAGGCACTTTGACTTGTTCTGTGGTCAACGTCGGGACCACATCAGCCACCATATCAACTTTCTGGCCATTTCTGAGCCGCATTCTGAATTCCACTTGCTGTACTACTTTATAGTGCGGCTTTTCATTTCCGAATGTGTACACCTGGATGTGGTGTTCACCTGTACTCTTCAAATTGAGTTTCTTGGCCACTTTCTCTGACATGTACGTTCCCTGGGATCCTGTGTCCAGGAACGCTTGAATCTGTAGTGGTGGCTGTTCAGGCTCCATCTCTGTATCCATTTCTGAAGCCTCAATCACGGTTCTGGCTGTCATCAACATTGACATATTCCTGTTTACTGACAGGTTCACTGACGTATTTTGTTGCTTTGTATTTGGTTCTGTAACCACTGTGCTGGATATGGTTTCTGTCTCTACTATTTCTGGTCCAGCTTCTTCCACAGTGACACAATTCACTGTGGCCTTTCTCTGTTGGCTCTGTGCTGGTCGACCGGCCGTCGGCACAGACTTTCTGCCATTGTTTGCTGATTGCTGGCCATTCTGTTGACCATTTGCTTTGAATGCTGGAATTTGCCGTCCAGCGTTTCCATTGCCATTATCACCAAATTTCTCTGGGCACACCGCAGTGTGGTGCCTATTGGACTTGCAATAGAAGCAACTTCTTGTAAATTGACATTGATTCATGTAATGCCCTTTCTGCAGGCATCTCAGGCATTGCTCTGCCTTTGACAAAATCACTCTCCTTTCTCTGGCAGTTTTAAACTTTGGACACTTATCATTAAAGTGTAATTGCTGTGTGTCATTGCAGAACACACACGGCCTCCCAGGATTCATGAATCCAGCCTGTGGTGCACTCTGACCATTCTGGATCACTGACATGCTCCCTGTGCTGGTCCTTGGGTTCTCTGGCCCTCTGAATCGATTCCCATTGCCTTGGAATCGATTATTGAATTGCTGTGCGCGTGGATTATTCCCGAATCCTTGGCGCGATTGCTGAACTGGTGCCTCAGTTTGCTGTGCATGCTGTACAGCCTCACTGAGCGCTAGCTGCTTGCCAAACAGCTTTCTGAATATCTCCACCGTCAAGGCTTCCTCAGTTCCCTGTTCCTTCTGGATTTCTCTGAGAACCTCGGGTGGTACTTTCTGTTGCAGCTGGCTCAACAGCATTGGATGTTCTACTGATTCACCCAGTGACTCCAACTGCTGGAGCAGCCTTTCAATTGCATCAAACAAAATTCTCATATCCTGACAGGTATTCCTGGCCTGTCGCAGCTTCATGATATTACTCATCAGCGTGTTTCTGACCACAACTGGCTGGTCATATCTCTTCTTGAGCATTGCAATTGCGGGTGCATAATTCTCTGCGGTCACACTCAATCCACTGATCATGCCAAATGCTGAGCCTTTCAGCAAGCTCCTCAAGTATGAGAACTTGGAAATGTCCTCCAAATCTGTCCGATTGTGAATGTGGGATTCGAACATTTGCCACCATGATCGAAATTTGACAATTTCCCCAGTAAACTGTTCCACTTCCAGTTTTTGCAATTTGATGCTTTTTGCTGTGGTTGCATTGGTTGAACTGGCTCCCTGAACAGCTCCCTGAGCTGTCAAAGCCATCTGGGCAGCCATCTGCTGTATGAATGCTGTATTGACTTCATACATGGTATTTCCGCTCTGTTGCTGGATCATGTCTTGCAACTCTTCGATGTACACATTCATGGCTACAACTTTCTGTGTCACCAAGTCTGACATATTTGCATATTCCTCATATGAGTCTTGGTATATCTTCTGTTCTTGTTCCATCTGGTCGGGTTCGTCAATGTCCTTGACGATATCCCTCCATGCGTCAAATTGAGTTCTCACTGCAGTCATTGCACTTTCCAATTTTGCACCCTCCTGTTTGATAGATGCAATCACTCTTCTCATCTCTATTCTCTTATCATCCTTTGATGCTTCCGCAAATAGCTCCAGGTCATATTTGGCAAATTCTCTTGCCAATCTACTTTCCACCCTGTGCTTTGCTGGCCCCAGGGTCTTTCTGATGTGACCCGTTGGCGAAACCATTTTTGCTGATGAATTTTCCTTCACTGTTTCTCTTTATAGTGCATCTCCTGACGCCTGTAACGCTTCTCTGTGTCTTTCTGTGTAGTGCTCTGTGCACTACGGATTTGTTGTGCCACGCACAATACCAATGCAGTCCTACAGGCCCCTGACGTGTTCTCACGCGTTGACCTTTATTGCACTGGCACCAGGTGTGTTCCTAAAGCCCCTGACGTGATTGTTTACACGCGTTGACTTCAACACACCGGTCAAATCCACCTGGACAATAAACAATTTATTTGCCCAGTAGTGTGCACCCAAAGAGGGTCCGTACACACTCTTTCTGAGCGCTCTGGCGCTCTTTCTGGCACACCTGTGTGCCTTGTGACCACGCCGGCCACTTGCTTTCCTGAGCGGCTCCTGTGCCGCTGTGCGCAGTGCTGCACTTGCCGTGTCACCTGTGACACGTTTCTGTGCACTCTGGTGCACTTTCTGATTCTGGGCAGTGTTTCTGTACACTGCTCTGCAATTGCGCCTGTGCAATGCAGAATTTCTGGCACTTTTGTGCTGTCTGATCTGATGGTACCGAGCAGGCACAGCGTGTATATTTGATGGGAGCTCCACAAAGCCCCTACACGCTACCAAGTATCCTAATACTTGGTTTTCAAATCCACTCTCTGTCAGCTACAGCCCTCTGTCAGCTACAGCCCTTTGTACACTGATACCCCTACTTTTGCACTTCCGAGGTATGAGTCCACTCTTACCCAGTGGAGCGAGGGACCTCCGCGAATGCCCAAAAAACAGCCCTCTGACTAGCGTGGCTCTGTGGCGATCCTGTCTCCATCAGGTCACCCTCCCTTGGCATAGGAAGGACGTGCGAGCGGTCACTGGCGTCCGGATGTCCAGGAGCGTCCAGCAAAAGTTTGACCACCGTCCAACAATGACTCTTTGTCAAATGCCGGTGCCGCCCAGCGTCTAGCACCTTGCCAGAACACTGGTGAAAGCTGCCTGAAATCCTGACAGGTCTGTCAGAACTCCAGTGTCCTCCGCGCGTGAGCGTAGAACCGCTCCCAGGATGTAGACAGGAGTGCCGTGACTTTGGCACAATGCTGTCTACAAATCAACCGCCAACGCTCAGCCAAGGCCAATTGATGTTCAGCAGGACTTTTGAAGTTCTGCCAACTGCCGCACAATGTCCGTTCCGGCTTGGTGATAGCACAATGTCATGCAATCACCCTGCTCGCTGCGCCATGTGATGAAGCCACCGAAGTCAGCGTCTTCTACCACCGAATCCGGCAACTCCAAGACCGTAGTGAGAAACGGCCTTTAGAGTGGTTGATTTCCCGTTGTAGCCAAACGTCCACTTGTCGACAGCCAAGTTGAGTTTATTTTGTGGTTGCGTGTTGAAAGGGGTTCGAAATTGTTTCAGGTACTTTATTTGATCAGATACAGCCAAATATAAAAGCGCAAAGCCTAGCGAGCTTCCTAGTCGAAGTTTCTATCGCTAGCTTATTTTTGTTCAGAAGCTTGGGGTCAGAAGACTGAAGTAAAAACTTCCAAAGTAGCTAAGACACGGAAATCATGTATAGAAAAACAGCTACAGTAATTTCCTAATACAAATACACAAATAAGTCATAAATGCAACAAATAAACACCTCCAGCCGAAACAGTTGCGTTATACTGCGCGTGCATACATTCAAATACTTATGGTAAAGAAATACCAGGTACAAATTGGGCTAATGGAAAAACTATTAATCTTGAGAGGCGCGAAGTCGGCAAACTCGGCCGATTTACTAATTTGCTTCAATTTGTCAGAAAACATTGACGCACATTGGAACTAATATAATAGGGTTCGAAAACTGTAAATAGTAGTGCAAATGTTCCTAATGACGTAAATAGAGCAAGGTATATTCAATATAATAATAACAATCACTTCCTGGAAACGTATATTTCATAATGGACAAATTGGGACTTACTCAAGTAAATGGGTATAATAATTGAGCAGGGTTTGTAATATATTCTTTGGTATAATTTGAGCAGGGTATTTACCATAATGACAATGTAAATATAATATAACTTATGAGCAGGGTTATAATAATTATGCCTACGCGAAGGGCTTCGTAAATACGTACAGTAAATGCTAGTTGCACACAGGGCACTATTTCTCTATTAGGACGCTGGCCTAAGTACATACGTAGTACATAAATATTTACAAGTTTTGACTTTCCCAAATTGCAAGTAAACCATGTAAATGTATATATAATAATGGTCAGAAAATTACGGCGAGTTGAATGAGCCTAATTTCATGTTAATACACCTAATAATAACTTATTTGACCTTTAAACCTAAATATTCCACATAAATGTTTCGATAACTTATAAAACACTTTCCTAATTAAATATTCTCCATGGATAAATAATATAGTGCAAGAAATATATTTTGCGTGGTAAATAAATATAGTGCATGAAAAGTAAAATAGTGCAAATAAGTAAATGTGCGAATATGAGCCTAATTATCAATTCTCTGTATTTCTTTATCCATCCATTTTGCCACGGTCAGCACACACCGAAATGTGTTGGTATATATAGATGATTTGCTTATTTACAGTAGGTCATGGGAAGATCATTTGAGTGATATAAGTCAAGTTTTGTCACGCTTGATAAGTAGCAGTTTTAAAATACACCCAAAAAAGTGTTTCTTCGCGCGCACAACCGCTGTTAAATTCCTGGGCTATATGGTAGGGCGTGAAGGGATTTGTATACCTGATGACAAGCGAAAGTATTTGAGTGATTGGCCGCTACCTGTGTGTGTGCGTGAAGTGAAAGCGTTTCTAGGTGCCGTTGGGTTTTTCCGGAGGTTAATTCATAAATGTGCTGAATATGCTGCTCCTTTGTCTAATTTAACTCGAACAAAAACCGAATTGGGAACTGAAAAGTATAGCGGAAGTACTCCCGGAGATTTAAATGCGAATCCTGCCGCTTTGGAAGCTTTTAATAAGTTAAAATTGATGGTGGCTGAGAGTCCCTGTATACAGTATCCTGATCCCAGTAAACCGTTTATAATTATTACCGATGCATCGAAAGTTGCATTAGCGGGCATTTTAGTGCAGCGCGCTGAACCTGCCGCCGCTCTGCATGCGTGTTCATTTTATAGTCGGAAACTTTCTGAAGCGCAATCCCGATGGCCTGCAATCACGCAAGAAGCATGTGCTATTTTTGAGAGCATACGTAATTGGCATTGTTATTTAGCGGGCCGGCCGTTTGAAGTGTGGACTGATGCGAAAAGTATTTTGTGGGTAAAGAATCCCAATTTGGAAACCCATCCCCATACGGGCTTGCACCGATTTGTGCTTGCTATTCAATCATATCAAGTCACTTTCAAGCATTTGCGCGGGAAAAGTAATGAATTGGCTGATGCTTTGTCGCGCCGGCGTGATGCACCTGTGGAATTTGATGAGCGTGTTAATTTGGATGAAGCTTTTGAGGAATATGCGTTTGATATACCTGTTGATGAATTGGTGAGAATTTTGACTGAGGAAATGGCGCTGTTAACATCTGAGGAACATTTAGCTGGTCAAGCAGTAGCTAAGGCTATGGCGCGATTGGCTTCTGCTCAAAATTGGCTGAAACATGCGAAAATGAAGTCTTTGGAACCGGCAGTTATGGTAGCTGCTGAACCGCCAGTGGCAAGCGTTGCTACCGTGCAGGCGCCACACCCAATGACTATGCGTGTGCGAAATAAACCAAAGGTGGAGTCCAATTCTGAAAGTGCTTTGAAATCACCGCCAAAAGGTGACGATGCGTCTAAATTAATGGCTGGTGGCCGTCGTTCCGCTCAGTTGGGTAAGAAACCGGAAAAACTTGATGCTTTATCTCCTCCCATCACTCCCATTGAAGAGTTGTCGCGTTTGCAAAAAGAAGAACCGTATATAATTACAATTCGGCGTATGTGCGAGGAATCTACATTGCGTAGAGCCCCACCATTTTTTATTGATCAATTTGATGTAGTTAGGCGTGATGCGGATCCATCAATATTAGTGGGTGAAAGGAAATACGACCCTGCGTGCATTCCCCAACCGCTAATTGTCACTGTGTTAGAATTGGCGCATAATCACCCCACTGCTGGACATTTAGGTGTGATGAAAACGTTTGAGAGATTGCGCGAATTTGCTTGGTTCACAAATATGCGACCAGAATGTGCTAGATGGGTCTCTACTTGCCCTTCGTGCAATGCAAAGAAGGGATTGCGCCGCTCGATGAAAACTCAAATTCAGAGCTGGAAAATCGCTAAGTATCCTGGTGATTTTATTGCGATTGATGCAGTAGGGCCATTGCCAATTACCGATAAAAGAAATGTGCATGTATTGGTATTTGTGGATCAATGTACGCGTTTTGGTTTAGCAGTGCCCGTCCCCAATTTGAAACAAGATACTGTGGCTATTGCGTTTTTGCAACATGTGTTACCGATTTTTGGTGCGCCCGCTGTAATCTTATCCGACAATGCGCCAAGCTTTATTGGCGGCATTTTTGCGGAGTTGCTGCGTTATCTAAACACGGTACAGCACAAATGCTTCAATTATATGCCAAAAGGAAATGGTTTGGTTGAGCGCAGGAATGGCGTCTTAATGGAAATAATTTCGCATTATGTGAATGGTTCGCATTCGGATTGGGACAAACACTTAGGCGCCGCTGTCTATGCGTATAATATGTCTAAGCACCCCTCTATGAAAGTGACGCCATATGCGCTGCTATTTGGATCAAATTCTCCATCACTTTGGGAGCGTATGATAGAGCCGATGGGAAATGGCACCGATAAGACCGATAAGCCGACGGCGTACAGTCCCTTTGTGTCAAATTTAGACGCGCGACTTTCGGACGTCCGCACGGCCGCGCATTCGGCTTTACAACGCGCGCAAAAAAAAGAATGTTTTTATGCAAATCGCAGTGCGCGTCGCTTGAATTTGAAGCCCGGTCAATCAGTTCGTGTTTATTCGCCCCGAATTCTTCGAAAGTTAGGCCGCGTTAAGAAGTTCACGCATCATTATATTGGCCCGTATGAATGCTTAGATTATGTGCATCCTATTGTGACCGTGTTTAATAGGTTGTCTAAGAAAACTTATACCGTTCATGCTGTTCGCGTTAAATTAACAAATGATCCAGTTAATCCCACCTATTCGCAGATTTTCGGTTAAAAACCCTGAGATTTTCCGCTCTTCAACCTAAAGTGCTCCAATCAATTATTTTGATCGAAAATTTAATTAAAGTCCATTTTCATTCCTATTTGGATTATTTGCGTTTAATTCTGGCCGTCAATTCGTGGTGAGTTCGGGGTTGCAAATTTTGTATTTTTGTTTGCGCGTGAGGTAATTTTGTAGTTATATCTGTGGAAAGTTGTTTTTTTGTAAAAGGTAAAGCGTGAAAATTTTGTAAGTGTTAATTGCCGTTTCTAATTGTCGTCACAGTTTTCATTAGTTATTCATCCTATTGCATTTATATTTTGTTCTAAATTCGTTCTTTAATTTCATTTTCGCTCATTTCGCAACAAAACAAAAATTATTTTTGGCGCAATACGTTCAACGTAGTGCGTTTAAAATAATTCACAACTTTTCGGCTAGGGTGTCGCTCAGACCTTCGTGCATTTTGGTGCCGACATTCTGGGTGGCGCATTCTAGGTAGCAATAAGTTGTGTTTTCCGGTTCTCTACTTTGACTGTGAATGATGAGTTGTTCGAACGTACCTGTTGGTGGGTATGGTGCTAGTTCTAGTTTGTATCGTGGCGGGCGCATAGCCAAGGCGCCGCTCAAATCGTGGACTTCTCATGGCAAACAGGGCGGTGACACTATTCCGCCGCTGCCTTACAATCCCCCTAAAAACGCTCGATCGGTTTGCCCTGAATTTGTCATCAACCAAAAGTTGTCGGGAATAGTGGATCGAGTTCACGTCGGAAATGAGCCGCGTCCTACCAGTTATCAATGTCACATTTGTTTCGATGGCGATGCACATACAGGCGGTTTTGGAAAGTTATCCGGAATGGTTGGAAGCGGAAAGGGCTTATCCATTTTTCACCTGTTCGGTTAACAAAGTGGAGCGCGCTCGCGAGCGGTCGGTACAGAAAATTTTGAGGGAGTATAACGAGGCCAACGCGCAGTACGACATGTTCTTGCCGCTAGTCCACCACGGCATGCATTTTGTCGCGACTGGTATTAGTAGGGTTAGCGCCGATCCAAAGTATTGGGAATGGCGCGGCGTCATCATTATGAAGAACGACGCCCAGATGCCGTTGTTTTTGGGCCGCCCGGTTGTCATTGTTTCACAAGGCCAAGTTGACCTCTCCGTCGATGAACCGGCGTCGGAAATTTCACAGAGAGGACAGGAAAATCGCGAAGGATATCATGCTTATCCGGCCAAGTGGAGGTATTTGCATTTGAGAGCGGCGTTCACCCCTTCGCGGTATATTAGCGCACCCCCTTTCAAAGGCGCCGACGAGCGGGATCCGGGCCCTGAAAAATTGATTTTTGCGCATAGTGAAAATGTTCTGCCGAGTGATGTACACCCGCACGCTGGACAATTAGGTGTAGCGCATATAGAGTATCATGCTTTTGACGACGCTGGTAAAGTTAACAACTTTTACTGGGGTCATGCGTATGGCGTGCATATTTTTTTGGCGCAGGAAATTGAGGCTGGCATGGAGTGGAAGGGTGAAATGAACAGAAATCACCTTACCTCTCAGCTGCAGCTCCGTTCCATCTTTTTGGCTGCTGCTAACGTGTGTCACGAAGCGCATTTGCGATACACTGCGACTAGGGCGAAGGCGGTGCGTGCGCAGGTGACTTGGCAAAATGGCCCGCGGGGATTAATTGCGATAATTAGGTGGGCGCGCGTGCACTTAAATCCAAGCGCTGCGATGCGCGACACAGCCGAGTGGCACAGGAATAAGGCGCAGGGCTACATGTTGAATTTCACTTCGCCTATGTCGTCGCTACAAATCATCGAAGCTGATCCCCAGGGGGAAGAGCGTGCTCTGACTGGCCGCCCGCAAATAAATTTGCGCACGGTCAGCGCGGACATCACCGCCGAGGCAGTACAGTTGGTCGCCAAGCCGGATGTGTTGGTGCCGCAGGCGTTGTCGCAGCATTTGATGCCCAATTGCGATTACATGGTGCGCCGTTCCGCTTTGTTGCCTAGTTATAATGGCCGCATGGAAATTTTGGAGCGCTTGTGCATAATGGGGCCTAGTGGTTACCGGCAAACAGAGAGTGACACCGGGATGCTCAGTGTGGAAGACCAGGTCAAAATGGCGGTGGTATTGCACAAACAGGTTGAAACTGATTGGCAGCGAACGCTCGAACGCATTGAGTCTGACGGTTTGTATGCTGCGGTGCGCAGAGGCACATGCGAAGATTTACTGCAAGCGCAGGCGGGTGATTTTAAGCCGCAGGAGGGGCAGGGGCGTGTGATTGCGTCGGTTATTAAGTCTGTGCGAAAAACAACGCCGCTGCTATTGATGTGTGATTCACCGTTCGGTTCCGGTAAAACGACTGTGCAAAGTCAGTGTGCCTACGCAGTTGCGTATAAGTTTACTGAGAAAAATGGACCGCCGAACCCGCTGAGGAGGGAATTACCCTCTGATGCGAACCAAAATGCGCTTTACCACTCCACAATGATTACCTGCAGTGTGAATTCGGCCGCCAATGAGTCTGCTAGACGATTGTTGCAAAGTTTGGCGGACATTGGTCTGCCCAATTTGGAAACGGTTGTGGAAGTTTTGTTGCGCAGTAGAGAGAGGTGGACGGCGATGGATGACAAACCGAATTTCGAAACACCTGGTTATGCGCGTTTTTGTCAGGTGCGCGCCGCTTTTGTGATTCGTGTGCTGAGTCCGTTGTTGGAAGTTGACGACCGCTACGTCGATATGACGCTCCAGCAATTGCCGCTGTTGAATTTGATCGCGCAAACCATGCCCGTGCATGTGATTCGATTGAATGACCACTGGCTGACTGCTTATGAACGCTTTACCGCTCAACGCCATATTTGTGACACTTTGAACGAAATCGTCGCTAATAATCAGCATCCCGCCGACATTTTTGAAGCCATTCGGTCGCAGTTGCCTTTGGTTCGTTTGTCCATTGACGAAGACGACGAGGATGATTTGGTGCCGCTGGACAATGGTCAAGAGGAAGGTGTGCAGGCGTGGGGGGCTGCGGCTGGCTTTGTTGACGACAACCAAACGTGGGGCAAAATTTACAAGCGCGAAATGCGGCGCCTCGTTAGGGTGGCTACTAGATTGCATAAGGTGGTGTTGAACGTGCTGCAGCCCGGACAAGTCCATGTGACTTTGGATTCATCGCGCGATAAGCGACTGCAAGTTTTGAAATATGCCGCGGTGTTTGTGGATGAGGCGTCGTTGGCGGATGAAACTGCCATTTTTGGCGCCGTTTCAAATGCCCGACTCCCTCACAATGGCTTGGTGCTTTTGTTTGGCGATAGCAAGCAGTTGACCCGAATGGTCAGGCCGCATTCATGGATCTCTCCGATCCTGAAACCTGATCCGTCGTTGATCAACAGGTTGGTGGAAGGCGTGCTGTGTCCAATTCTGAAGCTCGAGACTGTTTTCCGCGGCCACGACGCGCTGATTCAAGCGAATTCTGTCGCTGCGTACGATGGCCAATTGCGCGCGTTCCACGATTACAGTCAGTGGAGGGACAATTTGCCGCTCATGGCTTGCGGTGCCGATCAGGTGTTTTTGTCCTCTGTAATTGTGCACATGGGTTTCGAGGTGAGCGAGGGCGTGTCAGTTAAGAACCTTGCGGAGGTGGAAATTGTGGTGCGCGTTGTGCAGCAGTTTGTCATTTTGGTGCTGAACAACGAGGGCAAGGATGTCCCGTGGAGTGATTTAGAAAGTGCCGATTCACTGCTGATTGTGTGTTTCTATTCAGCGCAGGAGAGAAAAGTGATTGACGAATTGGTGCGATTGAGATGGGCGCAGTTGTTAGGGGGTGAGGGGTTCTCCGATTATTTGGTGACCCCAGCGTTTTGGCGGAAAAAGGTCATCACTGCTGATCGAGCGCAAGCTCGTGAAGCGCATGTGGTGATTGTGTCGTGTGTGAGAGGTAGCGTGCCACGAGTGGACGCTACTGGACATCCGTCGCAGCGCGAGCGCGATGTTATGGACAGAATTGGCTTTTTGGCGATGCCGGAGCGGTGCAACGTGGCCACGTCTCGAGCCAAAACGGCTAGAGTCGTGATCATGAACGCCGCTACCGTGCTGCATTCTGAGTTCTTTTGGCGTTTTGTGGCGTGGGAATTAAGACAGGGACGCGTGTTTGCGTACCATGCGCAGCGTTTGTGGGAGTGTGACCCGCTGGCTAGGTTTTTGATGCACTGGAGAAGTGCCCCGGTCGATCTGAGAGAACCAGCTCCGCCAGTGCAAGAAGAAGAAAATGAAGTTCCGCCGCCGCCGGAAGTGGTTCAGGAGGCGGACGTGAGTGAACAGCGCGTGTCCCCTCAGCCTGAGGCCGACATTGCCGCTCCTGATTCCCCAGATGTGCAAATGTTGGCACCGGAAGAGCGAGAAGAGGAGCAGGAGCAAGTGCAGCAGGCGAAAGTGCAGCCGCGCCGCGCAAAGGCAAAAGCGGGTTGTTCTCGGTCTCGGCGTCGGTATCGCGGTCGCCGTCGCTCTCCTTCGTCGAGTTCTTCCTCTTCCTCTAGTTCTTCGTCGAGTTCGTCAAAATCGGGATCGAATGAAACCAATTCGGCTTTGGAATCCGAACGCGCGCCGCCCGTGCCAGCACATAAACAGAAACCGCACCCGGAGGTGGAGGTGATGGAGGTAGAACAGGAGCAAAGTGAACGAAGCGTCCAACAGCTGGAACCAGAGGAGTTGGAAGGCCAACGGCAGGAACCGCCAGAGCCAGAAACTGAAGAAGCTAATAATGCAGTCATTGGACAGAAATTGGATGAGCTAATTCAAATGGCGGGCGAGTTGAATACCGAGCTGGACGCTGAGCAACAGCAACAGTCCATGAACCCAGACAGACAGGTGCTCAGAGAAATGGACGCCATCCAGGAAGAGGCCAATGAAGTTGAGCCCATGCAAGAGGATGAACAGGAACAGGAGCAGCCTGAGGAAGTGGTCGCACAGCCGCCGCAGCAATCTGTTCAGGTTGTTGTAGTGGGTGGTTCACCGCCGCCACCGCAAGAGGAACAGAGTCCGCCCCCGCCAGTGACTCCGACTTTGTCAGGTTTGGAGCCAGAGGAGGAGATGGAAGCGGAGTAATGGTAATTTAGGTGTACAGGAATTTTTTTGTTTTTGTTTTTGTGTGTTTTTGTTGAGTGAAGTTTTATTTGGGTTGAAAATTGAGTTTTCATTGAGTTTTACCGGTTTAAAAATGGAATTTACTTTTTAAATTTACCTTTTAATTCAATTTAATAGTTTTGCTGTGTATCGATTTTAGCCGGGAGGTAAAATGTATGGCTGGTGGAGTTTGTGAGCAAAAGTGGGTGTCCAAAAAACTGTAAAATTCCAAAAATTTTAAACGTAAATGTATATACCGTTCACCTAATGAATTTATGTAGATGTTTCTTTATACTTCCAAGCTTATAGTAATTAAAACATTTCAGTTCTACTTCGACATTGGGTTTGGGCGATTCGATGGGCGAACGTGGCGTTGACGTTTTTGGCGACGTTGCTGCGCTAGGTTGGCAACGTGCATTTCTGTTTTTCCGGTGCCCCATTGTGTTATGTATGTCCATTTGGCCAAGGAAAGGATTGGAGGTATTGAGGATCTGACACAAAGTTGACGCTGTGATGTAAATAGTTGTTTTTTCAATGTCTAGATTTTTTTACCCATTAGGTTTTTTTTTTAAAGTGAAGAAGTGAGAAAAGTGAAGTGGCAACAATTTTATTTGTGACAAATTGACTAAAAAGTAATTTTCTAATTTTACCTGCAGTTTAGATTGCATAATAAAGTTTCGTTTATTTTCTCTAAGTAAAAAAGTGACGCTGTTGTTACGTGTCGTAGTGCGTGGATGGTCAGTGATGGCTGAGGACACATAGGTTGATATTTGACTAACTTTCGCTGCATTTTTGGAAGTGAGGGCCGTGGCTATTGGTCTAGTATGTACTGTGCATTTCCGCATTTCCGATTGAGAGACAAAAGTTAATTTACAAGCGATTTTACAAAAGTACACTGATTATAGCGGTGCGGTGATGATTGGTGTTGAAAATGAGAGGTAATAAAAAGAATCGAGTCTAACTCGACAAACATGATTTCATGTTTAAATGCCTACTCCCTTGGCTTGTTGTGAGAACAGCCCAGTCCGCCGATCTCATCGAAACAAGCACCCATACAGTGACAAGTGTACTTGTTTTTGAGTGGATTGAGCAGTTTGGTATTTTCGGGGTGTGGTTTTTGCGCAGTGTGTATGGGACCAGGAGCCATGGTTAACTAATTAACATTCTGGTAGCAGAATGAGTGGTGTAGCAGCGAGAGTGGTCATTTTCTAGAGATAAGTGTCTTCGGTGGTTAGTGGCTGTTGCGTTTCGGCATGTGGCAGTGGATTCACTTAAGTATTTTTGTTCAGTTTCGAACTTCTAAAAGTCATGCAATCTAAACATGCATTTGTTCTAAGAAGATTGAAGTTGTCAAATTTCCAGTTGCCAATCATTTGCATTCGTATTTTGTGTCATACCAATTTCACATTCATTTTAACTTTAGGTTTGGTAGGGAATAGGTAAAACTCGAGTATGTTTATTTTTGTCTGATTTTTATTTTTGCAACTTTGCTATTTTTTATCTACCTAATCCTAGATCGTTTTTGAGTATTTCCTTTTCCCCTAAAACTGATTAACTTGACATTCGTATATTTAGGAATTTATGCAAATTTTGTGATTGATCTTTATTATACAAAGAGATGAAATAATAAGCCGCTTGTTTTTCCTGTTTTTTCCCGAATATTTTGATAAGTGTAAAGGTGATCTGATTTGAGTGTGTATTTTATCACTCTGGTGGAATTTCCGCTTAGCGTCTTTAAAACGGTACCGTAATTCTATTTTTCCTTGACAGTCAGTGTGAAAGTTAATTCCATTCGCCTTACCGGTATCCTAATCTTATCATGGATTATCCCCCTTACGACATTTTTTCATTGTGCATTAATAATACGTGTGCGTCTTACGTTTTGGATATCAACGTTATTTTCGTTTACTATACGCTCTTTTTGCTAATGGGATTGTTGTTCACGTGCCTATTTGTTTTGCTTATCGCCGTGTGTTTCCCCGTGCGTGGAGGTGGTTTTGGATTTTCGGTAGAATTCGCTGAGTAATTTTTGAATCGCCCGCCATTTTTTCGCGCTCAAACTTGTTTTTACAGTATCTCCTGTGTTTTTCCTTTACCTTTCATTTTTATCGCATTCGTTCATTTTCTATTTTCGTACTCGTTCCCGTTCCCATCCATTTTTGCGCGTGAATTCTTTGTGTTTTTGTGTGCCTTGATCGACATATCCTGTAAACTGACGCCATGAATAATTTTAGGTATGCCCATTTTCAAATTCCGCGTGTCCGTCAAATCGGCTGTAAGCATGCTTCTCGTGGTATGTGGAAGTGTTGTCTGGACTTGGCTTATGTTGTTGCGTATAAAAGCGTACCGTAATTTAGAGTAGTGCTCGATTCAGTCGGATTGCTTCGGTTTTTGCTTGCAGTACTTTCGAACGTGTTGTGCCGCTGGTTAAGAACTCGCTCTCAGTTTGTTCCCTGTGTTCTATTTTAATGTGTGAATTTGAGTCTAAAATCGCCTAAAATAAAAACTCTTCTAAAAAACTTCGGACCCCTTGGTGTAAATTAGACATTCAACTAACTGCTAGCGCGTTGATAAAAACGCCATTCGCTAAAAAGCTAACTTGATTGACGTAGCGTACACCTGTGAATTCACTTTGGTGGATTCACCATTGTGCGTTGCGAATTCAATCGGTAGTTGCTTTTCCGTTGCCTTACTTTGTCGCTCATCCAACGAGTAGGTGTGAGATCGGTAAAACTTGGCAGTGTGCCATAGTGGAATTTGGTTGAGTAAAAAGCAGCCGGTGAAAATTCATGACACTAGTGTCAGGCGCCAATGCCAAGGTACTTTTCCATCATTAGGTAGTCATGTTTATCCAGCTCCTTTTGCATTGTGGGCTAAAGAACTGTTTGACATTTTTTGAATAAAGCAAAAAAGTGATTTTAAAAAGCCATTGGAACCATAGAAAAAGTCTTATTTTACACCTGTAGCTAGGACTATCACGCTAAGTGACAAAAGCGGCATGGTGCTTTCAAATCACTACACATTACAATTTTTAAATCTTGTAATTAAACAAAAATTTCGGTTTTTTCGGGTATTCAGGTCGGTTCCGGGTATTAGTGTCGGTTCTCGGTTCCGGTTCTCGGTTCCAAATTATGCTTGGAACCGCGGTTCGGTTCGGTTCGGGTCGGTTCGGGGTCCCAACCTTAGTGTTGTGTGCTCATTGCCAACACAATGCACTAGTTTACCAACATGAAATGCTTGACCATTTTGGTAAACTGTTTTGACAAAACAGTACGAAACACTGTACAGAGTTGTACGGTGCTTCATACTGTTTTGTTAGAACAGTTTACCAAAATGGTCGAGCATTTCATGTACGTTGGTCAACTAGTGTGTGTTCAGTTCATTAGGCCCATTAGGACAGTTCAGTTCCTGTTCCCTGATTTTTTGATATTCGGTTTTCGTTCTGCTGCGCATGGATCCTGTTCTATGAAGCGGTATTTGTAAATTGTGGATCATGTCGCCCAGCGACGTTTCCCCAGAGCCCACTCACACCCACACAAATGCCTCCTCGTTCATGTCGTCGGCGTAGGTGGACTCGACCACCCAGAGCGGAGGTTCACGGCGCCCAGCGACCCCAAATGCGCCTCGGCTCCGAGCGCATTACCTACAGTTAATTCACAACTTACCTAATGATTTACACTGCGCAGTGGAGTTCCTAATTACTTTACAAAACAACATGAAATTTGGCAGCTTGTCTTATAATCCCCTTGTTGATGTCTGAATAAACGTTTCAGAAGTTATGACGAAATCACTGTATCAATTTCTCCATTCAGAAGCAAATATCTAAATTTATTATCAAAATGCATCCGTTTCCCCGTGGTATAAGATCCAGCGAAATGCACGAACGAGCATAGACATGTTCGCATAAAAAATTATCCAAAAATTTGAGTTAGGCAAATCGAATGAAAAAAGGTGGAAGTACCAACGATTGTCATGGTGGCGATTGCGCTCTGTTTCGTGTCACTGGCCATAGCGATATGCGTGCAAATGTGCTCAAACAGGAGAAAAATGAAGCGTCTAATTGCAGGAAATGAGGTGTGAATAAGTTTTCCCGAAATTACTTATCCGTAATTAACATTCCAATAATCTTGGGAAAATTATGATTTTGAAACTATCAAGAAAAATAAAAAAGATTTTCCCAATTTATTCATCTTTTTCCTGGCCTTTCCCAGCAAGATTCAAGTAAATTTTCTGAATGAAAATCGCCTATTTTCGGATTGCCAAACATCCCAAATGTATCGGTGCACCGCATCAACACGATAGATGCACTTATTCACCAGCGATTACGATTCGCCGGCGACTTGAACGCGTGTCACGTGGCGTCGTGGCTGGCGGCGCAGCGCTACGACGCCTATGTGGACAGTTTGGCGAACGACCAGTTTTATTGGATCGACCGGGCGCAAAGAGCCGGCGCACGACGGCCGCAGCGACGCGCAACCGCTGCCAGAAGGCACTTGATGGTTGGTAGTCGGGTTCAAACACTTTCATATCGAAGTTCAGTCGAACTTTGCCCATCGGATAGCGACATTGAATCTTTTTGGACGTCTATCTGATCGTCGGAAAGTCCTATCCACCGTATTTTTTGCAGTATTGTCGTTTTCCTAAAAGTACAGGACAATCACAGAAAGTGTATTTTTAGTTGTTTGTTCATTTTGCACGTAGGCCGAATTTTTTGGCGAAAACTCGGCCGTAAAGTAAACCCGGCCGTAAAGTAAATCCCGCCGTAATGTATAGTTGTACAAACGTATTTACGTTTACTCGATAAATACGTATACTCGAGTGCTGCGTAAATACGTTCACGTTTCCTCCCGAAAAAATACTGCTACTCACTTACTCGTGTACTTGAACAGTAAAGTACGCGAGTACAGAAAACGTAATTGAGAACATTTTTTGAGTGCATAAAAAGCAAAAAATCACTCACACGAATATAAACGGCTGAAAAAATAGCGTAAAATAACAGTAACTAGAGAGTATTTACAGATATTTAAGTTTACTCACCTTTTACACAGCGTAAAATTAGAAAAATTTCACTTTACGTTTTCTGTACTCAGGTGTGACTAAAAATAAAATACTTTACGTTTACTATGAAAAAAGTTCAGTACTTCTAACAACTCTGCCGTAATGATGCCCGGCCTAAAGTAGCACCCTCTACTTTACGGCCGGTACATCCTCGAATTTTTTATGCCGTAATAGGCTTCTGTCTGATTGATTTCTTGTTTCCGCATATTTATATAGGTATTTTAGCTAAGTGTTCAACAACCGTTTTGACGGGGGACCAAATTTTCCACTCTACCGTACGCCAATGTGGTTTACAATAGTCATAATCTGATCATTTAGTTTGGCGATCACAGCTGACACACCTCACCCTAACAACCCCTCAGCTTCCCTACGCCTCCTGGCTGGAGTCGCTGCCGATCGTGCCGCTGCGCAAGTCGGACAGCGAAACGTCGCGGCACGCGCGCTGCCTGCACAAGCACACCGAGGCCTGGGTGCTCCAGTGCGCCAAGGGCTGCCGCGGCAGGAACTACCACTGCCGTTGCATGGCCGACGAGCGAACGCAGAGCTTGGAGTTGCGCAGTGATGGTAGTGAGGATGAGTTAGATGACGGTTGGGTTTGATTTGCTTGATTTTGCCATGTGATTAGGGTGTCAAAAAAATTTTTTTACGGAAAACGGAAAGGTAAAATTTTTTCACTTTACGGAAAACGGAAAACGGAAAGGTAAAAAGATTTCACTCAGCGGAAAACGGAAAACGGAAAGGTAAAAAAACAATTGTTGGCCGGAAAACGGAAAACGGAAAAATGAAATGCCGGAAAACGGAAAACGGAAAGGTAAAAAATTTTCCTGCGGAAAGGCGGAAACGGAAAACGGAAACGGAAATTTGACACCCTACATGTGATCGTGCTTTGATGGGTAAAGCAGTGTTGCAAAATCGTATTTACGTTTACCCTAAATACCCGGTTATAAGGGTATTTATACTTACTTTTACGTTTACGTTTTCCAAATATACCAGTATTTTAACAACACTGGTGTAAGGCATAGTTGTAAAACGTATTTAATTTTACTAAATAAATGCGTATACTCAAGTACTGAGTAATACTGTGATAAAATAGTGATAGTGCAACTCGCAAACAATGTGTGAAATTTAGATAAATTATTAGTGTATTAGGTAGATTATGGTACATTTTAGAGGACAGTGTGACATCAACGGACTACCTATAGCATATTTGCTGCGAATAAATACCGTATTTGCTTGAATAATCCCCCTGGGGGATTATTATTTCGTCAGACATTTTTGAGGGGGGAACTATTCGAGGGGGGGAATTATTCAAGGGGGAATTATTATTTCGTCAAAATTTTCAAGCATGTTTCCATCAACTCATTTCCCAAAACATGCCTTATAAACACAAAAACGTGCCATTTTTGTTAAAATTAGATAGAACAAAGTAATTAAATCTTTAAAGGGGGGATTATTCGTGGGGGGGGATTATTAGTTCCTCACTCGTGTTAAAGGGTGGGATTATCGAGGGGGGATTATTAAAGGGGGGGGGACTATTCAAGCAAATACGGTAGTCATCATGTATGTCATCATGTAAATAGCATGATGTGACCAGATACATTAGTATACATATGAAACTTCCGAAACTGAAAAAATTTGTTTTATGCTGCGATTACAGCTCGACGTAAAATTCGACCAAGCGTAAAATTGATTTTTGGGCGTAAAATTGATTACAGGTGAATAGATAAAGATACGACGTTGTAATTTCAGTCAAAGAAAGCGCATATGCAGATGTGTCAAAAGCTCATCAGTTTATTTTAATTGTACCAGAAGTTATCAATTTTGGCACAAATTTTTTTTAATTTACGCTGTAATTTTACGTTACTTCTGGCGCAAAATTAAAAAAAATTTGTGCCAAAATTCATAACTTCTGGGGCCAGTTCCGCAAGTAGACAAGTTAAGAGTTAAAAGTTAAGAGTTGAGTTAAAGGTTAAAAGTTGAGTCAAAAGTTGAGTTAAAAGTTAAGAGTTGAGTTAAAAGTTAAAAGTTGAGTTAAAAGTTAAGAGTTGAGTTAAAGGTTAAAAGTTGAGTCAAAAGTTGAGTTAAAAGTTAAGAGTTGAGTTAAAGGTTAAAAGTTGAGTCAAAAGTTGAGTTCAAAGTTAAGAGTTGAGTTAAAGGTTAAAAGTTGAGTCAAAAGTTGAGTTAAATGTTAAGAGTTGAGTTAAAGGTTAAAAGATGAGTTAAAAGTTGATTTAAAAGACAAATGGGTCATTCGTTGCAGAAGTGCGATACGCTGATCTTCAATCATATTTTGTCCCCGCACAGCCATTTCGAAACAACGTTCGGCGATTTTTTCTTTTTTTAGCGATAATTTTTTTGGATACGTTATTTTCAAATGACGTGCAAACAACATTGGCACCATGCCAGCGAACAGCCGTATCGATACCAATTTCATATTTTTATTTTTTTATATTTTTTTTACCTTCATTTTCCACTTGTCTCTTAACTCTTAACTCAACTCTTAACTCAACTTTTAACTCTTAACTCAACTTTTAACCTTTAACTCAACTCTTAACCTTTCACTCAACTTTTAACTTTTCTCTTAAATTTTAACTTTTCTCTTAAACTTTAACTTTTCTCTTAAACTTTAACTTTACTCTTAACTCGCCATTTGTCTTTTTACTCAACTCTTAACTTTTAACTCTTAACTTGTCCACTTGCGGAACCGGCACCTGGTACAATAAAAATAAACTGATGAGCTTTTGACACAAGAAACATCTGCATAGGTATGCGCTTTCTTGACTGAAATTACAATGTCGTTTCTTTATCCATTCACCTGTAATTAATTTTACGCCCAAAAATCAATTTTACGCTGGGTCGAATTTTACGCCGAGCTGTAATCGCAGCATTAAACACATTTGAATTTGGCTGAATAAATCTCAGATATTCAACAGTTCAGTCAACTACTGCATGCAGCCCGTAGTAGTCGACGGAGTCTTCATTCTGGTAAACCCAAATGTGTCTACAGCTGATTTATCAGTTTCCAAAATTTAGGCTGTGTGTAGCCAGAATACAGTATAAAAAAATACAAATAAACTGTGTGTAATTCAATACAATTGACGCAAATCACCTATGTTGTGTGGGAACAGGGTGACTCGTAGCGGGATGTGCCGCTCCAGATGGTGCAACCCTCGTAGTTTTCCACATTTTCGGATCAAAACCCAGCTTTTTGCCAGTAAGCGACGCCTTGAAAGCATAGCGCAGCTCCTTGTGCCGCAGATGAAATATGATTGCGTTCATAATCGCATTCGTGTTGGCCAGGGGGCAGTCCCAGACGATGTAAAATTCCCCGTAAAATGTCAAATGTCATGCAAAGTGCCAAAAGTCATGTAAAATGCCTGGCAAAATGGCAAACACGTATAGAATACGAGTGCCCTGACCACTGGACTGAGGCGGCTGGGCTCTTCACTATACTCGGATGACATTACGCCGTACATTTTTCCGGAGGAAACACTCCATCGTGACGTCATCACTTTCGTCCCGATCATCATTTCTCGCCATCACGTCGTCTTCATGACGTATTCCATAAGTTCTCGGCTGGCCGTCTGCCAGCCGAAAAAAAAACTCCTTTTTATCTGTTTGTAGAGTATCGTGTCTGCCGAGTATATAAGGGGCTGACATGCTACGACGGCAACGACCTTAACAGTACGTTTTCCATTTTACCGGGCATTTTACATGACTTTTGACGCTTTGCATGACATTTGACATTTTGCAGGGCATTTTACAAGGTCTGGGATATGCACCAGGATCCACATGGAGGTGCGGACTACGTTGCACGGCATGCCTGCGCATGTGGCGCTCACTTTCGACATGGGCAGCCAGACGAGGCTGTCCAGCTGTATGGGCACCACGTAGAGCAACAGGGTGCACGCGGTGCTGTAGCCCATGCTTACGAGCATGGCGCGCTCTTGCGCCAGCGTCGAGTTGCCGCCCGCCTGGAAGCGCCGGCTGCGGTAAATCACGATCACGAGCGCGTACACCGGGTGACAGTCCCAGACCCCGTAAAGTGTAAAGTAAATTGTCAAATGTCATGTAAATGTGTCAATCAAAACAAAAAAGAAAAGATTTTGTTATTGAACTTTGCATGACAATTGCCACTTTACTTTGCATTTGGCATGACAATTGGCACTTTGCATGACATTTTACATGACATTTGAGACATTACTTTACGCTTTAAAGGGTCTGAGATTGGCACCAGCACGCTGCCCACGGCGCTGACAGTGGTCACGTGGTTGACTATCTCCCTGTGCCACGTGGGCTGGTAGTCGTTCGTCCAGCACACGCGGCTAGACTCGTTCTTTTCCGGCGGCCCGATGAGCGGGTATGCGTACAGGAAGGTGACCACCACGTCGATCGCGCCGGCCAGGGGGCAGTCCCAAACCCTGTAAAAGACCCTGTAAAGTGTAAAAACCCTGTAAAATGTCATGTGTCGTGTAAAAAACCGTGTAAAGTGTCAAATGTTATGTAAAAGGCTCTGTAAAGTGTCATGTGTATCCAAATCTTATTGTATCGCATCCAAATGTTATGTTTCTGTATCCAAATCTTACTTTTGGGCATAAGATTTGAAAACAAAAACCTAAGATTTGGTCATCATATCATAAGATTGAGATACATATGACACTTTCAGGGTCCTTTAATTGATAGATGATGTTTTACAGGGTTGTTTTTTACACTTTACAGGGTGTTTTACAGGATCTGGGACTGGCACCAGGTAGGGCAGCGCGATTAAGCACAGTGCGTAGCGGGACTGTTGGCGCAGGTGCCACAGCGGGAAGCAGACTAGTAGCAGACGGTCCACGCTCAAAGCCATCAGCATGCCCGAGGCGGGTATACCACTCTGAAATTACGTTTTGGTGGAAAAACAAAGATTCGACAATTATTTTCGGAAAAATCAGGAAACTTTGAAAGTCATTTTAAACATTTTTTGAAAAGAACACTTGATAATTAAAACAGTTTGCTCCAAAACGTTCGTCACAGTTACCGTCAACTCACAAATGCCCAGATAAGATTGTGCGGTTTCATCCAGCAGAAGAACTTGGTCACCTTGTCAGACTCCAACTCCTTCAAATAAACCGGGATGCGGTAGATGGCTGCGAATTTCGATCGAATCAAGAACACTGCAGCGCATACCGTATTTCCTCGAAATGCCCCTTGAATTCAGCACCCACTCGAATTCGAAATACACCCAGGACTGCGCGAGCTGAGGAAAACATAAACCCCCCTTCGAAATACCCCGTGTATGGAGTGCTGTATTTACATCATGTATGCAATATACATTATATAAATACCTACCTAAATATTAATTCTGTCAGTTTGCATCGCAGCTTTTTTTTACACAGAGGTAGCCAACCAGGTAGACTAGTTTTATATACCTAGACTAAGTTGAACATGTCCAAATATATCCTGTTTTCTCGCATTTATCACCAATTTAAGGTTTGTGAAATCCTGTTCTTTACTAAAACCCTTTGCGAAAACTTCTGACAAAATACCAACACCCACCACGAATAAGCCCCCGTGAAATGACCCTTGAATCAGTAAAAAGTGACCACTCAGCAGAGAAACGTATCGAAAAGCTGACCGGCGGCAATGAAACCAGTACTGAACGTAGCGTCAGCAACAGCCAACATTGCCAGCAATAGAAATTCCTTCCTGACCCTGAGCCCCCGCTGGTAGAGCACGGGCAGGGCGATGGACACCCCGGCGCAGAGCATGGCCACGCCGCTCACGGCGTAAGCGATGAAAAAGCCGATTTGCGTCCAGTTGACGGCCATATTGACGTGAACTGCGACGAGTTCGCGTAGAGTGACGTGAATGTTGATTATCACACAAATTTACCGTTTTGCTTCTTCATCAAACAAGTAAGGAAATGAGGTCAGGTTGATAGGATCGGAAAAGGGACTCCAACCGGCACTCGTACGGTTGTTTAAAGCAATCTATTTACCTACCTATTTAGCTGACAGATTGAAAAAATCTATTAAGAAATCTCTTAAAGATCGAGTCGAATTGAGTCTTTTTCTTAGAAATCACATTCGGGTGACATAGGTAGATGAAACTAAAAGCTACCCCTTGAATAAACAACCCCGCTCGAATAACTCCCCATGTAAGCCGAGTGAGGAAGAACTAACTTCCCCTCAAGTAACTCCCTCTTATTTGTGTACAAAAAAACACAAACATTTTATTTCATGTATCTATTATGCCAACATGTCTATGTTGGTTTTTTCTTGCAGCACAAGTAACATTGATTCCACCGATTGAATTATGGAATTTGCATTCCTACAAACAATTTATGTAACAATTTAGGTAAATCCAATTTGTGCAGTAAATTAATCATGCATTTTACAAAAAAAATCTGATGAAAAAACTCCTCCTCTTGAATAAATATCCCGTTGAATTCCATATCCCCTTGAATACCTCCTACCCTCAATTAACTCCCCCTCAAAAATTTCTGATGAAAAATCAACTCCGCTGGGATCATATTCGAAGATGTATGGTAAAAGATAGCCAGTGTACTGTTTTGTCACCTGTGGTAATATAATTACTTCAGAAAGCATAAAAGTTGGTTATCTTCAATTTTCAAAGTAATTAATTTGTTATACGGTATTTGCGGTGTGTACAACAATTCACAGAACATTTGCAATTTTGTCCTCAGAAATTGCACATTTTTGTTGACACTGGCTAAATCATTTTGGAGGTGAATGTGGATGCATTTACCTACCTATATATATTTTTGAGATGAGAACCAGGGTTGGCAAAATCTAAGAAAAAATAGAATAAAAATAAAATGGAAAATTGAAGAATAAAGTAAAATAAAATGAAACATGAATAAAAAAATAAATCACAATTTTTATACAATTTTACTACAATTTTCACATCATATTTTATTTTTATACAACAAAACCATTCCCGGTCACGAACTAAAAAAAATAAAATGAAAATAAAATGGAAAATTGAAAAATTATATGAAATTAAAATACAATTTTTATACAATTTTACTACAATTTTAGTGAAAAGAATTTTACACAAATGAACCCTGATGAGAACTTAGCAGAACTATTTATACTTGCCACAATGATTGACAGCTTTAAATACATCTGATATTTACAATGATACATTAATCATACACGCTTATTTAAATGCTGCAAAATCAAATATGCTTCAAAAGCCATGAAAACAAGTAACCCAATTATTTTTTTGTTAAACCGCGTGCTTGCGCGCAAAATTCTTACATTTTACCCAGTGCATATCGTATTTCCCTGAAATACCTCCAGGGGCCAGATTTAATTCTCCCTACAGATTTGTGTAGGGTAGGGCGTCCCCTACAAATCTGTTGGGAGAATTGCTTACCACTTGTTTAAAAAGTTCAAAAGTTCTAACAACTCTGGTGTTCTGCTTTGGGGTTGATTCGACGAAATACGGTATGTATTCACAAAACATTTTGGTATCGGTTTTTGCTTGAAAAATGGGATAAGATACTGCAGATAAAAAATTGGACTTAAGTTTAAAAAATCGCTTGGCGGCCCTAACTCCACCCACCCCACTACTCTTTTTATTTATTGCGTTCACCAAGTTCTCGTTATTACACGTTCGCGATCAACGATTATTTTTGCATCTAAATTTGCTCAAACTTAGACCTGAGCCTCTAACACCATTGCTTTCACGCATGAAGCCCCACAAATAGGTATCCATATTTATTGAAGATTCTAAACGTAAATAGATCTTCCGGTCGTTCAAACTCAACATATTGTACCTAGTGATGGAAAAGCGCCAGAAAAAACGGCGCCAGACGCCAAGGGCGCCATGGCGCCATTCGGAAAGTAGGCGCCAGGCGCCTAGGGCGCCACGGAAAGAGGGCGCCATGGCGCCATTTGAAAAATAGGGCGCCAGGCGCCAATGGCGCCAGGATAAATAAGTACATATAATACTACACCCTGCGTGTGCTAAAAGTGTTTCTACAGCACTCTGTAAATACACACATTCACCACAACAATGCAACGAGATCTGATATCTTTACTGACCTTTTAACCTTTGACTCAACTTTTAACTCAACTTTTAACCTTTAATTTAACTCTTAACATTTAACCCAACTTAACTCAACTTTTAAATTTTAACTTTTCTCTTAAACTTTACTTTTAACTCGCCATTTGTAATTTTACTCAACTCTTATGTTTTAACTCTTAACTTTTCCACTTGCGGAGCTGGAACCTGATGAACTGTTGCACAAAAGATTTCCACCCACTCACACCAGGGGCCAGTTCCGAAAGTAAGAGTTAAAACTTAAGAGTTGAGTAAAATGACAAATGACAAGTTATGAGTCAAGTGTTGTAGTTGTACTGCCACTACATTCTATTAACATGCATTCCCATAGTTGTATAGGGTTTTGGGTGTTTGGTCTGAACCGTTAACTTTTATGTTTCAACCAATCTTGAGTAGTGACTACTTGGGTGTTCAGGTCAGTTGATGTTTCCCTCATTATTCATGTCCCCTTCGGGGGGTGACCATCTATGAATATGAGATGCTAAGACTTTGAGACCTGTGTTGTTGAGCGATGTTCCACCAAAAAGCACAATGACACCACATCTCAAATGCAATGTCTCCATCCTTGGTTGTTGGCGCTGTGAACTTGGCTTTGCCTATTGTTCAAGGTCCACTTGCCAATCCATCATAAACTCAACTGAATCCCTGCCTGTGTGCCACGGACTCAGCACGCTGTGAGCCCTGTTTCCCGTGCACACAACACAAGTTAAGAGTTAAGAGTTGAGTAAAACGACAAATGATTTTACTCAACTCTTAACTTTTAACTTTACTCTTAACTTATCATTTATCATTTTACTCAACTCTTAACCCTTCACTCTTAACTTTTCCACTTGCGGTACCGGCACCTGTTCGTTCATTTTTCTGGCAAATTTCGATCATCCACGGATGCGTTTTTCATGGTTTTTACATTTTTACAGCACTCACCTTGAAACCCTGCTGGCGTCTTTTTGGCACCCTTTTAAAGCAGGGCGCCAGGCGCCAAGAGGGCGCCACGGAAAAAGCGCCATAGCGCGGCGCCCTTTAGCGCCCTCAAATGGCGCAGGCGCCATGGCGCCATTCCATCACTAATTGTACCTACACTTTTTTGAAAAATCGCAGCAGATGGATGTGAGCAAACTACAGTTGACGAAGATTTAAATTGAATCATTGTGGAAAACTCAAACACATTTAAAGCTCATTTATGAGTTTTCGAAATTTCGTGTGAAAACTACTGTGCGCTGGGCCAATACACAAAATCTTGAATTGAGATGTTATTACTAGGGTGTCAAATTTCCGTTTCCGTTTACGCCTTTTTGCAGGAAAATTTTTTACCTTTCCGTTTCCCGGCAGCCAAATTTTGTTTTACATTTCCATTTTCCATTTTCGGCAGCTGAAAATTTTTTACCTTTCCGTTTCCGCTTTTCCGGCCCATTTTTCCGTTTTCTGGCTGAAAATCTTTACCTTTTTGTTTCCATTTTTCCAGGCCATTTTTCCATTTTCTGGCTTGATTTTCAGTTTTCTGGCATTTTTCCATTGTTTTTCCAATCTGTATTTATCTTTTTCCACTATGGTGTTTTTAACTACCAGGTTCTTCTGTCATTCATAATTTTTATCTGTATCCAAATCTGTAAAAACACAAAGTAATTTTGGACACATACTTTGCAGTCCGCTTAGTATACTTTTTACTGTTCAGTTACATCAAAGTTCACTTTTGCTAAATTCTTATTGTTGTTGTAGTGTATTTTTGCTACCTTTTGATGATTTTTGTGTTGGTTCAGTTAAGCTTGAACTACAAGTGAAGTCACTGGCATGATCCATAGTTGCAGAATGTACAGCTACCACAATCAAAGCCAAACAGGCAAACCTGCATGCAGATTTTCCTTCTGCAAATTTGTCTATTACCGTGCAAATTTCACTTTATTTTTTCCGTTTCCGTAAAAATTTCACTTTCCGTTTTCCGTTTTCCGGAATTTCATTTTTCCATTTTCCGTTTTCTGGCCGACAATTTTTTTTTACCTTTCCGTTTTCCAGAGTGAAAATTTTTTACCTTTCCGTTTTCCGTTTTCCGGCAGAAATTTTTTTTCCTTTCCGTTTTCCGTAAAGTGAAAATTTTTTACCTTTCCGTTTTCCGTAAAAAATTTTTTTGACACCGTAGTTATTACCAATTTGATTCCAGCTTATATTTGCAGGGACGGGCAATGGACGATAAATATTTATACACAATAGCCCAATGAAAATATACGTGGACGCGTCGAAAAAATACAGAGAGTACGATGTCAACCTAACTACATCGGTGTCTGATAACTGAGATTAACTTCAAAAAAAAGTATATAAGCTAAATGAAGTTTGCATCACTGATGAGAACATCGGAATGTGCAGTCACCCCAATAACCGGCAACTTATTCAGATACCATGGTAACACATTGAATTCCCTCCATATGTATATTTTACCTAATATTTTATGTAAATAAAAATAAATGTTTATTAAAATACAAGCAGCTTTCCACTCACAGCACCTTTATTTCGGTTGGGCAAAAGATACTTGAGACAAAAAATGTGGGAAAATTTTTATAGCAAATTTTCCACCGAAAATATGAAAATTCTAAGATTATTTAAAAAAAACCCTTAAATTTAACGAAAGTAAAAAACTGTTAGTGATGGGGAAGCGTAAGAAAAAAGTCCAAGGCGTCATCCAAAATAATCGCATCTGGCTGCAAGGGCGCCACAGACAAATGAACAACATGGTTTATGTAATTTGACAAGAAATACAGACAACGATGAACATTCATTCACTCGTTCACATTCACGATCTATTCCACCAAATAGACGGGAAGCAACAGAAAACGTGATCAATTGACATTTATGACTTGACATTAAGTTATTCAACATTCAAATTTAAGTGGGTTACTTGGCGCCCACCCGATACATAAACTCCAACGACTATCCACCGCACGTCCTAGGCGCAGTTCACAAGCAAAATTATTATCGGTTTATTATCGAAAAAGTTCCTTTCTTCTGCACCGCATTTGTAATTCGCATCAAAAAACCACCAGACGCGGAAACATCCATTGCAAATATCGCGCGCCACCGACAGTCGAAACATCTCGAAAGATGTTAGATTGTTGAGTGTCGAAACATTTTGCTGCGGTACGACTGTGTCCGAGATTTGGATACCGCCGCTCGGTTGGCAAAGTGCCAATATTTTTAGATCTATCGACTGAAGACAAATATTGACCTTTGGATCCTTGCTGTTGGTGTGCCCTGACAAGTTTTGTTAACCAAGATGGGCATCGCGTGCGAGCAGCGCCAGTGCGTGGAGCAGTTCGCCAGCCGCGAGCAGCTGGACCTGCACCTGGCCTTCAAGCACGTGCCCTACGATTCGATCGTGTTCCTGTGCCCCGCGTGCCAGGGCGGCCCTTTCAAAAGTGCCGCTGAGCTGCTCGCACATCGCTCTCAAGTCCACCGGGTGAGCCTGGATTTGGGAAAAATTGTACAGGGTGAAAATTGAGACGACATGTGAATTAAAAGACATCAAACTTTTTTGGCGGGCCTGTTTTTCACATGAGAAATGACTTGGTATTGTTACTCACTCCAGGAAAACAGATTCTTTCAAGTGGCTTGGGTGACTCTTTTGCAACTGGTGTAACAGACGCCATGCGAGCCTGCGCTGTGTGCGCTCACATCACAAATAACTCAGTCCCCCAATGTCAGCATTTCGTTTTTCATTCAAAAATGGGAATTTGTTGAAGATTGTTTGTGAATGGCTTCGCCAAATTTGTGACATTTGGATGTTTGATGTATTATACAAATTAATTACCTTTAAAATTTAAAATAATCAACTCCATATGAAGGGTGTGCTTCTAAAAGTACCGATCTACAAGAAATCGATTTTGAGATAATCGCAATTGAAAGTTTGGAGTATGCAATACCCATACATGGGTATTGGGTATGCGAATTTTGGGTATGGGTATTTCGGCCATATTGTTGGGTATCCACATGCATGGGTATAATCATTGATTATACACATAACACTAGCTATATAAAATTTAGTGAATTATATTTTTGTAGTACAGTACATTTTAAAGGAACAAATTGGTAATAGCATGTAGATCGGTATTTTTTAAAGCACAAAAGGAGTTTTTGCTGAATCGGACGCCGATCTGACATCGGTACTTTTAGAAGCACAAAAAATAATGTGCAGATCGGTACATTTAAAAGAACAATTTTGAAAAAAGTGTGTAGATCGGTACTTTTAAAGACACAAAAGCTGAAAAAGCTGGTAGATCGGTACTTTTAAAATTTTAAAAACCGTATTTTGCGATTTTTTTTGCTTTTTTCGACCCCCCATATCTCAAAATTGAATTTCGCACCCCCCACATATTATATATTTTTTTGAAGCGCATGTTTATGGGGACCCCAAAAATGGTCCTAACTCACATTTGAAAAAATTGTAGATCGGTACTTTTAGAAGCACACCCTTCATATGTTCCCGAGCTTAATGGCGGACATCCTATAATGCTCCCCAGATTTCCACTATGTGCGTGCTATTTACATTTTGAACGCAGGAAGTGGGTGCAGTCGCGTCGGCAGCGGAAGTTCTGGGCATGACCGGTGCGCAGGTGGCTTCCCCCCAGCAGCCGCCCAGTGGGCTCGCAGCCAACGCTGCTACCAACAAACAGGTTTCTTTACTCACTGTAAATACTTACTCATTAAATACCAGGGCTGCCTCCTAAATCGGCCAGCTATCTAGCTATCTTTGAAAAAATTTGCGATTTTTGAGAATTTTTTTGCTAAATTCGCGCTCAAAATAAATAATTTCCATATTTTTTGTTTTGTTTTAACCTTTGAAATCACTGGTTTATGTGCCTTATTACCGATTTTGTTAGCTATTTCTGCATGATATGTGCTTCTTATACCAATTATTAGCGATATTCTTCCTTTTATCAATACTAATTGTCCTTGATTTGATTAGCTCTAATTCCGAGTCGTGCACTGCGCTTTCTCCCCGCAGAAGCGTTTCCAGTGCAACCGGTGCGCGTACGGGACGAACCACAGCGCGTGGCTGCTGCAGAAGCACGTCATCTACGAGCACCTAGTCGACCAGCTCGGACACGCCCACGAACACGACCCCGGACTCAGTGTGCCGCAGGTGATCTCGCCAGTGTTTAGATCGGGGCTGTTGTAGTTGGGAACACTTGAGCTTAGGTATGGCCGTAGTGTTCTAAGGTTTAAATAAAAACGTTGCATCTTAGTTGGATATAATTTGATTCCCTCAATAATACGGTGCACCAAAATGCATATCGGCAGCATGTAAAGCTCCTTTGTAGATCCCCCCTCACCCCTCAGTCACCCATATTAAATGTTTTTTTCGCCATTGAACCAAAAAATCAAAGGGCTAAACTAGGGTTCAAACGGGATTGACTTTTCGGGATCGGGATCGGGATTGTTTTTTTGAGATTTCGGGATTGGCCGGGATTGGGATCACGGGATCGGGATTGGCATTTTTTCGGGATCGGGATTGGGGTCCTGGGATAGAGATTTTGGCCAATGTTTTGGCATCCACAGTTGTTCATAAAGGTCTAAAAACACTGTTGGATGCCAGAAACGTGGCATAAAATGAACGCTGGGGGTTTGCGTTCACATTTTTGCATGCAACAACGTCGTTTTTTCACTTTTGATAATTTCCACTATTTTTTCCGGGATCCTGATCCCGGACTTTGGAGTTTCTCGGGATCGGGATCGGATTTGAAAAGTTTCGGGATCGGGATCGGGACTGCTAAATCCCGGAATTTCACGGGATCCGGGATCGGGATCGGGATCCCGTTTGAACCCTAGGCTAAACACATATTTCCAGGAGTGTATTTCCCGGCCAACAAAGTTTGTGGTTACAAAAGTTGTAGAGAAATGTTGGATCTATCTGAAAAGTGCATAGCAAGCTTTGTCGCCCAAACAGCGCCGTCGGGCCTAGGGTTGGAAAAAAAACGTTTTTTTTAACTCGATGTTTTTTTTAAATAAAAAACGTTTTTTTTTAAAAGCTCCCAGATATAACCTTGTGTCAACATATATAGGTATATCAGACAGTGGCAATACTCTGTGATGTTATATATGACCATAGTATGTCTGTGGAGCCATGGGATAGCATTATAAGTGGTGGTTTGTGTCAAAAATATCCATTTTTCGTCGACATATCGTTCGTATATCGCCTTATAGTCGAATGTTCGTGACTTCAGGTAAAGTTTGGCACGGAATAGTGATCAAACAAGGTTATTAAACGAGGTTGTTACTTTGGGAGTGAATTTACACACTGTGGAGGTACATGGAAGCACATTACCTCAATATTATATACTACAGCAACATATGACGGCTTATAAACCCATGGTAGCATATATAAATGGATACTTTGATACTAAAAATGCCACAAAACCAATGAAAACAACCACCAATGTCAATTTGTGTGTGAAATTGCGCGCTTGCGCACAAAAATTTTGCAAAATACCTAGTGCTTAGTACTAAAAATTTCGGTCGATGTTTTTAAAAAAAAAAAACATTTCGGATGTCATGTTTAAAAAAAAAAAACATCGGCCAACCCTAGTCGGGCCATCGTCAAACTTTAAAATGCTATTTTCAAAAATTGAAAATTGTGGATATATGCGTTTTTTGAATGAAACTCCCCATGTGTGCTCAGATTCAATCCGCCCGTCATCTAAAACGGGAGTGGGGCGCGGCAATGGATATCTTCCCTGCGGAGGGGGACGAGTCTGCGTTCGGGCTGGACGGGTCCCAGATGGGCGGCAGCGAGATGGGCGGTTCGGAAATCACCGGCTTCTCGGACGCCCACATGCACGCCGGTGATGATGAACCATCCAGCTACGCCGATGAGGTAACACCGGCTTCCCTGATGCGTTGTGAACTTGTTGGAACACACAAAATGCATTTCATTTGCAGGATGACTTGGAATTCCCTCCGGTGGTGCCCCCCGATCATCTACCGTCTGCCGTTTCTGGTGCACCTGTGATGTCAAAGCGCGCAAAGCAATCCTCACCAAGTGGATCTGGCAAAGCCGCTCGACCCATCAAGGTAACCAATCACAAAATCGACCTTATGCCTGTAGTCGTCTAAATACGCTAGTCATGTAAATAGACCCGCAAGTCATGTAATCCCGCAATTCATCTATGGCCCTAATGTGGGGCATAGATAACTAGTGGGAGGATAAGTATGGCACTAAAAACCAGCGATAGGAACGGGGGGGGGGGGGTTTGGGGGGTACCCCCCAACTGCCCATTTATCTATTTATCTATCCTGGAGGCCACTCAGCGCTCTATCAATCATGGACGCAAATTGTTTTGGATACAATCCCCTGAAACCCCCACCCCCCAATTAGGGTTCAAACGGGATTGACTTTTCGGGATCGGGATTGGTTTTTTGAGATTTCGGGATCGGGATTGGCCGGGATTGGGGTCACGGGATCGGGATTGGCATTTTTTCGGGATCGGGATTGGGGTCTTGGGATAGAGTATTTGCCCAATGTTCAGGCATTCACAGTTGTGCATAAAGGTCTCAAAACGCTGTTGGATGCCAGAAAAGTGGCATAAAATGAACGCTGGGGGTTTGCGTTCACATTTTTGAATGCAAATACGTCATTTTAACACTTATGATAATTTCCACTAATTTTTCCGGGATCGGGATCCAGGACCTCGGAGTTTCTCGGGATCGGGATTTGAAAATTTTCGGGATCGGGACTGCTAAATCCCGGAATTTCATGGGATCCGGGATCGGGATCCCGTTTGAACCCTACCCCCAATCGGCCAGCCATCTACCTAGACTGATTTTTGAGAAATTACACCCAAAATTTGCTGAAAATTGCTAATTTTCGTACCTTTTTATAGATTTTCAACTCCAAAATCACTAGCTCATGTGTCTAACTATTTTTAGTACTATATGACCTTATATATTTTTTGAGCTATTATTCACCACTTTTAGCGCAATTTGGCCGTGTTTTTGGCCATATATTGAAGCCACCGCAACTCCTCCCCCTACTCCCCAACCCCCAAATATTTCCAGCTATCAACCCCCTCGAAGGAGTAATTGCTACCTATCCAACCCCCCCCGGAGCATCAAAATCTAGCCTACCCAGCTGAGAATTAGCATCAGCTGGTTTACAATATTAGTAGCAGGGGTCTCCCATGGTTGGGTTTGTGGGGTTTCTCTCCCCAAAATTACCCAGCTATCTATCTGTCCTGAAGGCTGCTCAACTATCTATCAATCCTGGAGGCAAATGTTTTTGATACTATCCCCTGTCCCCTCAACCAATCACCCAGCTATCTAGTAATCTGGAGTGATTTATGAGACGTTTTGCCCCAATTTTTGCTCAAAATTGCTAATTTTCATGAATTTTTGCCCATCTTCACCTTCAAAATCACCAGTTCATGTATTTTTTTGGTTTATTTTCAGCCAATTTGGTACTTTATGTGCTTATATTATTTTTTAAAGCTATTTTCGTTTGTTTGTGATTTCCTCCCCTTTTCTACCTTCTTCATCTTGAAAAAGCTATATGTTGAACCCCTGCAACCTCCCTCCCGTCCCAACACACCCCAACCCCCAATTTTTTCCAGTTTTTTTGGTCTGTCTATGCAACCCCCAGAGGGTCAAATAACGGGTAGAAATACATGACTGATGGGTCTACATGACTACCGGGTTTATATGACTAATGGGCATATGCCTACCGGGTTTATATGACTAATGGGCATATGCCTACAAAATTCGCTTATGAAGCCTCTGAAGCGATGCGGTTTGTTCGCAGCGATGTCCGCACTGCGCCTACACGACCTCCAAACCGCACAACATGCGCAACCACCTGCTGTACGTGCACTCGGGCGCCGACGAAGCGGCTGCGGGCTCCAGCAAAATTGCCGTCGAGGACTTACACTGCGACAGGTGCGGCTACAAAGCGCGAACCAAAATAGAGCTGGACCGACATTATCTCCTCGACCATGGTGTGGCGCAAACTCGGCTCAAGGTTCGTCTGCTCAGCGCTCAGCGCGATATTGACCCCACACACACCAGTTGACATCGACACCAAATATCAACTGGTTCCGATCCCAATTCAAAGCTTGCATTAGAAAGTCGCCGTTGGCTCGTCGGGAAGTTCTGAATTGGGATCGGAATCAGTTGACATTTGGTGTCGATGTCAACTAGTGTGTGTAGGCTTAATCAGTTTGATGTTTGCTAGATATCGAAATATGTCCTGCTCATTTCCAAGCCATGCGTATAACTAGGGTTGGAAACAAACGTTTTTTTTTACTCCATGTTTTTTTTAAAAAACAACGTTTTTTAATAAAAAACGTTTTTTTAAAGCTCCCAGATTTGGCCTTGTGTCAGGGGTCTCGAATGGGGGGGGTTGGGGGGGGGTTACCCCCCCCCAAACCGCCCAGCTATCTATCTATCCCGGAGGCCGCTCAGCTATCTATCTATCCCGGAGGCAAAATTTTGGGCTACTACCCCCTAAACCCCCCCCCCCAAATCGCTCAGCTATCTACCTATCTGGAGCGATTTTTCAGAAACTATACCCCAATTTTCGCTCAAAATCGCTATTTTTCATACCTATATATAGATTTTCACCTCCAAAATCACTGGTTCATGCGTCTAACTGCCTATTTTCAGCTATTTTAAGTACTATATGCTCTTGTATACCCATTTTGAGCTATTTTACACCTACTTTTAGCGATTTTTCTCCCTTTTCTTCCTTCTATGCCCCGAAAAAGCCTATATATCGAACCACCACAACCCCCCCCCCAAACCCCCCCCCAACCCCCCCCCAGAAAATTTTTCAGCTATCTATCCCTCCGGAGGAGCGATTTGCTATCTATCCAACCACTCGGAGGGTCAAAATTCAAGATACCCCTGCCTTGTGTCAACATATATAGGTATATCAGACAAGCGGCAATACTCTGTGATGTTATATATGACCATATAATGGCGGTGGAGCCTTGAGATAGCATTATAAGTGCTGATTTGTGTCAAAAATGTCCATTTTTGTTGACATGTTCATATATCGCCTTATAGGCGAATGTTCGTGACTTCAAGTATTGTTTGGCATGGAATAGTGATCAAACAAGGTTTTAAAAGGATGTTGTTACTTTGGGAGTGATGTTACACACTGTGGAGGTAGGGTTCAAACGGGATCCCGATCCCGATCCCGGATCCCGTGAAATTCCGGGATTTAGCAGTCCCGATCCCGATCCCGAAACCCCAATCCCGATCCCGATCCCGAAATCCAAAAATACCAATCCCGATCCCGATCCCGATCCCGAAAACTTTCAAATCCCGATCCCGATCCCGAGAGTCTCCCAAGTCCGGGATCCCGATCCCGGAAAAAATAGTGGAAATTATATAAAGTGAAAACAATGACATTTTTGCGTGCAAAAATGTGAACGCAAACCCCCAGAGTCCATTTTATGTCACTTTTCTGGCATCCAACAGTGTTTTGAGACCTTTATAAACAACTGTGAATGCCAGAACAGTGACGAAAATCTCTATCCCTAGACCCCAATCCCAATCCCGAAAAAATGCCAATCCCAATCCCGATCCCGATCCTGTGACCCCAATCCCGGCCAATCCCGATCCCGATCCCGATCCCGAAATCTCAAAATACCAATCCCGATCCCGAAACCCCAATCCCGATCCCGATCCCGAAAAGTCAATCCCGTTTGAACCCTATGTGGAGGTAGATGGAAGCACATTACCTAAATATTATATACTACAGAAACATATGACGTCTTATTAACCCATGGTAGCACATAGAAATGGATGCTTTGATACTAAAAATGCCACAAAACCAATGAAAACAACCACCAATATCAATTTGTGTGTGAACGTTTCGGACCTCGTGTTAAAAAAAAAAACGTTTAAAAAATAAATAAAACGTTTAAAAAAACATCGGCTAACCCTACATATAACCTTAGTAACTTGCCGAGTTTAGTGTATATCTGAAGTTGAAGTTTCATATTAGCTCGCTCAAACTAATTCATGTGCTGAAAGAAAAACTGAAGATTTTCTGTCGTTTTTGCCCTCTTGGAAGTGGTTCCAAGTGCGGATCTACACGATACACTTCTATCAAGTTGCTTGACTGGAAAAAGTCGATAAAACATTGTTGAAAAAATTAACACCAGATGCTGCCATATGTGGTATTTCTCAAAGCACTGGGGCGAACGAAATCTTCTGTTTCATCAGTGACTAGGGTTCAAACGGGATCCCGATCCCGATCCCGGATCCCGTGAAATTCCGGGATTTACCAGTCCCGATCCCGATCCCGAAACCCCAATCCCTATCCCGATCCCGAAATCCAAAAATACCAATCCCGATCCCGATCCCGTAAATTTTCAAATCCCGATCTCGATCCCGAGAAACTCCCAAGTCCGAGATCCCGATCCCGGAAAAATTAGTGGAAATTATAAAAAGTGAAATAATGACGTTTTTGCATGCAAAAAAAGTGGATGCAAACCCCCAGTGTCAATTTTATGCCACTTTTCTGGCATCCAACAGTGTTTTGAGACCTTTATGAACAACTGGGAATGCCAGAAAAATGTCCAAAATCTCTATCCCTAGAACAAAATTCCGATCCCGGAAAAATACCAATCCCGATCCCGTGACCCCAATCCCGGCCAATCCCGATCCCAATCCCGAAATCTCAAAAAACCAATCCCGATCCCGATCCCGAAACCCCAATCCCGATCCCGATCCCGAAATCTCAAAAAGTGAATCCCGATCCCGATCCCGAAAAGTCAATCCCGTTTGAACCCTATCAGTGACACCGTAAAACAAGACTGTGTATTTAGGGCACAACGGCAACATATCCCTATTCAATGGCTACCAAAAAATGTTGGTGCACCTCGGCGAGAAAATGCGCGCTAAATGTTTTAAATAAAATCCTGGCATTTTTTTTGTGGCCCGAGAAGGGGGGGGCGGCCGCCCCCCTGACCTGGATACGTCCTTGTTCGGAACTATTGCTAGGTCAGGCGTTCAGCTACTTCATGGCGATTCATGAAAAATTTTAGTTTTCGATGGACGAGCGATTTTCTATTTATATGAACCCCCGCAAGGGTCAAAATCGTGGCAAACCCTCATGCGAGAATAACTTGCTATAACACCATGCCTCTGTTGTACTAAAGACGCCTGCATACCAATATCACTTGAATACATTATTGTTTCTCCATTTAGCCTGTCCCAGGCGAAGAAAAAGATCTGTTTTTGAAGGGTGACAAAGTGTGCCTTTGTTGCTCCGGAAAAATATCTAAAAACGCTAGCACTCTAGAAAAACACCTAAAATCAAAGCATTGACAAGAACTTGAATTTGACAGTGTTGGTTCTTTTAGGAGTGCACTTTTTCTTCAAAGGAAGAACAGGGGAAAATCGATTTTGCTTAAATATTCACAGTTCACTTTTACTTTCGTTGGTGGGTGGTGGTGTAGATATTACTGTATAAGCAGCATTCGCTTGTCTACATTTTTGGGTCATGACAATATTTCAAAATTTCAGAAAGTGTACCTGAATCTCCAATTCATGATACCTATTTCACGTGGAAACCCCAACTTCTTGTCTTTTTGAATACATATCTAACTGCTTACATGAAGTTTTCCCAATAGATTGCTTTGAATTTAAAAGTGTAAATTTTGTGAATTTTTGTTCCTGCAATGATGTCATTATGATGCCATAAAATTCCCCCCCCCCCCAAGTAAATTTTGCAATGCAGGCATTTCAGAGGTATGGTTCTTTACATAACTTTAAATATCAAACCCTTCCCTTTAAAGTATTGTAAACCAGCTCTTAAAGTGTCTAATAAAACATTTCAAAAAGTGAATTTTTTTGTCATCCATCCATTGGGAGGTGGTGTTTTTTAGAGAATAAGTCAATTTTTTAGAAATTTTTCACATTTCTCTCACATTATTGAATAGTGTATAGTAGGGGAGGGGTGTTGGCAACACATCCCAAATTTTTTAGATTTTTACCCCTCCCACAGCTCAGAAATAAGTGTGTGCGGGACACCAAAACAGCCAAATAAATTTTTGCACTTAGCGCGACCCACCCTGTAGGGGGTCGCCGCGACCCCCCAATTCATGCTAAGTAGAGGGGTGTTTCGGCAATATCTCCCCCAAGTTTCAGCTTCTGGCGTGCCCTAGAACTGGAGATAGGATGTCACAAGTAAAATCACAACTAGGGTGCCGGACGTGACCGGGAAGGTGTTTACAAAAAGGAGTAGTCTAGTACGACAAATGCGTATTTCGTGTCTGAAATAATCTTATCTTTTTAGATTTTGAGGTGATAAGTTTATTGGGCGATGTGAGAGACATCACAGCAATTCCATGTGTACAGAGTCACTGATAACGTCATTATGGAGTGCTCCATTCCGAAAAATGCATAGCATGCGCCCTGTCAAGTATAGGTGAGGCGTTATAGTAGATAGATAGATACCACTATGGCGTTGTGTCTCGCTGTGTCACACCATATTTTTAACTGTCACACTCACCCGAGAATTTGCGTTGGCATGGGATTGATCTATAGGTGGTATGGTAACTTTTTCAGCGTATGGTATTTTGCATGGTGTACTTAATATTTTACTGGTGCCGGGTAGAGATTGCCAGAAACATATTTTTAACACCCTGTTTTTAAAAAACCAACATTTAAAAAAAATTAAAAACATTTAAAAAATGTGAAACGTTTTTTTTAAAGTTCCCAGATATGGTTATGAGTCAACATATACAGGTATATCAGACAATTGCCAATACTTTGTGATGTTAAATATAGCCATAGAATGGCTGTGGAGCCATGGGATAGCATTATGCTTCAGTTGGTGATTTCTGTCAAAAATATCCATTTTTTGTTGACTTGTTAGGTATATTGCCTTTTGTCAAATGTTCGTGACTTCAAGTCAAGTTTGGCATGGAATAGTGCTTAAATAAGGTTATAAGAAAAGGCTAATACATTGAAAGTGATGTTTCACACTGTAGAAGTCTGTGGGTGCATATTGGCTGGGTATTATATGCTACACTAACAGGCTGCATGACGTATAGCAACTGCACGAATAGCAACAAGGACGTGTAGCAACAGATTTGTTGCTAAATAGTACATGAAAAATTACCATGTGTTGCTAATCAATACATTATGTTGCTATGTCACACAACGATAGCCACAACACTGTAATTAGGTAATACCTATTGCTGGCAGAAAAGACACATCAAAAAGAACAGACATTTTTCAGCTAATCCAAGGGAAGACAGGATGAAAAAATATTGTGTATGCAACAGATGCGTGATTGTGCCAAGAATGAAGGCACTTTTGTTATTTATACTCAGTGGACATCACACTCAGTATTTAAACCTACCATAATCCATCTGAATAATGAACCAAAGATTATACAGTTTTTTCATCTGAATATTTCATTTTTACTATGGAATAACTAATTACGAAATTTATCACAAGATTTTATTCATTACATTATGGTAGGATTCTGCACATACTTTGCAGTCCGCGGAGTATACATTTATTTGTTTACCTTCAGAAATTTGAACTTTTGTTCTCGCTAATCAAATTACCTATGCAAGTGTTTGTGGGCTGCTGCATGATGTGAAACAAATAAATACGTTGCTAAATACGTAATAGCGTTGCTAAATCGTATATCATTGGGTTGCTAAAACATACATAGTATACACCCGGAAAAACAGATGCGGTGTTGCTAATTAGTACATGGCCATTGTTGCTATACGTACTGTTGCTATTCACGTCCGTGCCCACTAACATATCATGGCTTATTATTACACAATACCATGAACAAATGGAAGCTTTCACACTAAAAATGCCTCAAAACCAAAAAAACAACCACCAATGGTAATGTGTATGTGAAATTGCACGCTTGCACCCAAAAATTGCAAAATACCTAGTGCATAAGTACACATTTTTTTTGGCTGATGTTTTAAAAGAAACGGTATTGGTGCCTCTGTTTTTGAAATGAAACCCTGACAATCCCTAGTTGTGGCCCGCCGTGTAGATAGCGCGCAGTACTCACAAACGAGATAGCATCATTTTAAATGCTAATCACTTATATACTGGAAAAAAGCTCAGTTTAAATGCTGTAGTGCTTCATTTCAAATGCTGTAGTGCTTCATTTCAAATGCTACTGTGCTTCAGTTTATATGCTAGCATCAAATTTTCACATACCACTCATTATACTCACTTTAAATGCCAGCATAGGATGCTATAAATGCTCTATATGCTCACTCGTTAATTACCCTCACTCGTTAATTACCCTCACTCTATTCTTTACACATTTTGCTTTGCCATGTTTGTGCTTCACTCTAAATGCCACATACAAATAGGATTTTCAAATGAAGGGTGTTGTAAGTTTTACAGGAACCATTCCACCACATTAATCCCTACCCCATCATTTGCATGTGGTAAGGTATCAAAGGTAAGATAGCAGACACAAATATTAGATAGTTTCACCATATGCAACATTGTTGTGCAAATGAAGGGCACCTGTATGTTCATTCAGCTGATGCTGCTTTGAAGGCAGCACATTATGAGTATAAAATCACCTTCAGAAGCATGGTGCATGAGAACACTAAATATGATATTCATAGTTCAGTTGAATTAGCAATTCAGTCAAGTTCAGTTTATCAGTAATCATGACTAGGGTTGGAAAAAAATCGATTTTTTTTAACGACCCCGATTTTTTTAAAAAAAAATCGATTTTTAAAAAAAAAATCGATTTTTTTAAATAAAAATCGCTGGGGTCGTAATTAGTCCCATTTCACTCGAAAATCGCCTCTGATGGTGATAAAATACATGTAAATTGATAGGCAGTGTACAGTTATTCTTTATGTGGTAATATAAGTACTGTACAGCTGTGGAAAACCTTAAAAGTCAGTTATTTTGAAGTTTAAAAGTAATAAAATTGTTGTATTGGCTGCGTGAATCAAATTTCATCGACCATTAGCAATTTTGTTTGCAGAAATTGCATGTTTACACTGAAGACACAATAAAATCATTTTTGAAGTGAACATGAATGCATTTCCACTCATGTTTGATAAGAAAACACATAGCAAAACAATGTATACTACCCCCAATGATTCACAGCCTACCTTACATGCTTAAAAGCACACAGAAATTGGTGCTACACCACCAAATTGCTTGTAAAAGCGATGAAAAAAACAACTGGTAGACTGCTTGCATGAAACTGCGCGCATGCGCGCAAAATTTTTGCGTTTTACATAGTGCATGAGTACTAAATTTTTTCCCCAGCGATTTTTTTAAAAAAAAATCGGCGCAGGGGCTGCGATTTTTTTAAAAAAAAATCGGGATTTAAAAAAAAAAAAATCGCTTAAAAAAAATCGCTTGCCAACCCTAATCATGACTGAGAACCAACATGCAGGCAGCATTTAAACTGTGCAATAAATGAGGGTAAAATTAAAAATATGCAGTATATGAAGTGAAGCACTTACAGCATTTAAAATAAAGCACTTACAGCATTTAAAGTGAAGCACTTTCGGCATTTAAAGTGAAGCACTTACATCATTTAAAGTGAGGCACTTACAGCATTTAAAGTGAAGCACTTACGGCATTTAAAGTGAAGCACTTACAGCATTTAAAGTGAAGCACTTACATCATTAAAAATGAGGCACTTACAGCATTTAAAGTGAAGCACTTACAGCATTTATAGTGAAGCACTTACAGCATTTAAAGTGAAGCACTTACAGCGTGTAAAGTGAAGCACTTGCAGCATTTAAAGTGAGTAAAATGTGTGGTATGTGAAAACTTCATACTAGCATATAAACTGAAGCACAGTAGCATTGGAAATGAAGCACTACATCATTTAAACTGAGCTTTTTCGCAGTATATTAACTGACTAGCATCTAAAGTGGTCTGGCCTCCTCGCAAACGGTACTCGCATGCACGCGGTCAAGTTCGGACGAGAAGGTCACTGACGCAACCTTGCCTTTCCCCAGGCCCCGCCCCCGGCCCCAAACAAAGTGCACCGGTGTGACTTCTGCTCATATGCCACTCATTACCGGAGCAACTTGGAGCGGCACAAAAACTTGATGCACGCGACCGGCGGCGACGCGGAGATGTTTTTGTGTGACCTGTGCGGCTCGTTCAGAACCAAGTGGAAAGAGAGTCTGGTCAGGCACCGGACCAAGTGCCTGAATAAACGCGTCGCGTTGACTGTTGGGTTCTGATGCCGGTCATTTTGTCGTCTTTAGATTTTGCTAGCGGTAGCTTTGCATTGTTTTTTTCTCCAACGTTTGAGAATTTTCGTAATTTTTTATTTAGAATGTTCGAATTTGGACGTGATTCTGTCTAAAGGATCGTTTATGTAGCTAGTCTATTTTCCTGTCATTTGTCATCCGTTATTCAGGCAGTTGTAAACCCTTTTGGGCGATTCTTGTCTTACTACGATCAGCATGGAGGCTACCCCAAATCTCATCTATCTATTCTGCCTTCAATTTTTCCCCAAATAAATGTCACCCTTGGGATCTAATTTTTCACCAATCAACATTATCTGCCTAGTTACAAACTTGGGACGAATGCGAGGGAATTCCGATCGGTAACCTTCCTGATCGGTAAGCTCTCGATCGGTAAGCCAAAGTATGGCGATCGGTAAGCCAAAGTGTGTCGATGGGTAAGCCGCAGGCAATTTTTATTTTTGACTCGATCGGTAAGCCACAGTGTATTGACTGTTAACCCGACTATCTCGATTGGTAAGCCGCGAGCGTACATACATATGTGTAATACATGGAATAATTACTGAGGTAAATATGTACAAACAATACATGAGGCAATTATGACTGGGCGCCTTTCATCAAATGTACAAACTGCGAAGAAAGAAGTAAAAATACGCGGCGCCAATGTACATAAGCATTATTAATAAGTTGCAGCAGCCATAGCTGCTGTAATGGGGGGGGGTAAATATATTAAATAGATTCAACAAAAATATGTAACAAATGCGAAACACAATAAAAATGATGCAACGAGCTATTGAATAACAAATGAATAACAAACCTGCTTTTTTCATGCATTAGATGTCCCACGCCTGTTTCCCTACATCCCTTTGTAAGACCTAAATAGCCTTGATCCACTTCATTTCTCCATCCAGAGTGTTTACATGTGCGTGTGGACACATCGCCGAAAAGTCTCCTTTCTTGCCGCCGCATCCAAGTACTCCATACATATGTATGTATGTATGGTATGGTATGGTATGTTTGTATTGCGGCTTTACAATCGATATACCATGCGTTACCAATCGAGATACTTTGTTAGACTTTGTGTGGCTTACCCATCGACACACTTTGGCTTACCGATCGACATACTTTGGCTTACCGATCGGGAAGGTTACCGATCGCTATACTCTCACGAATGCAAATACATGTTAACACTATCACAACGGAGATCGAGAACAAAACAAAAACAACCCCAATTAACTCCATTAATAAGTTGTTTATCGCATGGGTTGCCAGTATTTTGGCGTTCACGTGTGTTCATATGGAGGGTACATTGCTCCTCTGCAGGCGGGGGTTTCCAATGGGGGTCAGCGAGGCTACCCGAAACGCCCCAACTATCTATCGCGTGTCTTGAAAAGTTTTGTCTGCTATCCGCTGCCACCAATTGTAAAAAATTACCTCTCAGGAATCCATAGTTGACCCCGGGTGCGGGAATGTGTATAGAACAACCAGAACATTTTTAAAGCCTACGTAAAGGTATAGAAGTAAAGTAATGATTGGTAGCCATTGAAAAGTGATCGCTAGTGCCGTTGGCGGAAACTCAGCGCATGTAAGCTCCCGGCACATATAAACTCAGCGTATCTAAGTATGCACCCTATGTGTGGCGGCGCGGCGGCACAATCAAAGCCCAAATCAGTGTTTGAAATAGTTGATACATAAATACTTACACATGCAAATCAAAATTTCGATTTGGAAATAAATATATGTATATATAAGAAATTAAAAATCATACAACTTAAATACATAGCGATTTACTATCTATTTAGAGCGGCCGTTTGTGCACCAAAAGTTCAATGTTTTGGCAGTGGGATTGACAGCTTCCCTCGGTCACCAATAAAATGTTCCCTCTCAATGCTCAGCGAAAAACCCTGAAATGTGACCATTGCGGTTACAAGACCGACTGGCGGGGCAACTTGGAGAGGCACGTGAAAATGAAGCACGCCGAAGCGGACACAACTACTTGGTTTGTGTGCGAATTGTGCGGCAAGTTCAAATCGAGATGGAGGGAAAGTTTGGTCAGGCATGAAAACAGAGCCTGCCCTGCGTCTATACGATTTGAACCCACGCTGAGTTCCACGTAGATTCTTTGGAGTTTCATTTAGCTGATTATGGAGTTTCATTTAGCTGATTGAAAGTAGTTTTGCGGATGTGTGTTATAATATTTAGTTAGATACTGTGCTTGAGTGAGTAGGATGAAAAAGGGGATATTGCCAAGCAATGGAGAATGCTAATTGGCAGAAACATTGACTCCAAGGACGTAGCCAGGGGGCGCCTCCCCCCGTTCGCCGGATTTATGCAACCCCAACCCCCCCGCTCAAAAATTCTGACTGATTGACTCTAGCTAGGCAAACTTTGGCCGATTTTGTGGCAAAGGTGTTGTATACTAGACGAGTTTTCTGTTTCACATACATATTTACATATTTAGATAGCTGGTCAGTTCGAGCTTTACCCAACCCCTAAAACACTTCCTGGAAATGTCGCCTCTGCCCCCACACTACATTTTTGGTATGCTCATCAGCGGAACGCTAAGTAAATATGTGCAGAATCCTACCATAATTTAATTATTAAAATCTTGTGGTAAATCTCGTAATTAGGCATTCATTCCAGAGTAAGAACGAAATATTATGATAGAAAAACTATAATTTTTGGTTCAATCAATATTCAGATGGGTTATGGTAGGTTTCCAAACCGAGTGTGATGTCCGCCGAGTATATGAACTTTTTATCGTTCCTTGCCTGTATCCTTGAGTATTCTTACACTTTGTGAAATCTCCTGTATTGTGCTGGTCAGGCATTTTTGATGAATTTGTTTTACTCGTTTTTTTTCTGTTCGTGTAACTTCTAAATGTATTTAAATATGGTGCACACCATTAAATGAAATACCTATTCAAATACATTATGATACTTGAAATTTTCGTGAAGTTGTCCAAACACAAGGTTACCCGTTTACGTATTGAGCTCCCTTGATCTGCGCTTTGTCCGAAAGCTGACATTTTGCAAGAACGCCTATGACATTACCTTTCTTTTTACTGTACTAGTGTGGGCCCCGGCCCCGTAGTATTTATAGGTGATAAAAAGGACACAGATGTGTCAAATATTAATCTAATGTTTACTGGTCCCATAAATATGTCAGCTCAGCATTGTTGTTTAAACTTATTTACGTTTACTCGATAAAAACGGATACTCGAGTACTGCGTAAATACGTTTACGTTTCATCCCGAAAAAAATACCGGTACTCACTTACTCGCGTACTTTTTGAAAGTACGCGAGTAGAGAAAACGTATTTCGAACAGGTTTTTTAATAGGCTTTTTAAAGGCATAAAGGAAACAAAAGGAGAGAAAAGCAAAAAAAAATAGGGAAAAATATATCCAAAATAGCACAAAAATAGGCAAAAATACATTAACTAGTGAAGTTTATGGTGAAAAAGTTCGAAAATGAGTGAATTTGAGTGAATGTTGGGGCAAAATTTCTCAAAAATACTCACTTTTACGTTTTCCCGGGACAAAAGTAATTTACTCACGTTTAGTCATGAGTAAAAGTAAAAAATAAATACTTTACGTTTTCTGTACTCACTTGTGGGTAAAAAATAAATACTTTACGTTTATGTTTTCTTTCGAAAAAGTTCAGTACTTTTAACAACTCTGCAGCTCAGATCACAGAAATTAACTTTGAAACCAACATCGTGTCGTCGCTCATACCTTACTCGAGAAGAATCTTCTGCCCAAGTTCTACATCGATTGTGTGAACGAAGATGGGCTTCGCGTGCGAGCAGAGCCACTGCGTGGAGCAGTTCGCCAGCCGCGAGCAGTTGGAGCTGCACGTGGCCTTCAAGCACGTGCCCTACCAGGACATCGTGTTCCTGTGCGCCGCGTGCCAGGGCGGTCCCTTCAAAAGTGCCGTCGAGCTGATAGCTCATCGCTCTCAAGTGCACCGGGTGAGTAATTTTGGGCGCATACTTTGCGGTCCACCGAGTATACACTGGTTAATGGCGGCAATTTTGGTAACCAGTCAAACCGGGTTGAACACGTTAGAGACCGCAACAGGTAGGCAGGCCCTCTACCACTGTTGACAGATGGAAAGTGATTTATTAGGGTCAACTCAAGTATGTCAGTTTCCGAAATTTCGGCCGTAAGCTGGCGCCACAGTGGGGTTTGGAATTAGGTAGCTTTCGTGGCCATGTGTGGTGTTGATCCGATCTACTGGATGCCCACTTTACAATGACATTACCATATCCCATCGCAATAAAAGACTACTATTCATGCACTGCGGATAAATTCGGCGCATAATTTCTATGTGACTTGATTCATATAAATATGGTAGTTTAACACCTTGTAGTACAATATCCAGTTCCCTCATTACATTTCGAACGCAGGAAGTGGATGCAGTCGCGTCGGCAGCGGAGGTTCTGGGCATGACCGGTGCGCAGGTGGCTTCCCCCCAGCAGCCGCCCAGTGGGGACGCAGCCAACGCTGCTACCAATATACAGGTTGTCCCGCTTTACTCACCGTTGACTGGGTGCTCAAAACAGTAACTAGTCGCAGTGGAATTTTTGAGCGGGGACGGATAGTATACTGAGCCGGGCGAACGGGGGGGGGGTGCGGCCCCCCCCCCTAAAATTTGACCGCTGTAGTAAGAGAATGGCGCCAGCGCTATTCGTAGGCGCCACGCCATGGCGCCCAAGACCATGGCATTGGCGCTCAAAACCGCTGCATATGTATGTGCTTACATATGTACATATACAGCGACATGGGCACCTCGAGTGAATTTATTCAGGATCTGAGGCTGCCGGAACTAGTGAACTGGAAATACCTTTTGTGGTAAGGGAAAATGCGCGAAGAAGAGGGGAACTTTTTTGACAGCACTCTTGAAAACGAAAATCGCCACTTTGGTACATTTTTCATACCTCATCCGGGAAGGGAGAGGTCGCTCCTGGCTACTCCACTGAATAGTCGCCCTTGATTTGGTAAGTTTTAATTCCGAATCGTGCACTGCGCTTTCTCCCCGCAGAAGCGTTTCCAGTGCAACCGGTGCGCGTACGGGACGAACCACAGCGCGTGGCTGCTGCAGAAGCACGTCATCTACGAGCACCTGGTCGACCAGCTCGGACACGCCCACGAACACGACCCCGGACTCGATGTGCCGCAGGTTATCCCTGCAGTACTGCCTTAGTATCAACACAGCCAGGCTCACGCGGATGGTACACGTGTGTAGGTACACTCCGTTCGACAGTTGAAGCAGGAGTGTGGTGGAGCGATGGACGAATTTCCGCCGGACGGGTCGCAGATGAGCGGCAGTGTGATGGGCGCGACGGATTTCACTGGATGTTCTGATGCGCAGATGCACTCGGACGACGAAGAACAGTCGAGCCACGGCAATGAGGTAACGCCGGTTGTTCACTTTGACGCATCTATTGGCGGCCCGCACACTAGTTGACACAAGTGTGTCAACTAGTCTGATCAACTCAGATTTCGGCCTCACTTGTCGCAGAGCTATCATCAAATGCACACGCGACAATGTTAAAAAATAAATGTTACGGCAAGTGCATTGAAAGATCGTACTGCGACTTGTGTAACCGAAATCTGAGTTGACACAAACCAATTGACACACAATTGGCGTCACCTGGTTTGTGGGCCGCCATCGACATGTCTTTTCCAGAGTGAAACCGACTTCCCTGCGGTGATCTCCAACAATCTGTCGTCTCTCGATTCGCCGTCGAAGTGCGAGAGGCAGTCGCCCCGCGCCACATCCAGCAATCGGCCCATCAAGGTTACCAGTTAAACCATTGGCTGACTAAATTTGTTGGGGTTCTGTTGATTTGGGGGCTCTTAGGTCGTTTGTGAGTCCAGAGGGCGTTCCATTCCAACAGAAACACATTCCAAAAGTGTCAAAATGTGAGAAAGTGTTATAAAGTATAAGGTGATGTTGAATTTTTTCGAAAATAATGTGCCGGGCCAATTCTAGATGCCCTTTCCGTGCTTGACTACATTTTGGAGGGTCGAAAATTTGATATGATCGTATTTTAGAAGTCGACGAATCAATTGCTGAACTTTTAGGAGGGTAATCTGAAACAGCGTTTTCCCTACCACACCCAGAGATCCACAATATAGGTACTGAACCGCCGCTCTAAAACCAATGCTGTTTGTTCGCAGCGATGTCCGCACTGCGCCTACACGAGCTCCGAACCGCACAACATGCGCAACCACCTGCTGTACGTGCACTCGGGCGCCGACGAGGCGGCTGCGGGCTCCAGCAAAACTGCGTTTGAGTCGTTACACTGCGACAGCTGCAATTACAGGGCGCGGGTCAAAATCGACCTGCAGCGACACAAACGGTATCGCTGTCCTGCGCTCCCGCGCTACAAGGTTGGTGTGTGCTGATGTCTGCGTGATATTTCTTCAAGATTATTGTCGATTGAAAATTGGTCCGTTTTATTTTGTGATCGATCAGAGGCATTGCGCGATGATAAAAATCTAAGCAGATGTCGTCTTTAGAATCCATCATTGCACTTCTTTTTTTTAATTGAAAGAAACAACTTTTTATTAAAAAAAACTTTGAAAAAAACTTGTTTTTAACTATAAAAGCAAAAGACGATTTTCGTGACTCTGTATTATCTATTTACCACGCGATCCCTACCATTATACTCGCAGAAAACGGGCCAAGTCACTGTTCAAGAGAAAGCCTTCGTGCTCGACATGAGGGACAAACTCAGCACGCTCGAAATCGCCACTCGCATTGGGAAGACCCAGCGATGTGTCCAAACTATTTTGAGTCGTCACCGCGAGGAGGGCACGCTGGTGCCAGTCCCAGATTTTGTAAAAGACCTTGTTAAGTGTAAAAGACCCTGTTAAGTCATGTGTCATGTCAAAGGCCCTATAAAGTGTGTACTGTCATGTAATTTATATCCAAATCTTATTGTATCGCATCCAAATCTTATGCCCAAAAGTCAGATTTCGATACCAAAAAATAAGATTTGGATATATACAATAAGATTTGAATACACCTGACTTGTGATGTGAAAAGCGCCAGAACTTTGACACCAAGCGCCATGGCGCTTTTCCGACCCCTAGCGCCAAGCGCCAATGGCGCCAGAGCAAAATGGCGCCAAGCGCCAGAAGCGCGATGGCGCTTTTTGGTTTGGCGCTAGCGCCAGACATTTTGTTCCTGGCGCCGGTCACAAATAGCGCCAAGCGTCAATAGCGCCACAGGAAAATAGCGCCAAGCGCCATGGCGCTTTTAGATCACTACACCTGACACTTTACAGGATCTTTTACACATTGCAGGGCCTTTTACAGGACCTGGGACTGCCCCCTGGCCACATTGGCAGTACGTCCAAGAAGTGGCCGACCGCGCGTTCTTACTGATGCGCAGGGGAAGTTGATTGTACGCTGGGCGCTTGCCGACGATGGTCTTTCGACGCGCCAGCTAGCAGTTCGGGCCTCGCGAGAATTCGGCTTTTACGTTGGTTTGGGTGGTCATATTATGTTCCTGACTTCCTGTCATTGCTCCTTTATGAATGATGTAAAGGCAGCGCTGTTTTGTCCAGAAATTTGAAAAAATTTACTTTTCAAGACCTCCCAAATCTGGTTACGTGTCAACATACAGGCGCATAAGACTATATATAACAGTACTTTCTGATTGTAACATTATATATTTATCATCATATAATGGCCGTAGAGCCATGGAATAGAATTATAAGTGGTACCTGCAACCAAAAAATGCTTCCTGTTTTTTTTTAAATTAAAAATAGTGGCTCATTGGCGCACCGCGCACTGCAAAGTGGCACGGGAAGTTCGGACGATTTTTGCATGGGTGGAATTCAAAGGCGGAATTAAAAAGGGGTGGAATACAAAATCGTCCGAACCGATCTAAATTTCAGTAGTTTTTTTAGATGTGTTGTAAATAAAATCGTCCGGACTGACTTTATAATTCTGTCCGGGCGGAAATTAAAACGTCCGGACCCGATCGTTACACTTTGCAGTGTGCGGTGCGCCAATATCTCCAGCCTATTTTCTAGTTGCAACTTGAAAAAATTGCAAACTTGAAAATGTATTTTTTGGGGTATTATGCTCCGGCTTTGTGATGTTAGATGAGTTTCCCTACACTACCCGGTTTACTTGGATGTGCAATCGCAGGTCAGTCGTGCTGTGGTTGCGAAGTTTCTGCGGGAAAATGGAATCTCAAGAGAGCCTGCATCTATGTGCCACGAGGAAAAATAGACTGACTGATAAATAGGCATCATGTACTTTTTGTATAGATTTTGCTATGGCTTTACTTTTCATTATCGTTTGTGCTCCAACGTTTTGTGTTAAACGCTTATCATTTCACGTTGTTCGGGATTTTCAAATGAAGCAAAATTGGAAATTGCCGTGTCATTTCCGCTTTGTGCCGTGCACCGCCGCACGTCCGACTACACCAAAGAAATCCGTTGAAGAGAAGGCGCTCGCTGAGAAGAAATACCCCTCCCCCCGTCTTGTGTGATGTACATCATGTATGCAATTGTCCAAAGTACAATTGCAATATATGTCCCGTGTAGACACACTTATTTATGTTCAAATATTTATTGGTCACATTAAAGCCGGAATTACAGCTCAGCGGCGGTTGACGTGAAATGATGACGTCGTAAAATTGATTACATCAAAATAGACAAAGGTACAGCATTGAAATTTCAGAATTAGATAGTTCTAGTAATTGTGTGTAATGGGGGTGCACTGATACGCACATCTGCCCGTAACGCACATTTGCCCGTTTTTTTTCACTTGACACTTTTCCAAGTGATTTTCAGATATGAGAAGTGAAAAACGCTGCGCAATGACATTGGTGAACTTTTTTCACTTCACTTATATCTGAAAATCACTTGAAAATGTGTCAAGTGAAAAACGGTGAAAAATGGCTATTTTTCACTTGACACATTTTCAAGTGATTTTCAGATATGAGTGAAGTGAAAAAAGTTCACTAATGTCATTGCGCAACTTTTTTTTCACTTTACTGCGTAACTGGCAGATGTGCGTATCAGGCCCGCCCCTGTGTAATGTCCCAAAATTTTTTTACCAAATAATCATTATTTAAGTAGTTATTAATTTAACGTCAAAATTTTTTGGTGACGTAAACTGTTTGACCTGAAATGTTGACGTAGAATGTGTAAATTTTGATGTAAAATTAATAACTTATTAAATAATTATTATTTTCATATTTTTTTTAGGACATCTGATGGCATTATAAGTGCTGATTTCTGCCAAAAAAAATCCAATTTTATGCAGACTAATTATGTATATTGCCGTTACATGTTTCTTGACTGCAAGTGAAGTTAGGCATGGAATAGTGCTTTAATTTGGCTATAAAAGATGGCTAATACATGACAGTGATGTTTCACACTGTAGTGAAGTGGAAGCACATTGGCTGGATATTATTTACTACACTGACATATCTCCTCAACTTATTATTACATGATACCATGCAGGAATAGAAGCTATGCCACTAAAATGCTACAAAACCAATGAAAACAAACACCAATGGCAATTTGCATGTGAAATTATGCGCTTGCGCGGAAAATTTTTTTGCACAATACCTAGTGCATGAGTACTAAAACGCTGGGACCCTTGCGCTTTTTTTTAAAAAAAAGCGGCGTTTAAAAAAAAGGCGCTTGCCATCCCTAGCTGTACCTATGTCTATTTTGATGTAATCAATTTTACGACGTCATCATTTCACGTCAAACGCCGCTGAGCTGTAATTCCGGCTTTATTACCAGTTTTGGGCAGCCTACTCTACTGTGATCCACCCGAAAGTTTCTGGCGAGATAATAAATCCCCCTCGAATTATCCCCCTCAAATTTCGCTGGCGAAATAATAATACCCCCTGGTGTATTTCAAGGTTACTTGCGCGTCCGATCGTTTCATAATAATCCTTTACGGTTCCCATGACATACTTTGGCAGTTTTTCATCTTCTAAGTGAGAGTAAATAGCAGCGATAACAGGGTCTGATGCCGTCGGCATATTTATGAGTATATAGGTAGACTAAGTTGCACTATCAGAAACAAAAACTGAAGTTAAGAATACACAACGAAAAAGAAAATAGTGTTATAAACCATGACCTCGATAAGTTATTTCAATACGTAACGTATGTACAATTATTATGCAGCGCACAAAACATCCTAAATAAAAAAGTGTTTCTTGGCCATGTGCTTCCTAGTATAATACTGCTCCTTAGATCTGTAATCACAAAATTGACAGTGGAACCATCGAATCAGATCCGGGTGCGTGTGCATGGTGCCGTGGTGTCGCCTGAGCGCGTGCTTGAACCTCGTCTTGTAACTGCAGTACTTGCAGCAGAACCAGCCAGACGCGCCCGCTACGGGGTCGTCGTCGTCCAAGGGGGCCGGCTGCTTCTGCGACAGTTTGTGGTTTTACTGTTTCCGGAATGTTGAAGTATGCAGATAAAAACACTAAAAATAGTTAAAATATGGAGAGTACGGATGGAAAAACAAACTTTTTTTGACGATACCGTTAAAAAAAAACTTTTGTAAGCTCCCAGATATGATTTATTTAAATTTTATCCATTTTTCATTTTATTATATTCCAAAAGTCGACAATGAGATAAAAAGACACAATTTTACATTTTTTTTACAAAGATTGAAAAGAATTTAACTGGCAATCTTTAATGCAAGGTTTCGATGCTTGCCTCAATTTAAATATTAAATTAAAAGCTTAAATATTTTATTTAAAAAACCCCGGCCATCCCTAATTGAGAGGTTAATACAAAATAAAGGTTAAATATATGTAAAAACACACCTCCTGTATACGAGGGCCCAGACTAGACTTCTGCAGGGCGGGCTGAGCGGGTTGGGAGGGCGAGCCGGCGTGGCGCCGCTTGTGCCGCTGCAGCATCTGTTTGGTGCGCGCCTCGTAGCCGCACGAGTCGCAGGTGAACCACTTGGTGGCCGGCTTGGCTGCCGCTTTGCTGGGGCCGGGCGGCGCCGTAAGGCTGCCCGTGTGCACGCTCAGCATGTGGTTGCGCAGGTGACCCGGCTTTCCCGTCGCGAAGGGACATTGCCCGCATTTCTGTATGGGCCAAATGCACTGATTACGCGTGCAATTTGGTGCCAACTGTTGAACTGTGTGAAATCGATGGTGAAAAGTTACGATACAATTTTGGGTTGCTACGAGACCGAGGGACAGTGTAGCATTCCGCATCAAAGCCCACTCCGCATTTGTGCCCATCCCGCACACAGTTGATGCAACGTGCGGGATGGGCCATGATGCGGGATGGGCACAAATGCATGATGGGTATATGTGCGGTATGGGCTGGGGATTAGCGTGATTAGCGACCCGCAGAGTGTGGGGAGGGCGTACATGCGGAATGGGCCGCAGATTTTAATTAACGGCGCGGTGTGGCAAATCTCAAAGGGCACGCAATAATAGAAGGGGCTAGTAACAATGTGTCGCCCTGAGTTTTGCCGCCAACTCACCACACTCATTTTAATCTAATCCCCCCCCCCCCGAACAGACTGTAGCCGCATGCTGCGTTCCGTGTTGCTCATGAAAACAAGAATTTTTCCTTTTTATCTTTACGTTAATGTGATGTAACTAGTTTACTTGAAGTCCATTTTCATCACAACAATTGACTTCAAGTGAACTAGCGATGGAAAATGGAATCGGGTAATCGGTTTTCATTTCCATCACTAGTTCACCTGAAATCGATTGTTGTGATGAAAATCGACTTCAAGTGAACTAGCGATGGAAATAAAAACCGGGTACCCGATTCCATTTTTCATCACTAGTTTACTTGAAGTTCATTTTCATCGCAACTTCGTGCATTTTCATTCCTGCGCAACACCGACACGCAACACGCGGCGACAGTCTGTTGGGGGGGGGGGGGTTGGATTATAATGAGTGTGGTGAGTTGGCGGCAGAACAAAGGGCTACATTGTTGCAGGGACGTATCCAGGATTTTCGAGCGGGGGGGCTGCCTGTTTACGGAGCCCGGCGAATGGGGGGGGGCTCAGCCTAGGGTGTCAAAAAATTTTTTTTACGGAAAACGGAAACGGAAACGGAAAATTTTTTTCAGCGGCCGAAAAACGGAACGGAAAACGGAAAAAATTTTGCACTTGGCGGAAAACGGAAACGGAAACGGAAAAAAATTTTCAGCGGCCGGAAAACGGAAAAAGAGGCCGGAAAAACGGAAACGGAAAAATCAAATTTGCACGGAAATTGCTGAAATTTTGCTGGAAAACAGGTAAAATTTGCTGAAAATTTGCTGGAAACAAAAATTTTTTCACATCATTGACAATCTGCATGAATTTTTACCAGTTTGGCTGATCAGAAAACAGAAAGTTGAGCCAGAAAAAGGTAAAATGAGGCGGAAAAATGGAAAATTGAGGCGGAAACTGGGAAAAACTGGAAATTGAGGCGGAAAATGGAAAATTGAGGCGGAAACTGGAAAAAAGGTGGAAAAACTGGAAATTGAGACGGAAAACGGAAAAAAGGCGGAAAAACTGAAAATTTAGCCGGAAAACGGAAAATGACCCGGAAAAACGGAAACAGAAAAAAAAGTTGCCGGAAAACGGAACGGAAAACGGAAAAAAAATTTCAGCAGCCGGAAAACGGAACGGAAAACGGAAAAAATTTGCCTCCGGAAAACGGAAACGGAAAACGGAAAACGGAAATTTGACACCCTAGCTCAGCCCCCCCTTGAAATTTCGCCTACACAGTGACGGAATGGCGCTGGCGCCATTCATAGGCGCCACACCATAGCACTGGCGCCAGCGCCAGATACAGCTGTACACGTATGAAATACACGTTCATAAACAGCGGAGGGCACACAATTTCATGGATTTGTGTCACCGGGGAGGACAATTTAATGGATTTCATGTATAGGACCGATCTGTCTCGCACCTGCGAAAATTCCCTTCTTTTTGTTTACTTTACCTTTTATTAATGCTATCAGCTAGCTAACGGGTAAATGTAAGTGGAATGTCGGTAGCTTTCAAAGTAATGTTTCTATAAACTTAATTGACATTTCACGCTGTCTGGTGATCTTTTGAGTTGCCGAGATTTTGCCATTGCGAGTGCCGTTTTTAATTCACTTACGACTTTGAGAGATTGAATAAAGAAACTGCAGAATTGTCGACAGAGATACTTTTTCATTGAATATATATTCCCACACAATTTACAATTATTTAGATAAAATCCAAATTTTTAATAGGACGTTTAAATGCTCAACTAATTAGGATTTTACATGGCGCAGCCGATGAAATGTGTGCTCAACAACCGGTAGAGATTCACGTGTTTTGCGATGCCTCAAAAATAGGGTATGCAACATGTGCTTATGTCCGTCAACCTACCGATTTAACGTTTTCAACTTTCAACAGCACTTTTTTAACGGCACGAACAAAACTGTCACTGCTTCCATCAAAAACGGGTGTCACAATGCCCATTACTCACCTTGAACTGTTATCTGTCACATTAGGAGCAAAATTACTCAATTATCTCAATGAAGAATTACTCAACATGGCTGGATGGAAGGTGAGACAGTTTTATTTGTGGACAGACAGCACTGTGGCAATTGGTTGGCTGAAAACTGCCAAGCCACTGGCTACCTTTGTTGCAAATATAGTGTCAACTATCAACGAAGTCATTTCAAAATTCAATGTCGCCTTAGCCAAAGTGCCAACTGAAGTAAATCCAGCCGATTTAGCTTCAAGGGGCTGCTCAGTAGATGAACTGATGAAAAGCACTATTTGGTTACAAGGGCCACCATTCCTCAAAGAAACAATCACCAAAGAATTTCTAGATATCAGCGCTTACCATCAAGTCACTACTGAACTGGCTAAGTCAACGGAAAAAATCTCCAGACCAATTTGGGCTGGAATGGTGACTAGCTTGAAACCACTTCACCCATCTGAGCATCACATTCAAAATTGCAACCCCTTTCAACTGAATTTTGAGCGATTCGACACGCTTACCAAGCTGCTCAACACGGTAGTTCGACTTAATTGGCTACAGTTTTTTTATCAATAAAAACTGGCGTGAATCCAACAGTTTATCAACAGAAGAAAATCCAATCACACCGGAAGAAAAAAGACAAGCATGGTATCACGTTTTGCGAATCGCTCAAAATCAAGAAAGTGAAACATTGATTCAACTTGTCAAATCTACTTCATTCACACCCAGAATATAAATGGGATGAAGAAAATCAATTGGCTGTGCATGTTACTCGAGTGTCAACTGTACCAGGGAATAAAGTACCCGCACTGTACTATTTACCAAAAAATGGATATTTAACTCAATTAGTGGTTACCCATTATCATCAACGAGCTCAACATGCGGGTTTACTTCACACTATAGCAGACATTCGGGAAACATGCTGGCTTCCAAATGCAAGACGAATGGTTGCAAAAATTTTAAGCAATTGTGTCACTTGCCGGAAAGTAGAGGGAGGCCCATTTCAACTGCCTGATTTCAACACTTTACCTTCAACAAGATCACAATCACAAGTCAAACCTTTTCAACATTGTTGCATTGATTATATGGGCCCTCTAATTTACACTCAACATGGGGAAAAACAGAAACAATTCATCTTATTGTTTACCTGTTTTTCAACCAGAGCAATTCATCTTGAATCAACTAATACAGTGTCAACTGCAGACACGTTGACTGCGTTTAACCGTTTCATTGGCCGCCGAGGCATGCCAATGACGGTTTACTCAGACAACGCGCCTGCTTTCAAACATTGTGTCAAATCCCTTCCCCTCATTAAATGGACCTTCATCACAGCGAGTAGCCCCTGGAAAGGCGGGGTCTATGAACGCATGGTCGGACTAGTTAAGAGGGTTTTGAAGAAGGCATGTGGGCGAAGAATTCTCACTTGGGATGAATTCCTCACTGTAATCATTGACATTGAATTCGCCATCAACACAAGACTGTGAACTTGTTTGTCAACTTCAGATGTGGGTGCAGCAATATTGCGCCCCATTCACTTTCTGTGGGGGACCCCTCCCATTGAATGTCAACTGGATGAAAATTGCTCAACTGATGAAAATGTCAACTGTCTCGATAAAATTGAATTGAATTCAATAGCTGAAAAAAAGAGAGACAATATTTTTCAACTGTGGAGCAACATCCAACAAAATCGCAATGTATTGTGGAATGAATGGTCTCGACAGTATCTAGATATGTTAAAAGACACTCAACTGAGAGCCAAACCAAAAAGAGGTGAAGTACTAGAAGCCCCGAAAAAAGGGCAAGTAGTACTGGTTGAAGTAGAGAAGCAGCCAAGGGGTGCATGGCACCTAGGAAAAATCACAGAGTTAAAATTGTCAACAGATAACAAAATTAGAAGTGTAACTGTTGAAACCAAGCATTCAACAATTGACCGATCACCAAGTCAACTGTATCCATTAGAAATTTCACCACTTTCAACTTCAATTAATCAACTGTCAATTAGTGAAACCAAGGAAGCTGAAGTTTCAAAGGAATCAAATCAACAAAACCCGAAAGCACAAAGAAAAACACCAAAACGGAGTTGCTGTTTCACAGGTTCTTACGCTTTTTGGGCAACTGTCATGACTATTGCTTTGTTACCAGCATTTGGAACTTCAGCTCCCGAAGTTTGGTTCAAAAATTACCATAGAAATTTCAACTTGTGTCATAAAACTAGGACAGGACACGCAATTCAAGTTCCAAGTGAAGTGCAATGTTCATTTCCACCTAGTATGGCTATTTCTGAAGTTCAAGTTCAACTCTGGTCCTTGAGACAAAAACCCCAGAGAACCAAAGTAGTCAGGTGCTATGAACAAGAGCACATTATTATCACTTATATGAGTGTGGTAGGCGGAAAATCAATGTTACCGCCAGAAATTTTGAGGAATAAATTAGTCAAGGTGGCAGAATGCCAAGAAGCCTACCATTCAAAAGTATGGAAGGGCCAGAACCTGACAAAATTCAACGAAGGGTTTTGGAGCACCAACAATAGCCTATCAATTGAATATTGCTACTTTTGCAGTACTTTCAAAAATTCAATAATTAACTTTCACATAGAAGAAGGTACAGTAGCGAGTTTGGATGGGTTAAAGTTGGTTTCTGAACTTCAAGATTTGTCTCACTGCAGTCCAACAGCTGGCTATTGTACCGATTATGAAAATGGGGTGGCTGTATGGAATGCATCTGTATTTCAACATCAATGTGCATTTGTCAACTTTGGTATTTTTGAAGCAAAAATGTCAAATCATCATTTCATCATTGAGTCAATTCAAGCAGCATTTTCCATTTTTAATCATAAAATAAGACCAGAAAATGCTCATTGTGTGCCAAAAAGAGCTAAATATGCTGATCAAGGCTCAACATTTATAGAAATTATAAAAAAGCATAAGACTCCTAAAGAAATAGTAACCTTTCAACAATATTCAATTAATACCTTCAACTCCACACATAAGGAATAGTGGATTTAGCTAACTTTCTCACTGCTCAGCATCAATTCACAATTGACCAATTAGCTATGTTAGAGAGTAAACAATTTGCCTTGATTTGGCAACAATTATGTCATGTCAGGCAAACTCAAATAAAATTATTAATCAAATTATTACTTTTAATCCCACTCTTGGATTGAGAGCATTATTGGGTAGAGAAGATGTTTATGCCAAATGGCATGGTGACATTTTAATGTTTTGGGAGTGCAAACCAGTAGAGGCCCAAACCATTTTCTTTTCCCACAAAGTCAATCAGACGTGTTACAAATTTTTACCAATCAAAATAAAAAATCACCCACACATTCTTTTTGTGTCACCCGGATCGAATGATCTTATTACCCATTCTCCTTTGGACAGTTGCAAATTCAAGGATCACAAGTACTATCAACTGAAAGATGGCACTTGGGCAAATGAGAATGGGAGAATCAATTTACATATCACTCAAATTCCAATAGAACTTATCTGGAAAGGCACTTGGCAACCATTTGTTTTGAATGTTTCAAGTGCACCAGGTAAAAGCATGACAGACATTGCTTTCAGCTTAACTGCATCACATCACCATTTTCAAAAATTGCATCAACTAGAAAGTCAAGTAGGGCGGTCAACTCAATTTGTGTCAACTATGTCTAATGATCCAAAAGCTGTTCAATCTTTTATTGCTGGCTTGGGTCAAGGCGCTGGCGCTTATTTTGAGGGCGTCTGAAAGGAGTTAGGTCATATAATTGAAGGGGCGTCAACTGGTGGGGCTAGTGCTTTAGACAAATTATTGACAGGGCCCTTGCAAACCTTTTTCAACATAATAATTATTGTCATCTCCATTGGATTTGTTGGATACATTAGTTATTTTGCAATACAGTGGTGGGCGATGATTGGACGACTGTGCAGCCGAGGCGACGCCGGCTGCAAACTTTCAACCAAGCGGGTAAGAAAAAACTCAAAAGAATCAAGGCAAAACTTAGAGCAAAAAATAGAAACCTTGCCGACCGCTTGTCAATCAACCCAGATTCAACCTTTAATTCACAACTCAAATCTGTCACTCACCAGTTCTCTAACTCAACTAGCCAATCTCAGACCCATGAGCAAAAGAATGAAATCGACTCATTCAACATGGAGGAACACCCTCCCCATTCCATCAAAATTACCGTTACAAAAGAGTCTTGGAAAAACAGACTCAACCAACTCTTTGGACTCAACTCTACTCAAACAGAGTCCAAAAATAGTAATGTTGAAACCAGCACCGTCAACTCAGTCACTTCATTCAATGAAGAACTGGTGTGCCAGTCAACTGAATCAATTGGGTCAAAAAGTAAGGTTCAACCTCTCAAGTTCAAAAAGAAACAACCCAAGCAATCTATCAATCGATCACCATTCTATCGAACTCAACCAAATCCACCCATTTCAGCAGCCGGAAGCAGTTCCAGCACCCCCATCGTTTACGCAGATGCGTCAACGGCCATGCAAACCACTTGTGATGCTGGAACCTCCCCCGTCAAAGAGTCAGAATTTGAAAGTGTAAAACCTATGGAATGTGATGATCAAGAGGACCCTGAGACTTGGTTGCCTCAGGAGTGATTAATTTCTTAGAATCACTTTTCAAACATAATTAGAAATTTTAAAAAAAATTTGAATTTTAAATTTTTATTTTTTCTTGTTTTGGGAGTGTCTCGCACCTGCGAAAATTCCCTTCTTTTTGTTTACTTTACCTTTTATTAATGCTATCAGCTAGCTAATGGGTAAATGTAAGTGGAATGTCGGTAGCTTTCAAAGTAATGTTTCTATAAACTTAATTGACATTTCACGCTGTCTGGTGATCTTTTGAGTTGCCGAGATTTTGCCATTGCAAGTGCCATTTTTAATTCACTAACGACTTTGAGAGATTGAATAAAGAAACTGCAGAATTGTCGACAGAGATACTTTTTCATTGAATATATATTCCCACACAATTTACAATTATTTAGATAAAATCCAAATTTTTAATAGGACGTTTAAATGCTCAACTAATTAGGATTTTACACGATCCGCTGATAATGATGTGTTGGAGGGGAGGTCGCGCGCCAGCGCGCAATTTTTGTGCACCTACCATGAAAAATGTATAGGAAAAGTTGCTTTTCCCGGGATTTTTTAGGTCTCACCCTGGGAGCAGGGGGGCTGCAGCCCCCCCCCCGCCCCCCCTGGATACATCCTTGCATTGTTGCGTGTCACTTATATTGCTGTGTGCCCTTTGAGATTTGCCGCACCGCGCCGTTCATGAAAATCTGGAGCCCATTCCGCATGTACGCCCCCACACTCTGCGGGTCGCTAATCCCGTCAATCCCTAGCCCTTCCCGCACATATACCCATCATGCATTTGTGCCCATTCCGCATCATGGCCCATCCCGCACGTTGCATCACCTGTGTGCGGGATGGGCACATGTGCGGGATGGGTCACATAATATGCGGGATGGGCACATGTGCGGAATGGTTTTTGATGCGGAATGGGCCTTTGCCGACCGAGGGACCCTCCAGACTTTTTGATGGGCACGTGGCGCACTTCTTCAGTGGCGTACGGGGCCCTTTTTCCGAATTGGACTCTTGATGTTGGCAGTATTTTTCTGAAATTCAAATTTTTCCGTTTCCAAGTCTAGATTTCGAAAAATTCACCTAAATAGCAGTCTCAGATGTTGCACGTTGCACCCTGGGGGCAGTCTTAAGCCCTGTAGAGTGAAAAGTAAAGTGTCAAATGTAAATGCAAATTTAAGAGTCAAATGTAAAGTAAAGTGTCAATTGTATATCCAAATTTTATTTTTCGTATCCAAATCTTTTTTTTCATATGCTTTGGATACAAAAACATAAGATTTGGATAATCAATTGACATTTTACTTTGCATTTGACACTTGACTTTACATTTGTCACTTGATTTGTGACTTTACATGGCTTGGAACTGCCACCAGGTGTCGCTCTCAATCAAAATGACGTGTCAGCTTAGGTCTCATTCTTGAAAAGCCAGTCTCATTCTAACCCCAACTACAATGCCCAATACAACGATGGTAGTTTTATGGCCCAACGATGACGTCATTTGTTCATCGACCAAAATCACTTCTGAAGTAAACCGGCAATAACCCACCATTGTGGATCCGCCAGCGGTGCCCGGTTCGGCGGCGATTCCCGGTGACCCGGTCGCGAGTATACGTTGGATTTCCGGTGTACCGTCAGCAGTTGATTGTTCGTCGGGGAAAGGTGGTGGAAAGTCCGCGTCGGCCTATGTGTGAGAACTACGTCTATCAGTGAATGGGCATGTTTTGATTAAGCTAGTGGTAATTTAGCCCTTGCTCTCAACGTATATGTAAAATTGCGGTGTCCATAAAATCTCATTTTGACAGTGCAAAACTGTTTTTGGGAGGGAAATGGATTTGTCGACTTCTTGCACGCGAGAACATTTTTGTTGGAGGCGACGTTGAGGCAGCCTTATGGGCAATTTATGGACTTGTCAACTTAAGCCCGCTAAGCAACCGTGCCTCAGTGCCTCGACCCACTAAGCAACCGTACCTCGGTGCCGTACATCTCGCTGTCCTGCTCGCCGGCGTGGGCGTCCGAGTAGCCAGTCACCTCGGAAGCGCCCATCTCGCTGCCGCCCATCTGGGACCCGTCTAACCCGAACGCAGACTCGTCCCCTTCCGCCGCAGCGAAGTCGTCCATCGCCGACATGTGGTTCTCAGTTTTCAAACGACGCCCTGAGCGAACCTGCAAGAAAACACATGACTACCTGCTAAGTTGACCGATGATGATACGCACTAAATTTTTGCGTTATATGTCTGAACGCTTATGACGCCTATATATTTTGCCCCGTGGGTCCCCAAGAAATTTTTTCAACAATTTATCCCTTTGCATGAGCGATTTGCTGTCTATCAAGCCCCCGCGAAAATCAAAATCCTGGAGACTGATTTCAATCAATCAAAATACTGATTTTCACCTGTGGAACATGTAGGTGTGGGTCGTGTTCGTGGGCGTGTCCGAGCTGGTCGACCAGGTGCTCGTAGATGACGTGCTTCTGCAGCAGCCACGCGCTGTGGTTCGTCCCGTACGCGCACCGGTTGCACTGGAAACGCTTCTGAGGCGGCAAACAATAAACAATGATGTTCACTAGGAATGGAAACAACGTCAACAACCACGTTAAATGTGTATGTGAAATTGCGTGCTTGGATGGAAAAAAATTCAAAATACGTGATGTATACCAGAAATTTGCATTTTGATATTTTTTTAATAAAATAAGATTCCAGTGATATATATTTTTTTAAAGTGCCATCAAGTAGCAAACCTTCTTCTTGTTTGTACAATTTTCATTGTTCTGCTCAGGCGCCTTGTCGCCAGTGTCCGGCCCGCCCGCGATTCCCAGCACTTCTGCCGCTGAAGCGACCGTTGTAGTCACCTAAATCACATAACTTAAATAAATTGAAAAAGCAGGCGTAAATAGGCGAAATGCATTGTGAAAACGCGACCGTGTGCTTCTCGGAGCAGTGTTTCAGCAGCTCGGTAGCATTCTTATAATGGTGGCCATCGTTGCAGGTAGGGCAGTGGAATACGATCGCCTCATAGGGCACGTGCTTGAAGGCGACGTGCAGCTCCAACTGCTCGCGGCTGGCGAACTGCTCCACGCACTGACGCTGCTCGCACGCGATGCCCATCGTCAGACAATCGTCGGTCGGGCCCGAAGCTCTGTAATTTGTAGCGTACTGCTTTGATAGGCCTTTTTGGCAAACAGCCAATTTGGTTAAAACATCGATTTGGCCAGGAAAAGCAACTACAGAAAACTTGACCCAAGTTGACAAACATACACATGCACACACCGTCAGAGATAGCAGTGCCGCGCCGCAGCAACCCAAGGTCTGTCGGAATCGTTACTCACTCAGGTATACTCTGGAATCATTGATTGAACGTATTTCGACTTGGCAACCGGCCAAAACAGCCATGTCTATACACCTGTTTGTACACATACATCACGTACATGTGTCAACTAGTGTGTCGGCCGCCATTAGCGACCATTTCCGGTCGCTTTAACGCATTCTGCGGCCATTATTGTTGATGCGAACGAAATCCTGCGTCTTTTACTCTCACTCTTACAATATCCAATTGTATCCAACCCTATCGAAAGCAAATTTGGACGTGGGCCAAGTCACAATACGTTCAACGGTCCTCTGGAATTCTGCCAAAGGTTGGCACTCGTACCGAAGGCAGGAAAATGGCGGCGAGTGTCAACAGTGGTCGTAATTGGCATCTCGGTCGCTCGTTCGAATGCGACTATGACAGCCGTGGATAGACAATATTTAGAGAAAATTTACATTTACATGAAAATTTACAAAAATGCGCGTGAATGTAGACATTCCGTGAACTGTTGCATCGGTTTAATGACGTCATAGGTATTGGAAGTGGAATATTTAACTGTTGCACGCTCATGTAACCTGGTGCCCATGGTTCAGGTGCCAGTCCCACAATTGTCATTTCACTTCTCACTTAACTTCACTTTTGCCATTATACTTTTCACATTTTTTTTACTTAGCTTTTGCCAATTTACTTGCCACCTTACTTATCACTTCACAAATGGTTTTTGACTTTCTACTTTCGGAACTGACCCTTTCCGGTTCTATTTTTTCACCAACTTTTTTACTTGCCGTTGGTTGCATCGGAAGTGCCGTTGTATTCTTCCACCATTTTTTTAAATTTTGAACGTAATTTTTTGTTGAAACTGAGAAACACTTGAATACCAGAGCATCCACACGAAATTTTATATTCAGGGTTTGAATTCTTTGAACGTTCCCACCATCAATTTTTCATTTATACTCCGGTTACTTTACACCTTGCACGCGTGGTTCCCGCTGGAAGTGTGCCAACGATGCTTAACGCGTGCAAGTTTAATAAAAACATGATAAAATTGATAGTTGTTATAATGTTATTCATTAACATATTCACATGGATGACTTTTTCATCTTTTTACAGAAATCGCATGATTTAATAATCATTGGCACGCTTCCAACACGAGACATAAATCAGTGCGAGGGCAGAGTATCATGTACGCTGACTATACGTTTTGCCACTCGTCCAACGTGATTTGCACCAGCTGTTCCATCAGAGGGTGCCGTTACATTGTCTTCATGAGCGCCGTTATTGTCAAAACGTGCCGAACCCTGCCATTCTATTGGAGGCGCCTTCCGCTCTATTAGGAGAAATACGGTATACAGGTAGCCCCGTTCATTTCATCTGAAATTACTCGCGGCTACTCTCAACGCGGTTCCGGTGAAACTGCAGTCTAATAAGCTCTCATTGTGGACATTTCCAAAATTTCAATTTTCAGCCAAATTGAATCATTGATGCATGCGCCAAGGCAGAACAAATTCTTCAGTGTTCTGTAAATCACACGTTTATTTAAATTTCATGATCGTACGAAAGGTAGAACGGCGTGAATGATACATGATTACCGATGGTAGCGAACGGACGCTGATAAAATACAATACTACATCACAAAAAGACGTTCAAATTTCCTTATAGGTATTTAGAAAGAAATTTCACCATATATTTACGTGCCAAATACAATTTCAAAGGTGGAGGGGGGCATTTCGAGGATACATGGTGTCTGAAAGCAGAAATTTAGTAACAACGGTAACCAAATGAAAATATCAGTAGAACGATAAACTTTAAAAAAAACCCAATCAAAGGTCAATAGCACACCCAGTCCCGCTCCCTGCTAAGGCCCTCCACACGCTAGTTGACGCCAAAATTAGCGTCAACTCAGAGTCAACTGGTCAAAAATTCAATTTACTCTGAGCCATTTACTATATGTATCCAAAAAATCCCCTTCTTTCATTCTACATCAATCGACTTCTCAATATTTCTTAATCAACACAGGTAAAAAATTAAAAATAGTTATACTTAAAACAGTTGACTCTGAGTTGACTCAATCGACTTCTAAAGTAGCGTCAACCACCGTGTGGAGCGCCTAAGTGACAATAAAAAAACAAATTCCCAAAGTCCCAAATTCCCGTTGATTTCACAAGGCGTCGGAAATCTCACATGTAGCGGACAGGGTGCATTCATGTGTAACCCGGCAGGGCGGTTCAGCGGGAATTCGAAACTTCGTGTGACACATGTCTGTCTGACGGCGCTTTGGAGGGTGCGGTATTGGTTTAGAAGGGTTGCCGTACAGACGGGCAACTCTGCGGGCACTCCCAGACACTGTGAAATATCGAATGTCATGTGAAGTGGAAAAGTCATGTAAAACGCCCTGTAACATTGCACGTTTGCCAGTTACAGGGCATTTTACATGACTTTGGCATTTTACAGGGTCTGAGGGTGGCACAGGGGTGGCGCTCGGCCATCAGAATGACACATTAAACTCGTGTAGGTATATTCACACTGGAAAACCGTATATATTCCTTGTACATTAGGATGATAACACGCAAATCTTAACGGAAAATGTTAAAAAATAAAACAAGCAACGAGTAATACGTCACGTTATTTCAATCAAAAAATATAACATCAATTGCGACAACTTCGGGGAAAAAATGGAATTCATTTCGAATAGAAACTCAAATAACTTAGCCTTCACGGGATTCAACAATTTATTTTCCCATTAAACCTTTCTATACCTAAATATCTTTACCCGAAACAAAAATGAAACGTACAAACTTCGAATAGAAGAACGAACTTGGTAAATAACGACGTCGAATATAAACATTTTACAAATCAGCTGGATTTACCTGTTAAAGATGCTAAATAATACATAGTAGGGTTGATGCGATCGAGACACAGAAAATTCTCAATTCAATGCTTCAATTTTACGGAGAGAATAAAACCAATATAAATAGCTTTTTATGATAGCTAATTTCAAATAACGCGTTCATTAATTCGATCAATCAAATACAGTGCAAAAAACAAACTGAGAACAAACGAAACAAAATGCTTGGGTGCTGATCGTCGGGCGTGTGCTTTTGCCAAATTTAAAATAACTATAACTTGTTTTTTACAAGAAAAGCAGCAGTTCTCGCATGTGCAGATGTCGCTAATCGCAGCATGACAATTTTTACGGTGTGCATTTACATTCACACCCAGCCAGCAGTGAGCCCAGCAAATTGGGGAAAACTTATTTCATTTAACGAAATTTTCCGACACAGATAACATCATCACTCCAGTCAACATTCGAGGAAGGAACTATTTGGCTCGGCGCCAAAAAACACACAAAAAGGAGGAGCACACGCCCGGTGACCAGGTGGAGAATGACACAATCGCTATAATGCACTTAATCAAGCAGAGGCATCAAGGTAAATTTATACACTTAATGAGTGAGCCACTACAAATCCCGAAGCCGATTATAGGCGAGAACAAAGCAGAAACCACACACAAATCCCGCTATGTGATTGACTGGTGAGTACAAAGCGGGTGCCTATCAAATTGAATTTCACTTTGGATCTGTATAAACAGAAATTGAAATGGAAGCATCCAACCCCATAAGAATAAGTGTGCTTCCATAATACCTATATGGTTTAACAGTGTATGTACTGTGAGAGTGAGCCCAGTGGTCAGACATGGAACAAAAGACTTTCCAGGTCACACAGATTATCTCATTCAGCTGCCTGATTGGAGCAAATGCAGTATGCATAATTCAACTAATTTGAAATTTATCAATATTACAGAGGATGGGTCAGTCACAGTTCATGAAGTGACACAATCAACTCAGTTAAGCAAGAAAAATGACTTGAAAAATATTTTGCTCTAGAGTGAATATTCAACACCATGTTGGGTAAAGGAGTGTTCCCTAGCTATGCTCCTCTGAAGGGACAATGTTGGCAACAAAACTTCTCCACTTGGTCATAGAGCGTGTGCCTCCACTTTATGTGGTTTCTAAGGTTCTATTTGTTCCGTAGTCAAAAACAAGAACACGCAAATGGGAGTACACCCCCTTTCAGGCACCTGATTGAGAATTGAATACCTATGTATGTGGAATTTTGGTGGAATACAGTGGCTCACCCAGACAGGAAAACTATGGCGATGAGCATGAATATGTGCATATTTATGAAGTTGAAACTTGAATAAAAGACATTTCAAATTTACTATGCAATCAACCTTCCATCCCATGGACTTTTCTTAAATGCCTTCTTAAAGTAGATTGATTGACTGCTTTTGTTTTAAACTCGCAGTAATCACATTCGAACCAGCCTACACTCTCATCGCTCACATGCTTCCATGTTATATGGCTTTTTAAATGGCTTTTATTTGTTGACCTATAGTCGCAATAGTTGCATTCGAACATAAGTTTCGGTTTCATTGCTGCACCGATGTCGTTGGCAGTCGTTAAAGGTGCCTACGCCAATAAAGGGAAATTTTTGAAGCAATACAAAAACCAAATAACCAAAACTCATCACATGTCAATGTAGAAGACATGTGCTTCGATCGGCAAACGCAATGATGCATTTCTCTAAATCTAATTTTTACCTACGACATGATGCATGATGAAACTACCTACACGCCGTTGATAAAGTTCGTTCGCGAAAATGTTTGTACATTTGTTCAACCGCCATTCATGGTGATGAAATTTTAGGGGGCTGACATTGGTATCAAAATATAGCCCATTCATTTCTTTACTAAAGCATTAAATTACAGCCCCCTTGCTCTTTCATACCCCCGTTGAGAGACCTCCAAACAAAAATGTGAGGTTAACTGTTTGTTCACATGGTAAAAAAGTTCACTTCCTGAGAGTGGCTGTTGATGGTCATAGTGATACAGCCAGACATGCCACCTTCAAGGAGAAGTATTTCTTAAAGAGTAGGCATAGAGGAGAACTTGTTGTAGGGGACAAAGATTTGTCCCCTTCATGTGACCCTGTGGGTGCCAGTCAATGAAACAAAAAAATGCAAAATAAACATACTTTTTCGTGAAAGTGAAGCCACATGTTCCAGTCATTTATCATGCCAGTCCCTAGTGAATACCACATGCTCCATGAAGTGTTGAAGCAAAAGAGAGGATCTGCAGACTGGCTCACAAGGAATTTTGGTCAGTTTTACCGTGATGAAAAAGTACAAATACTTTGCATTTATTTTGTCTCATTGATTAGCACCCACAGGGTCACATGAAAGGGCAGATCTTTATACCCCTACAATCTTCCTCTAAGCCTACTCTTTGAAAAATTCCCTCTCCTTGAAGGTAGCATGTGTGGGTGAATCACTATGACCATCAAAAGCCACTCTTAAGGAGTGACCTTTTAACTTTTTTATTTGAGGGGCTCTCAACGGGGGTTTGATAGAGCTAGGGGGCTGAAATTTTTAACTTTGGTAATGGAATAAATGGGCCATGTTTGTCACCCTTGTCAGCCCCACTAGCAAGTCATCATCAATGGCGATTGAACAAATCTGCAAACATAATTGCGAATAAACTTTATCAACAGGCTCAAGAGGACTTTGTAGCTCAACATACATATACTTAAGGACTCAAAAACGAACTAGTCATCAGATATGGGTTCAGACCCATGTACTGCCAGGGCATGACGCTTAACAGTGGATTTCTGCTTTGATCTGTAGTCGCAGTGGCCACAATGATACCACTTAATCCGATCACTGTGCGTGTGCTTCCATTTTATGTGACTTAGCATACTCGCTTTGTTCTGAGCCCGGTAATCGCACCATTCGCAGGGGAATGATATTTCCGCTCTTAACGAGGGCCCGGCAGGTGATGCTGATGCCTCAGGGATCTGGGATGTAACCACATACTGCGTAAAATTTTTGGTGGAATACAGTGGCTCACTCAGACAGAAAATAGCTACGGCAATGAGCAGGACTGCAATTTTTAGTCGAATTGAGACCCAAATAATAAATACTTCAAATTTAACATTAGTATACAATTACTGTTCCATGCCATGGACCAACCTTAAATGTCTTCTTAAAGTAGATTGATTGACTGCTTTTGTTTTAAACGCGCAGTAATCACAATTGAACCATCCTACACTCTCATCGCTGACATGCTTCCATTTTATATGGGTATTTAAATGACCTCTATGAGTTGACTTATACTCGCAATAGTTGCATTCGTACATGAGATGTCGTTTATATGCTGCACCGATGTCGTTAGCAGTCGTTAAACGTTCCTACGCGAATGAATAGAAAGTTTTTTAAGCAATAGAAAAACCAAAGGAAAACTTATCACATGTCAATGTAGAAGACATGTGCTTGGATTGCTATCGATTGGCAAGGGCCGTGATGAAACTACCTGGGTCAACATTCACTTAATTACTCAAAAAAAGATAAGTCATCAGCAATGGGTACAGCCCCATGAACTGCCAGGGAATGGCGCTTAACAGTGGATATTTGCTTTGATTTGTAGTTGAAGTCGCCACAATGCTACAAAGCAGTGTCCACTTTATGTGACTGAGCATATTTAGCCTTGTTCGGAGCACAGCCATCACCATATTTGTTAAAACGTATTTACGTTTACTCTAAAAATACGTATACTTGAGTAATGATTTAATATAGGGTTATGTTTCCTCTGAAAAATGTACCCGTATCCGTTTTAATGTTCTCAAGTAAAGAAAACGTATTTCAGGTATGCTTTTTCCAGGCATCGATCAACAAAAAGGATAAAAGGCACAAAAGAGGGTAAATAGCCAAAAATTAGTATATAAGCACATATCCAATAAAAAGTAGCCAAAAATAGGAAACAAAGCATAATAATTATCAAATTTGAAGGCGAAAATGGGCAAAGAGGTATAAAAATTAATGATTTTAGTGAAAATTGGGGCAGGGCGAAAATACTCACTTTTAACTATTTTATGTGTAAACGTAAAAATTTATACTTTACATTTTCTGTACGCAGGGGGTGAGTAAAAATAAATACTTTACGTTTGCATATACTTTGAAAAAAGTTCGGTACTTTTAACAACTCTGACATCACACCATTCACAAGGTAGTGATATTTCCGCTCTTAACTAAGCGCCCGCAGGAGATACAGATGCCTCATGCACATTGCGTGACATTTTAAGTGGAATATTTACAGTGGCTCACTCAGACAGAAATACTATAGCGATGAGACTAAATACGATCATATTTATGAAGTTGAGACCAGAATAACAAACACTTCAAATTTACGATGCAATCAACGTAGTTTCCCATGAACATCCCTTAAATGCCTCATTAAATTAGACCGCTTGACTGCTTTTGTCTTAAACTCGCAGTAATCACATTTAAACCAGCCTACACTCTCATCGCTGACATGCTTCCACGTTATATGGTTTTTTAAATGGCCCTTATAAGTTGACCTATAGGCGCTCCACACGGTGGTTGACGCTACTTTTTAGAAGTCGATTGAGTCAACTCAGAGTCAACTGTTTTAAGTATAACTATTTTTAATTTTTTTCTGTGTTGATTAAGAAATATTGAAAAGTCGATTGATGTAGAGTGAAAGAAGGGGATTTTTTGGATACATATTGTAAATGGCTCAGAGTCAATTGAATTTTTGACCAGTTGACTCTGAGTTGACGCTAATTTTGGCGTCAACCAGCGTGTGTGGGGCCTTAGTCGCAATAGTTGCATTCGAATATAAGTTTAGGTTTCATTGCTGCACCGATGTCGTTAGCAGTCATTAAAGGTGCCTACGCCAAAAAAAGGGAAACAAATTTAAGCAATACAAACACCAAAGACACTCTTATCACATGTCAATGTAGAAGACATGTGCTTCTATTGGTAAATGACATGGAGCAATCCACTAAATCTATTTTTTTACGATGACATGATATAGGATGAAGCTACCTAGCTCCTATCTAAGGACTCAAAAATAGAACTAGACATCAGCAATGGGCTGAGCCCCATGTACTGTCACAGAATGGCGCTTAATAGCGGATTTTTGCTTTGATCTGTAGTTGCAGTAGCCACAATGAAACCACTTAATCAGATCACTGTGCGTGTGCTTCCATTTTATGTGACTTAGCATACTCGACTTGTTCTGAGCCCGGTAATCGCACCATTCGCAGGGGAATGATATTTCCGCTCTTAACGAGGGCCCGGCAGGTGATGCTGATGCCTCAGGGATCTGGGATGTAAATAACTGCACATTAGGCCCGCAGACACTAGTTGACATTGCAAATTCGTGTCAACTGAATGGCAACTAAATAACACAACAAGTTATTGAAAGCACCACACTTGAACAAAAAAAATGGAAATTGTTTCTGTTGAAAAGTGTCACCACATACGAAAGTTGAAATCACATTTTTCTGAATTAAGTTGACACGAAGTTTTATGTCAACTAGTGTATGTGGGCCCAATGCGTGACATTTCGGTGGGATATTACAGTGGCTCACTCAGACAGGAAAACTATGGCGACGAGCATAAATACGTCCATATTTTTGAAGTTGAGACGCGAATAAAAGACACTTCAAATGCAAAATAGCAATCAACGATTCACACCATGGACATCCCTTAAATGCCTCCCTAAATTAGATCGATTGATTGATTTAGTTCTAAACTCGCAGTAATCACATTCAAGCCAGCCTAAACTTTCAGCGCTGACATGCTTCCATTTTATATGGCTTTTTAAATGGTGCTTATAAGTTGACCTATAGTCGCAATAGCTGCATTCGAATACGAGTTTAGGTTTAATTGCTGCACCGATGTCGTTAGCAGTCGTCAAAGGTACCTTCGCCAATAAAGGGAATTTTGTTAAGCAATACAAAAACCAAGGGAAAACTTTACACACTTATATTAAAGCAGACAAGTAAATACTTCGATCTTCAAAGGCAATGATGCATTCCTCTAAACTTAATTTTTACCGATGGAAACTAATTTTTACATAATTTCTTGAAAGCTATATTTGCGTCTTAACAAATTAAACAACAATCAATAAAAAAATAAAAAAGCGCCAAACTTCAAGCGAGCACACTATGCTTAGCTTTCATGTGCTTCTTAACATCCGACTTAGACTTTGACCTATATTCACAGAAATCACAATGGGACCAGACAATCATGTCGGGATGCGTGTGCTTCCAGTAAATGTGGCTATTCAGGGCGCCCTTCTGCTTTGTGAGGTATGGGCACCACGAGCAGGCGAGCAGTCCATCAGATTTTGGCACCATGCCAGCATCTTTGGTCTGCAGTGGAGTTGAGTGGATTGATTGATGGAATGATAACGACCAGTTTCAAATAAGGGGACTTAGCGACTATGGACATGGACTTATCGTCACAATGGGAAAATGTTGTCTGGACAAAAAGGGCACGCCCGACAGGATCAGCTGGGCCGCGGGCAGCAACACCCAGCACGCGGGGGACGATACAACGCATCGATTGTCGACTTTTAAAGTCCGAAACAAAATTTTTAAAAAATTATTTAACATTGAAAGGTATTTATCAACAAGTCGATAGATAGACAATGGTACAGAATGTCGACCATTACTCACATAGAATATCGACATCGAAAAGCCATATCGTCGTAACCCCGTGTATAGTGCACGTGCTAAAATGCACATCGAGCAGATTGCATTGCACAGGTAATTAGGCGCCTAAAATACATGCATCTAATACGTATTCTGTTTTCTTAATCAAGTATCAAGAGTGTGCATGCACCCTAGAAATTATTCTACTTAAATAGAAATGGAAAACAATCTAGACAATCAAACAGACCAAAAAAACACCAATCACGTCAGTTTCCAAGCGCCGTTGGGAAGCTCGTACCAAATACGCCATGTTTCCGAATCAAATGCCTCCTACAATTAGCCTTACTTTTCGACCTATAATCACACCGGTCGCAGTAGTGCCAATCGATGCTTTCAGAGTTGGCATGCTTCCAATAAATGTGTTGGTAAAGGTTTTTCTTCTCTCTGGCGCTGTATGGACACAATCCACATTGGAATGAGGTGCACTTTTGTTTGATACCCCCATTTGATGTACCATCATGCCTTTCATCCTGAATAGGCGTAAAGATAAAAATGGTAAATTCACACAGCAGAGAGAATCGATTTGGTAGTTTGGATGAAGTTAAGCAAAGGAGCGTTTGACACGCTTTTATTAGCATGTGTCAAAGTCAACAGTACATATTTAGCATTGAGTTAACATTGGTGTTATGTAGGGGGGGGGGGGCAGCAAGCACTCAGCAAAGGGGTGTCAGTGCAGTTTCACGATGAACAATGATGAGCTCCCATTAACCCTACACACACTAGTTTATGACAGAAATAAATTTTTTGAAACTTCTAAATCAGCTTTAACGCATTTGAGCTTACTGGAAAGGTTGTCCATGAAAAACAGTTGCCAGAGATTGAAAATTACTGTTACTAAGGTTTAAAATTAAAGTAAACTACCCCGCGTTGCCAATACGAGGAACACACGCCTGACGATCAAACCCATAGTGTTGAGAAGACACACGACGAAGAAGCTATAATTCATAGCAAAAGTCAAGCACGACAGCAGCCAAATAACCATCAAACGATCACAATTAGCTCTCCACTCATACACGCCTAACAAATCACCCATTCACGACGACGGCACACCGTGCTGGGTGTACATGTGCGAGCTCAAATGCGGCTTCCACTTTGACCTGTACTCGCAGTACCTGCAGTGGAGCCACTGCACCTGGTCGGGGTGCGTGTGCTTCAGGTACTGGTGCCGCTTCAAGTCGGCCACCAGCCTCGTTTTGTACAGGCACCAGGAACAGTGGAATAGTCCGTCCTCGCCCGCTTGAGGGTTGGCCATAGCGCACTGGGGGCCGGTGCCCCGCCGCGCACGAGTGCGGGACTGCTGTGGGGGGCGCCAAGGCTACTTTATGTGTAGCCGCTTTTTGGTGTTGAGAAGTGGCGCCACGCACGCTAGATGTCAACTGCATTCGTGTTAATTAGATTTCAGTGAGTTATGTGATTTATTGTTCACCATGACACTTACTTTTCATTGTTTCTGTTCAGTGCGATGCTTTTCTACATTTTTAGAAGTTTTTTAGTTGACATTGAGTTGACACGAATCTGCTATGTCAACTAGCGTGCGTGAGCCCTGTGGATTCTAAAATGGCAAATGCACACGCCCAACGATGACTACAAAATGTACAAATGCGATACAAGACAATACACAAAAGAGTGATCGATCACGCGGGGGGAAAATGCTCGGCGTGTTTCCTCATCTCGTGCTCCTTCAACCGGGCGCGCATTTTGCAGCGGAAATCGCAAAAGTTGCAGTGGAACCACTGGATGAGGTCGGCGTGCGTGTGCACCAGGTAGTGGTGCCGCTTGAGGTTGCACCGCTGCTTGGACTTGTACGGGCACCAGGCGCAGTGGAAGTGCCCGTCGAAGGCGCGCTGCGGCAGCGTCTGCTGCGGGATCACCGGCGCGTACTGCGAGCGGCGGCACGGCGTTGGCACTGGTACGAACGACGGGTACAAACTTACTATGCAGACGCTCGCGCGCTTTAAATGACGGGCGGCCTGTACAGCAGTTGACACTTGTATGTCAACTGCAACTGGTCTGTGTCAACTCGGCTTCACGTGTCTCAGAGCAATCTACAAATGCACATGCGGCAATGTTGAAAAATACATATTACGGCAAGTGCTCTGCGACATGTGAAGCCAAAATATGAGTTGATACACATTTTTTAACTAGTGTCCGGGCCGCCAATGCATATGAAAAGCAATAATCCAAGGTATAATCAATTTTAGCACACGCCAGATGATCAGTTATTTTGTCCCACAAAAAGCTACCAGCAGAAATGTACCCATAATTGACTGTTGAGTACTTTTACAACCAAACAACACTTTTAGCCTACGTATCTTTATCTTATTTAACTTACAAATCCGACCGGAAAGCAGTTATAAAAAACAGCCAAACAAAACGTCGAGCTTGCGAAGTGCACAGCTTGGTAAGTGCACAAAAAGCACTTATTTTCGCGCAAGTCGACCGGTAAGATGCACTTTCATGTGATTATTCAGAGAGTCAGTTCTCTTCGTTTTGTAATCGCACAGATCGCAGTGGGTCCAATCGATTTGATCCGCAGCCAAGTGTTTTGATTTGATGTGCCTTTGCAGGTTTCTCTGTTGGCGGATATGCAGCGAACAATAGGGGCATCTAAACCACACTTCCGGTGGACACAGAAGGGACTTGATCTGAGATGAAAATTGGCGGGTAGGGAAAAATGTCGGCCAAAGTTACTCCTGCTCACGGCAGCACGCGCCCAACGGTCAGAAAAACGTACCATTCAAAACTTTATCCGAAAAAATATGCTACTGGGAAAATTTGAGCATCCAAAGAAAACGCGACAGCTTAACCACAAAATCTCAGGGGAAATCCACACCAAGGTACATCACACACGTTCACAACCAAGGACAAAACCCGGAAAAAAATTGAGGGCTCACGTGGATTTTTTTTAGGGGAGGGTTGGATACAAAGTTTAGCATGCCAACTGGCTAAATCTGGCCAAATAGCGCACACCCAACCATCAGAATGCTGTAAAAATAGAACCTATCAACGTCAATCATCAGATTTGCCGGGTTTACCGCGGCAAAACATCTTATTGTGCCTAACAAGATCATCCGATCTCTTTGTTTTGTAGTTACAATCAGCACAATGATACCAATCGACGAGATCTTCAGATAAATGCTTCCCTCTGATATGTCTTCGTAAGTTCGACTTTTGGGTACTTTTGTACTGGCACAATTGACACCTAAAATACATTTCCTGGCGATATCGTGTGTATCTGGTCTCTGGGATATCGACCTGAGAAATTTGAGCGGAAAGGGGCTTTAAAACCAGATGGCGGTGTTCAACAAAGTGTGCAGCGGGGGTATTTATTCAAGGGACTATTCGATTGTTGAGGGTATTCAGGGTCCAAATATACAAAAGACCATGACTTAAAGTTCCAAGTTCCGATATGCAGTGAACCGAGTGAGATAGCCACCCAAGAAGTGGTTTAGACGACAAACTCTACCGAGTTTATTTACGAGCGTTAACGCAGTGGACATTTTCGACGCAATAAAATGCTTCAAAAGCGAGCAATGCAGCAGATTGCACACACACACACGCAATAAACCAGGGCTACGGAAAATGTACTATATCGAATTTTTATTAGCGCAGAAATTAGCACAAAAGCACACGCCCGAGCAGTGGAACACAAAATGCAATCAGACCACAGGCGATAAAGCCTGGGCGCGAGCGAGTTTGGCCATGCAGCGCCGTTGGTGCTGCATCAAGTTGTCCTTTCTTTTATTCTTGAAGTTGCCGCAAATGTCACAATGGTGCCAAATGACCTTGTCGTCGGACACGTGCATGCACTTGATGTGGCGCGGCAGGTGCGCCTTAATTTTCGTGCGGAACGAACAGAACTGGCACTCGTAGTAGACGGTGCCCTCGACCGCCGACGAGCTCAAGTACGGCTGCAGCTGGGCGAGAGCGCAGAGGGAGTCAGTTGACACGAATTTGCGCGCGAACTCGCAAAATGGCAAAAGCACGCGCCCGAGTACCCAACGTAAATATTTATATACTTTTACTTAGAAATTTTACACGGGCAATGCGCGGCGATAAAGGACGATTTCAAAATTATTTTCAACAAGCGTGTTTAAATATTTAGAAAAATAAACGTAAAATCACACCACCAAGCTGCCTGCCACCAAATACGCGTTTAGAGAGTAAGAGACCCCATAATCATATGGATACGGTAACGAGCGCACGCACGCGATGGACGAGCATGGAGCCGAGCGCGTCACTCAGCGGCATTGGCGCCGGCATTGGCGTTGGACAGCGCGTGGCGTATCCTGCGGTGCTTGAGCAGGCTGTCGGCCCTCCTGGTGCTGTAGCGGCACAGGTCGCACTGGTGCCAGGTGACCTGGTCGTCGGGCAGGTGCACCGTGGCCACGTGCCGCAGCAGGTGCGCCTTGGACGTCGTCCGGTACACGCAGAAGTCGCAGTTGAAGTAGCCGTCGTGGTTGTTCTTCCGCGGCGGCACCAGCAGCGAGGCGAGCGACTGAGGGTGGTTTTTCGTGGGTGCCGAAATAGGGCTTCTTCTCGTCTGGGCACTCGTCCAAGCGCGGCCTACTCGCTACGGACACGCACACACACAAGTACACGCCCAACGGAAAGGGGTACAGATATACATTGCGTTTTGTAAAAGACAAACGCACCACAACTGGCACACACAAGTCCGTTGTGCCAGGCGATGGGAAACTGGAACTCACAAACTACATGAACCACACACCCGGCTTACAATGTGTTTGGAACAATAATTTCATGTCCATGACCACTATATTTAAAAACAATTTTTTTTTAAATAGGGATAGCACTTCATCTTTTTAATTGATTTTAATTTTCAAAACAAATGGGCAAAAAGGTTTAAAAAAATCAAAAAGCAAAATTAAATCAAGCAGCTATAAACTTTTCCCCATCCATCTACAAAACCACTTAGATGGGGAAGTGGGGAACAGACGTTTGTTTAATGGGGTATCATAAAAACATGAAAAATAATTGATACAAAAAAGCACAAAACGTTGTACCCAACCAGAAAAATATGAAGAGCGGAAATTGAGCGATGTAGATAGCATGGAATTCATCCACACAAAATTGCAACATTGCACATTGCAAAATGTGTTTACGCCATCAAGTGATAGTGGAGTTTGGTGACAAATCAGATAAATATACATGTACAAGCCCCATCCCTGACTATAAGAAAAAGCGACTGGCACCAAAATCAGTCCCTTTCGAAACAACCAAGCCAAAAATTTGATGAAAAACGAATACCATTTGGATCATTCGAGAAAATACGGTGTCTGATTGAGATGGCAACCAATTGATGTGATGCCAATTCATTGAAAATGTCATCTTACATTTATGCAGTGAACTAGCAATAGGAACTAGAATCTCCAGCTAACGCCATAAAATAAATCTATGGAAAATGTTGGGGGACAAGCACGTGGCTTTCACACATTTACAATCAAAGACTCTTAATCAACCCCGCATTTTTTAACTCGTTACAATCTAACAAACGGGGACAAATAATAAGTGATCGTCGGGCGCGTGCTTGTGTGCCAGGTGTAGCGACAAAAAGCTCAGATCCATGATAACACATTCTGGTTTAACACACTCAACACCTAAAACACGAGGTCTCAGATGTTAGTAAAATCAACATGTTGCATAGACTGAATGTCAAAAGTTGTGTGCGTGTCGACGGTACCTAAGCAGCGGTAAGAATGCAGCTAAACGCACACGCACCACGCAACTTTCCAGTACACAGACATGGCGCATTTACAATTTGACACAAAAAGTCGGCCATAATTCATAAACAGGAAGTGATAAATGCAGATTTGAAAAGGGCGATTCGTGACACGCACACTGTACAATTGCACAGGAAGGCATGGCAGGGGAATGTTAATCGACGTTAAAACAACTCTGGTGGATTTCAGAAATCAATAAGGGCACAGTAAAACCCAACCCAAGAAAATAAACGCGTAACAGCCAGGTGCAAAGCGTGGAGCGTTGCCTATATTTCTACAAATGAAAACCAATATTTCTTGTAGTTTGCAGATCTCATGCGTATTCCGTTTTTGAACTTTTTTCCTTTTAATACGCGAGTTTTCGTGTAGTAGGATTTTGAGAAAATGGTATTGAAAAATGACAGTGAAAATTGTTCGAGAATTTGGGAGTTATTTCATTTTAAATTGAATTTTCCGTGGGTGTCATGAAAATATGCATATTTGATTGACCAACTAATCTAACCAACTAAACAATATAAAAAAATAAAAATTTCCAATACGGGGTATAAATTGTGAAAATTTTGTAGTACTTAACGGCTCCAGCTTGAAACAGACAAAATTAAAAAAGACATGGAACATATTCCGAAGTAGCTGCAAACGGCAAGATATTTTGGCTACATTCCAAACGTAACGTACAATAGTACTGCAAAACATTGGACAGTGTACTCTACCGGCATTTGGGACCTCCTAACAAGCTGGTGCTTTATTTAGCACAAGTTTAGCAAGTCTAGCACAGCATTCATGGCGAGTAGTCGATGAAATGCACTATTCAAAGCGCACATTGTCCATGACAGTGTCGCTCATTGGAATGGCGCTGCTCATACTAGTACACCACCAAAATTTGGGAAACTAAAAATCTGTTTCGAGCACATTTGAGTTGACCACAATGAGGATTCTGTCAACTCAACTTAACGGCAATCAAAAATAATGTATTCTGGTAAACTCAACAGCACTCAAAACATGTTTTCGAGTATCCCAAGTTTCAGTGAGTTACCAGTGCTCGTTGCCACAATAAAAATTCACGCAACACACGCAATGCACCCGGCCGTGGCTCCCAACCTACCTTGTCTTGTGATGCTGAAACGGCGTGCTGCAGTTTGTGTCGATCCAACTCCCTCTTGGTGCGCGCCTTGTGGCCGCACGTGTCGCACGTGAACCACTTGGCCGGCGGCGTGGCGGCGCCCTTGCTGGTGCCGGCGGCGCCCGCCGCGCCGCCAGAGTGCACGTAGATGGTGTGGTTGCGCATGTGCCCCGCCTTGGTCGTCGTGTAGGGGCACTGGGGGCATTTCTGCGCGCCGGGAGAGAATGATATACTGAAAGCATACTTGTTCAAACGTATTTACTTTTACGTATTTACTTTTACGTACTTTACGAGTACTGAGTGAAGAGGTTTACGTTTCCTTCGAAAAAGTTCCTGTACTCGCTTTTACGTATACATAATTGAAAGTACTTAAGTACAGATGTGCATTGTATATAGATTGTAGATAGGTAGTGTTTTTTCAAGGCATGGAAGGGAGAAAAGAGTGAAAAACACTACAAATAGAGGAAAAATGGCCAAATTGTGGTTGGTATATAAGACCATATATAGCCAAAAATAGGCGAACTTGAAGGTGAAAACGGGCAAAACGAATGACTATTAGTGATTTTGAGTGACAATTGAAACAAAATTTCTGAAAAATACTGACCTTTACGTTTTGCGGTAAAAGTATTTTACTCACGTCACGTTTACTCATGAGCAAAAATAAAAAAATTACCGTACGTTTCTGAACTCTGGGGTGAGTAAAAATTTAAATATAAATATTTCAGTTACATTTTTTAATACTTTTTCACAAATAGCAAATGAAAGTGACACACAAAATGAGCGATTTTCTCACTTTGAGTGTGGGGGAAGAACCGGAAGCATTGGGGGATAGTTTTGGACGTTTGGCCTGTATTCCGCGGGTGATCGCAGATGTGGATGGGTCGCCTTCCGGGTAAGCCTCTGGGTAGTTGACGTCGCCCTGCACGTGTGTTAAGGAGAGCTCACAAATGGATCATGGGCAAGTTATGGGGACACACTCAGACCTAAAATGCCCTAAGTGTTAAATGTCGGGAAAAGTGTCAAAAGTATCGGTAAAATGGACATTTTACATGACTTTTGACACTTTACACGACATTTTACATTTTACAGGGTCCGGGAGTGGCACACGAACTCCTCGGACGTACCTCAGTGCCGTACATCTCGCCGTCGTCCTCGCCGGCGTGCATCTGCGCGTCCGAGAAGCCGGTAATTTCCGAACCGCCCAGCTCGCTGCCGCCCATCTGGGACCCGTCCAAGCCGAACGCGGACTCGTCCACGACCCCGGTGAAATCGTCCAACGCGGACATGTTGTTCTCGGTTTTTAAATTGGGTACCTGAAACGGCGTCAATCCATGTGAAAAAGAACTGGGGCAAGTTCCACAAATTGAGAAGTGAGAAGTAAAATGGCAGATGCTAAGAAAATGAGAAGTGAAGTGAGAAGGAAATTGGCAAAAGCAAAAGGGAAATTAGTTTTTATTTATTTTTTTACTTCGCTTTTGCCAATTTACTTGCCATTTCATATTGCTTTTGCCAATTTTCTTCTCAATTCACTCCTCACTTCGCAATTTACGGAACCGGCACAAGGAAGGGCAGGAATAGTGATGGAAAAGCGCCATGGCGCTGGCGCCTGGCGCTAGCGCCAAAGCAAAAAGCGCCATGGCGCTTTTGGCGCTTGGCGCTAAAACGCTCTGGCGCCATTGGCGCTCGGCGCCGGGATCTGAGAAAGCGCCATGGCGCTTTTGGCGCTTGGCGCCATTTTCTGGTGACGCTATTGGCGCCGGCTTTTTGAATGGCGCCAAAAAAGCGCCAACCATGATTATAAAAATTGTGATAATAAAGGTCAATTCGACAATCCAGTTGATCAATTTTGAGAACAACTTAATAAATATTGAGAAATATAAGGGTGTTAGGGGACATTAATAGTACATAATATTTGGGGACAAATGTATTGACCATATTTCCTCAAATTATCCCACCCTTGAATGAATAAAGTAGTTTGTATATGTATATAGGTAGGTATGCATATACGTCCAAAGATATCCGGTTTGATCACATAAATTACCGGTTTTGGGTATGTAAAAGTCTGTTCTATTTCTGAATTTCAAAATTTCTGATGTGATAATAAAGCCCCACCCCCTCGAATAAGTCCCTCCCTCTAATTATACCCCTCAAAAATTTTGCTGACGAAACAATAACCCCATGGGGGTATTTCGAGGAAATACGGTAGTTATTCACCTTCGCCCTTATTCATTTTAAGCCTCAACTGATAAACGTTGATAACGAAAAGTTTATTGTAAGAAAACGGGATTTTATGTCTTCTACTATGGTGCGGCACAGTTATGAATTCATCATACTATAAACGAATTGCAGAGAAAAATTTGGCGCTGGCGCTATTGGCGCTTGGCGCCATTACCCTCTGGCGCCATTGGCGCTTGGCGCTTGGGTTCAGAAAAGCGCCATGGCGCTTTTGACGCTTGGCGCTATTTTGCTCTGGCGCCATTGGCGCTTGGCGCTGGTGGTCCGAAAAGCGCCATGGCGCTTTTGGCGCTTGGCGCCAAAAGTGTGGCGCTTTTTCCATCACTAGGCAGGAAGAACAAATTTACGTGTGGAATGTTCAGGTCCGGATCGTGCGGCTTCGCCTTTCCAAGCTGGTCGACCAAATGTTCGTAAATAACGTGTTTCTGCAGCAGCCACGCGCTGTGATCGGTCCCGTATGAGCATCGGTTGCATTGGAAACGCTTCTGCGATAGATAGCGAATGATGATTGAAGTGTCTGAATAGTGATAGAATGGCGCCATGGCGCCGGCGTCATTTGAGGGCGCCAAAGGGCGCCGCGCCATGACGCCATTTTTCTGGTGCTTTTCCAGCACTACTGAGTACAATTGTGACAAATACACTGCAGATGACACACCTTGCCGGGTGCGGCATTTTCCTTGTTCTGATCGGGCGGCTTGTCGCACGCGTCAGGTCCACTCATGATGCCCAGTACTTCGGCCGCCGACGCATTTGTTACCGGCTCCTGTATTCGCATTGGCGATAAAGATACAATCTGGTTGGTAAGGTTCGGGGAGGGGGACTGTGGCAGAGAGCGTTTACACACTAGTTGACAATGGCATCGAGTGTCAACTGAGCCGACTTGTTTCCATCCAGATTTTAGTTGACGGGTCGCGGAACGATGTTCAAATGCGCATAACAATATCCATTCCTTTTCCCGCATGTGCACTTCAAAATTGTCGACTAAAATCTGAATCGATATACAAACCAGTTGACAAGCAGTGCGTGGCGACGCCAAAGTTGCGAACCATCACACTGTCAACAAATTTCGCCAGTCTCCCGGCATGGCTCAGAAAAAGTCCAGTAATGTCCGCCGCGTCAAGTAGCGACTAGGGTTCAAACGGGATTGACTTTTCGGGATCGGGATTGGGGTTTCAGGATCGGGATTTTGAGATTTCGAGATCGGGATTGGCCGGGATTGGGGTCACGGGATCGGGATCGGCATTTTTTCGGGATCGGGATTGGGGTCTAGGGATAGAGATTTTCGTCACTGTTCTGGCATTCAGTTGTTCATAAAGGTCTCAAAACACTGTTGGATGCCAGAAAAGTGACATAAAATGGTTGCACGCAAAAATGTCATATTTTCACTTTTTTATAATTTTCACTATTTTTACCGGGATCGGGATCCCGGACTTGGGAGATTCTCGGGATCGGGATTGGTATTTTTGGATTTCGGGATCGGGATTGGGGTTTCTGGATCGGAACTGCTAAATCCCGGAATTTCACGGGATCCGGGATCGGGATCCCGTTTGAACCCTAGTAGCGACCACACAAAAGCCCGTGAAAAAATCAAACAGGCAACGCCCTCACCTGATGCATCTCGGCGCGGTGTTTGAGCAGCTCGGTGGCGTTCTTGAACGGGTGGCCGTCGTCGCACGCGGCGCACAGGAACACGATGTCCTGGTAGGGCACGTGCTTGAAGGCCACGTGCAGCTCCAACTGCTCGCGGCTGGCAAACTGCTCCACGCAGTGGCTCTGCTCGCACGCGATGCCCATCGTGCGGCGATTTTTTGTAGTTGGATAGGATTTCAACGTTGGGAATACAGGATGACTGTGGCGCCTGCGACGAGAGATAATGAATTTTATCAGAGTAGAAGGTTCTTCACAAATCGCAGACGCTCGCGAACAGAGGAAGCGTCAACTAGAGAATTGTTGGCACTGGACCAATATCGATTTTTCAAGAGGCTTGTCGGTGGAGATTGGCCAAACTATGACGTCATCATATACAGCAGAGTAATTGAATGCAAGCACTCAGCAATTTTACGAGCGGAATATACAATTGAGGTGATGAGCTGAAGTAGTGTCATGAAAACAAGCTTCTGAAACTCTTCTGCACTGCCACGCTAGACGCGATTGCGCCCAGACATATTTACGAACATGAACATCAAGGTCAAACAAATTTAAAAAGTGACCATATGCACGGGCGACTTCTCCTCAATGGCCAGCCATGTCCAATGCCTACCGTAATTACAGCCATACAATCCATGCCATGTGAAGGCTTTCATTCCAAAAGTGCAGTCCAAAATTCTTGAATTATCAAAACCGCTGGTGTGACAAAGCTTGCCCCGAAATTTTCAGGTATTTTACCTTAAACATTTGTCGACATAAATCAATTTATTTTTTTCCAGTGTATCCATAACTTTTTGTCCACTAAATGTACCGAGAGTAGTGATGTTAAAGGCACCGGGAAAAATGGCACCGCACCGCACCGGCACCTTTGCCAACGGATGAAAAGGGCACCTGGCACCCTGGGGCACCGGCCAGAAAATGGCACCGCACCGCACCGGCACCGGTGCCTTTTGGAAAAAATGGCACCGGCACCGAAGGGCACCGGCGGGTTGCCGGTGCTAGCACCGAAAGGCACCGCACGGGGCTGGAATTTCTGAAGTAAATATCGGGCAGTTTCTCAGTGGTCTCACCTTTGGAAGTGCATATTTCCATGAATTTTCAACCGATTTTGATGGTTGAGCACTTAAAATGTTCAGAATGATGTGGCAATCGCTTGTATGAAGCAATTACAACGATTACAAATGAAAGATAAAATATTTAATTCATTACAATGTCCATAGCCACTATTGTCTACTGATCGGAGTCGTTGCTGTACAGAGAATGGAACAATCTCTGTCATAAACTGACAACAAATTTTGAACAAAAAAGTAAGATAAATAAAAAATATAAAAATGATTTAAAATTCAACAAAATTTTAGATTCGCTCATCAGATCACGTATTGGGTATAATGGATTTCACAGAAGGTATATTTATTTGATGGGAGGTTTACAAAATAGGCAAAAACGGTTGGGTAAATATATCGCTGTTTTTTGAAATATGAATATGCACATACTATGGACAAAATTGCACAGCACATGAAGCCTTCCCCGGTGCCTTTCCCGGTGCCTTTTACTTTGCCCTGGTGCTAGCACCTTTGGCACTGGCAAAAAAATGGCACCGCACCGCACCGGCACCGGTGCTATTCTGAAAAAAATGGCACCGGCACCGGCATGGCACCCCTGAAGATTGCAATGGCACCGCACCAGCACCGGTGCTGGTGCCCTTCGGTGCCCAGCACCGGGGCACCGGTGCCCCGGTGCCTTTACATCACTAACCGAGAGTCATTTCATTACTTGAAAACCACACAAAATAGGGACTAAATCTGAACATAAAACCAATAAAACCATGTCCAAAAGTATTTACCGTGAGAAAAATTTAATAAATGAACTTTTTAGAATATTTATATTTAGATTGACGAACCTTTGATATACCATATATCTTCGAATAAGTCCCCTTCAAAAAACTCCCCCATGTTAGCTGACTGCGGAAACATAACTCCCCCTCCTTGATGGGTGGGAAAGACGCCATGTATAAAAAAAGTTGAATGTAAACATTTCTACGAAAAAATAACTCCTCCCCTCAAAAATACTGACAAAAAATCAGACCACGGGGACTATTTGAGGATATACGGTACCTATAAATAATGCCAAATACATGCACTTTTGGAAATGAAACTAGTGATGTTAAAGGCACCGGGAAAAATGGCACCGCACCGCACCGGCACCTCTCCCATGGCGTGAAAATGGCACCTGGCACCCTGGGGCACCGGCCAAAAAATGGCACCGCACCGCACCGGCACCGGTGCCATTCTGAAAAAAAGGCACCGGCACCGAAGGGCACCGGCCGGTCGCCGGTGCTAGCACCGAAAGGTACCGCACCGGGTCAAATTTTCTTAAACAATTAGGCGATAAAATGGTCAATATACACGGCTTTAGTGCAATAAATGGACTTTTGCTGTGCATAGGATAGATGGGGTGTGTTTTTTGGGGGAGGGGGGTCCACCAGACCTTTGTGTTATCCCAGTTGAATAATCCCCAGTCCCAAGATAACGGGGTCTATGAAAAAGTGATCGATTTACATGACCAATCTGGCCAATCGAATTTGAAGTTCAATAACTCGGCCATCTCTAGACCGATTTAAATTATTGAACACTTACAATGATCTGCGCAATCTGTAGATTCATTTTTATAGGTCGGATTAGTTTCTATATGTCGGATGCCTATTTTTTATGATGTAAATGTTTGAACAATGTCATTTTAGAGCATCGCAAGCACGTTTTGATGCGCATTACATTGCGTCACTTTTTAAGTGTACACATGCATGTTATGAAAAGTGACATATTTTGAACCTTTGAAACCCTGCCGGTGCCTTTCCCGGTGCCCCAGTTTTTCAGCCGGTGCCAGCACCTTGGTCACCGGCCAAAAATTGGCACCGCACCGCACCAGCACCGGTGCTATTCTAAAAAAAATGGCACCAGCACCGGCAGGGCACCTCTGAAAATCGAAAGGGCACCGCACCAGCACCGGCGCTGGTGCCCTTCGGTGCCCAGCACCGGGGCACCGGTGCCTTTACATCACTAAATGAAACTCGATTTTGTATGGGCATTCCAGCCAGCTTTTCAGGACTGTACGCGTGCACTTTTAGTAATGAAATAATTTTTGGACGTGTACACTTTGAAAATGAAACTCCAGTGGGACTGACATGGACAAGGCGCTTACAATGTGAAATCCCCGTTTTTCATGGTGGACTTGTAATGTTGTCAATTTCACAGTTTATTGTTTACCATGTAGCTTTACAGTCCAATTTTTGTATGATCGAAAAATAGTTTCAATTTTTTTTCTGAAAGCTGTTTGAGTAATCTGTTTGAGTTTTAGTGATCCATTTTTAAAAAGGTTTTTTTCTGTTGGTGGAATAAAGTTCCGGTAAGGTACCCAAAAATCGAAAACATTGAAAAATTTGTCTGCCATCGTTACTGACACATTCACATACTGGTAGCTGTTCAGCTAACAAAATTTATACAGTAAAATGTTTGTGAGATTATTACTATAACAGGCGAAAACGGTCAGTACTATAAGCATCTGTGCTACCGTATTTCTTCTAATGGAAAAGCGCCGTTCTATTTTTCATCAACATTTTACCTGCCATTCTATTGGAGGCTGCCGTTCTATTTTTCAAATGAACATATTATCAGTTACATTTTTTATTAAAGTAGAGCATAAGTAATGTTAATATCAAATCTACAATTTGACATATTTACCACATCTATTTGATACTTTGAACATTCTCGAAATCCATTTTAAATTTTTTTTTGTGTTTGGCACTACCTCCCGTTACATTGGAGAAAGCCGTTCAATTGTTTGTGACGTTATATTGTTTTTGTGACAGCAAAAATGACAAAACCTGCCGTTCTATTGGAGGTGCCATTCTATTAGAAGACACCAGGTATCAAGTCAATTGGAGCAACATTCAGTCAACTGATAATCCCCTAGAGATAATCACCCCATCGGATCCCAGAACAGAAAGACGTTTTTTGCCAGAAACCAGAACCTGCTATAAGCCTAGGTACCACTAAATAAAAAGAAAATTTATCGGTTTTGAAGCCTGTGATAAAAGTGATCCACCGTATTTACAAAATCCTGCGAGTGGGATAAGGAGTGGAAATGGCGCAGTTTTTCCAACAGTGTATTTTGTAAATATTTACAATATTACACACGTATTTGTTTCCAGTAAAGTGTATTTCCGATGGGATTCTAAACCGCCCAATTTTAAGCTCATCAAATAAAACGGTATATGCGTTTATTTATTTCATTCATGACGATCGAAATTTATTTTAGAAACAGCAATGTCAAAGGAAACAAATTCACATGACGTAATTAAAGGCGATAGAACGAGCGCATGAAATTGAATTCCAACCAACGACATATTTAGATCTTACTTATGTCATCAAAAATAATGTTCAGAATCAATCAAAAAATACAACGGTAAATGTCAATAAATTCAATGAACGGAATGACGCGAAAAACAAAACAAAACCCTTCTTATTTGGTGAAAACGTTCCACACATAAATATTTACATAGCTTTTTTTAATTACACAATATTTTTAGATATATAAACACCCATCTGCAAACATATGTAAATATGATAACCCTCAATATCTAAAAACAAAACTAAAATGAACACAACAAGAATACACTAACAAGACAATTTGCTCAGGGAAAATTCCGTCATACGATTTAGGTAATCAAGGACGTATCAAGAGGGGGGGGGGGGGGGGTTGACCCCCTCCCTTCATGAGAGGGATTAAACTATTTTTAATGCTATTTTCACTATGACTTTATCAACGTTCGTGTAGAAATTTGGCGCCCAAGCGCCTTTTAGTCCCATACAAAAGGTATTGATTATCAGCAGATTATTCCGTCACTAAGTAGGTAAAAATTTTAGGGGGGGGGGGTCTGAGCCCTGCCCCTGGATACGTCCCTGAATACTATGCACATACTATTAATCTATATAACAAAGAGAGCCTCGATTAACGTATCATCAATCAATGTAAATATGAATATGACACAAGTTCAATTGTTTTACTTTTTATAAAACCGGAAACAAGAACAACGAAACCCGAGTGAAGGCAAACGCATTTATCCGTGAACGAAACATAAGAAGGGTAATCGCTAATCGTAAATGAACAATGAAAAATTTTTACGGACGTTTAATTGCCTTTTAATTTTGATAACACTCATGCGAAAAAAGCACATTTTTATTACAAAACAAAGTGAGTGATGGAAAAGGGCCTGGAAAATAGCGCCAAGCGCCAACGACGACATAAATTGCATTGGCGCCAATAACGTAATGGTAAAATAGCGCCAAACACTAAAAATACTTGCAGTGTCGGTTTTTCGTGGCGTCTCTGACGCTTTATGACGCCGTCCCATCACAAATCAGAATCAACACGTTATTTGAACGATGAATTATGAATATAACCAACGGCAAAAACCACAATATTGACGAAAAAAATTCACAAAATGCATACATGGTAGCCGATGAGAAAAGTGCTGATCGTCGAGCGTGTGCTTATGATTGAATTTTGCCAAAAATTTATCCTTTATTCAACACTGACGTTTTGAATAAAGGCACCATCCACTTCAAACAGTTACAGGCACATTGCTTCCTTTCAATTGACTTTCAACGTTTAAATAGAAAGAGTATAGTGATCGTCAGCTTAAGTTTCTTCCTAGGGCACAATGGATTCATTCCACAGCGGGTCCTCACAAAAAAACAAACAGGGTTCAACTGAACTATTCGTCAACAGAAGTCGACGCCTGTCTGGCATCCACGCAGGCAAAAAAAACCCTGAAATGCGGCGGAAACACACTCATAGAAATAGGTTGCCCGACACAGTGACTCCGTTCAAAGTTCGGACAGAAAAATCAGATAAACAGAGCACATTGTGCTCTCAGATCAGACCAGCGGCGAATGCACACACACAACGACCAGCACAGAATGCAAACGCAAGCCGCAAACGCTCACAGTCTCAAGCCTCCAGTATCTTATGCTTATACACGCGGTGTTTCTTCAGGTCGTACTTGCTCTTCGACCTGTACTCGCAGTGGTCGCAATGGTGCCAAGTGATCATGTCCGGATGCGTGTGCTTCCAGTAAATGTGCTGGGTCAAGGTGCTCCTTTGCTTGGTTTCGTAGGGGCAGCACAGGCACCTGAATAGCCCATCGCCACCCTTTTTTATCATTGGGTGGTCTGATGCGGCCGGGCTGGGCTGAATGTGGGATTGGGAGAAGTGTGGCAGAAACTGCGGGTTTTTTGGCTATACTTAAATCACACGTGCTGATGGGTGACTATCAGACGCAAGTCCATGAATGTGTGTATTTCTGTTTTGATCTTTCTTTTGCAAGTGGGTAATGGCAGTGCAACGCAATCATAAAGCACACGAGAAAAATGTTCACGCAAAGCACATCAAGAGTCATTCACTCAGCAAAATTAACGATGTTTTCAAATGTTCATTGGAAATTACTTATGAGATCTTCACGTGCTAATTTTGTATTAGTGCCTTTTTATGAGAATCCATTAAAAGCGCTTTATGCTCAGATTACACCATCCACGAGTATTTGGAAGGGGTCCCCATTTTGTATCCCAGTCGACTTAAAATAGTCAGTTGACAGATACAAAACTCAGCTACATCAAAGGCAAAAATATTGGCGCACCATTTTTGCGAAGCCAAATCAACATGCTTAGAATTGATATGCCTCAACATGTTGCACTTGACTTTGGACTTGAAATCGCAATGGGGACAAGAAATCCACTGAATCAAAGTGTCATGTGTGTGCCGCATATAATGGTGCCTATTAAAACTGCCAGAGTGCTTTGTTCTATAGGGGCAAAAGCGGCAGTGATACATATCCCGCGATCCCATCTGTGTGGCATCCGTTCTAGTCTGATTCTGTGTTGGGTTGATGACAATGGTCAGTTGATAGGGCAAAAATCACACACGATGATCAGCACACTCTCCCGAAAATACGTTAGGTTCCTGAGAGAAAATGTGAGAACAGATAGAAAAAAGTTAAATTTCTCGCTATGAACAAGTTTGTTCAGAAAACACCCATGCATAATCAATCAGTAGAACCCAGAACAACACACAACATCTACTTGTGTTTGGCGGAAATGTGCTTCATCAAGTCATTTCGAAGCTTGCATCTAAATGTACAAAATTGACAATGCTGCCACTGAATCAAATCAGGATGAGTGTGTTTCAGGTAATGATGACGCTTCAAATTGCCAGCCTGCTGAGTTTTGTATGTACAGTATTTGCAATTGAACCAGCCTTGAGCCCCCACAAGTGGATTGTCGTAATCTGGCGCCTGTTATGGATATTGGCAACTTTTGATAATTTGAAACTTCATTTTTCAAAAACTGAAAATATTTGAGAATTGATAATTCCGAATCACAATTTTCTACACACTCAAGCAGAAGAAAACACAAAGCTGAGCCCGTGCACAACCCGCGCCAACTGTTTACACACCACTCAATGCCTATTATTGACATGCCTCTGTAAATCCTGACGTAACTTGGTTCTATAATCGCAATAGTCACAACGAAACCACTGTATCAAATCGGGATGGGTGTGCTGCATGTAGTGGTGCCGTCTCAAATTCGATCGCTGTTTGGCTTGGTAGGGACAAACCTCACAGCTAAATAATCTTTCAAATCCGCCCTCCACAATCTGGCAAGATGAAATGACACCATTTTAGCGTTAAAAAGGAACCCCCCACCCCTTAACGCTCCGAATAATCTATCTAACCGAGATCCCGCTCAGCTATCTATTTATTTACCTATCGCGAAATTTTGCTGGCTCAAATTTGTCCGCCAAATATCTAAATACCTATGCGGAGCAAATTGTGTGCCAATTATAACTAAATGTAGGTAATTTTGGTACTATTTTTGCTCCATTCCACCTTCAAGTTGGCTAATTCTCACACCTTCTTGCTTTTTCATATTTTTCAATCTACCCTAAATACTCGAATAAGATCCCAGGGGAGTTATTTTTTCCTCAGACGTTTTTAAGGGGGAGTTATTCAAGAGGGGGAGTTATTCGAGGGGGGAGTTAAGTTTTCTTCATAAAACGTGCGTGGACTAAATTCATTGTATGGGTGCAGTCTGTAAACTCATGTAATACAGGTATTTAACCGTCTAACAACAATAAAAAGATGCGTGTACACTGCATGCACATAATGTATCTACGTCGCTGCTCTAGGTTAATATTCTTTTGTATTGTATTGTATCATTTTCATCCAGAGGGGGCGTTATTCAAGAGGGGGAGTTATTCGGAGTGGTGGGTATTTTTTCCTCACCTCGCAAACACTGGGGAGTTATTCAAGGGGGGAGTTATTCGAGGAGGGGGGTGGGGTTTGTCGAGGATTTGCGGTATATATTCACTATGTTTGAGTATTTTCCACGCAGCTTGACAATTTTTCTACAATTTTTGCTCTCTAAACCTTGAAAAAGCATATACAACCCCCACCCCCCGCAAACCACCACCCGAAATTTGTTCAGTTATCTATCACTCCTTTGGAGTAATTTGCATCTATGCGAACCCCCGCTAGGATCAAACGGCGACGCGTGGTGATGTCGTCTATAGTGCGTATCCAAATCTTCGCGTAACTTTCCTCTAAATTCACAATAGTCACAATGAAACCACTTTATCAAATCAGGATGGGTGTGCTGCGTGTAGTGGTGCCGTCTCAAATGCGTAGACCGTTTGGCTTTGTAGGGACAAAGCTCGCAGCTATATAATCTTTCAGGGTCGTCATCCATGGTGCCTTCAACCAATCTCAAAATCGCCTGCCAAGGTGAAATGGCCCTATTTTAGCGTGAGAAAAAATGACACCAGTCGGTTATCCTTATCGTGATAAGTGATCGGTAAGCATAAAGTGATAAGTCAAGTTACAATTAAGACGTGGGAAGTTAACCTGCATACGTAAAAATATTTGTTGCTCACCACATGTTCATATTCCGCTTGACTTATCATAGGATTTATGATTACCGTCACTTTACCCATGAAGTGTACCAGGTGCAGACATGTTTGGCCCAGAAAAAAATTGCCACGAGAAGCAAGTTGTACACACTTAACACTGACGCAGCACGCAACGATCAATACTTTTCAGAAAACCATTGTCTACAAAACCTAACTCAATAAGCCCTCCCTCCCGCGGATGGGTGCTTAGAACTCAAGTGTTTCACCAAGTTTCTTTTTGCTTTTGTTTGGAAGTCACAAAATTCGCAGTTCAACCAGTCAATGTTATCGGGATGCGTGTGTTTCAGATAGTGGTGTCGCTTCAGAGCACCCTTCCACCTTGACTTGTAGGTGCAGAATGTACAACAGAACCACTTTTCACATTCCTCCAGCGGATCGAAGGTTGAGGTCTGCCGTTGAAAAGTTTGAATGTGAGCGAAAAAACACAAGAGTCACAGTGTTCACAGTAATCGAAACTTTCCCAAAAGATAATAGCATTAGCACATAAACTAGCTGGCTCATTGGTTACACACAGCTCTACACACACTAGTTGACAAATGACATCGGATGTCAACTGGGCCGATTGGTTTTGCTTCATATTTTAGTCAATGGGTTGCGGGAAGATGTTCAAATGCACATATCAATATTAATTTCGTTTATACATACATTGCCGCATGTGCTGTGCACTGGAAAGTGTTCTGCGCCCCGTCAACTGAAATCCGAATTGAAACGTAAAAAATTTAAATATTGACGCAGCGCGCAACGATCAATACTTTTCAAAGGACTATTAGTTTCGCGACCGTTTGAACAGAACTACAAAACCTAACTCAAAAGGCCCTCCCTCCCGCGGAATGGCGCTTAGAACTCATGTGTTTCAGCAAGTTCCTTTTTGATTTTGTTTGGAAGTCACAAAATTCACAGTTCAACCAGTCAATGTTATCGGGATGCGTGTGTTTCAGATAGTGGTGTCGCTTCAAGTCACCCTTCCACTTTGTTTTGTAAGTGCAGAAAGTACAACAGAACCACTTTTCGCATTCCTCCAGCGGATCGAAGTTTGCGGTCTGCCGTAAAAAAAGTGAGGATATTAAGTTGAAAAGACACGCAGAGCCTTCGCTATAATTTGAACTTTCCCGAAGAGATAATACACCCTGTTGAAAAGTTCATTAGCGACGACGTTTGTACATTTATTCAATCGCGATTCATGATGATGGTGTGCTAGGGAGCTGACATGGGTAAAAAAACATAGTCTATGCATTTCTCTACCAAAGTGTAAAATTTCTACCCCCAAAATTTCTTCCATACCCCCATTGAGAACCCTCCAAACAAAAAAGTGCAGTATAAAGTTTTCTTCACCAGGAACAAAAGTTCACTTCCTGGGAATGGCTGTTCATGATCATAGTGATTCAGCCATACATGCCACCTTCAAGGAGGGAAAATTTTTGAAAAGTAGGCATGGAACAAAAACAAAGTAGGGGATAAACATCTGCCCCCTTCATGTGGCCCTGTGGGTGCCAGTCAATGAAACAAAATAATCTAAAATAATTGTTCTTTTTCATCATAGTGATAAATACCAACAAAATTGCTTGCAGCCCAGTCTGTAAGCTCTCTTTTTGCTTCAACACTTCATGAAATTCACTAGGGTCTGGCACGAAAATGACTGGAACATGTGGCTTTACTGTAATCAGGAAAGTACAACTATTTTACATTATTTTGTTTAATTGATTGGTACCCACAGGGCCACATGAAGGGGGTAGATCTTTATCCCCTACAACAAGTTTGTCCTCTATGCATACTCATTCAAAAACTACCTCTCCTTGAAGGTGGCATGTGTGGCTGAATCGCTGTGGCCATCATCAGCCACTCCCAGGAAGTGTACTTTTCTACATGGTGAACAAACTTTAAAGCTAACTTTTTTATTTGTGGGTTTCTCAATCGGGGTATGAAAGTGCTGAAATTTTACGCTTTGGTAGAGAAATGTATGGGCTATTTTTTGATACCCATGTCAGCCACAATCATAACGAATGGCGATTGAACAAATGTAGAAACATCGTCACAAAGTACAACTTTTTTTGGGAGGAAACGAAACGTATTTACGCAGTACTTAGTATATGTAGTTTTGGAATAAACGTAAATACGTTTTAACAGATATGGATTTGTGATCACTGTCACTTTACCAAGGGGCAAAAATTTATAGGCTCTGAAAAAAATTGTCTCGAAAAGCTAGTGGTACAGACTTGTAACACTGACGCAGCACGCAACGATCAACACTTTTCAAATAACTATGAGTTTCATCATGACTTTTCGCAACAGAACCACAAAATTTTACTCAATAGGCCCTTACTCGGATGGGTGCTTAATACTGATGTGTTTCAGAAGGACCTCTTTCATTTTTGTTTGATATGCACAAAATTGACATTTCAACCAGTCAATGCAGTCGGGATGCGTGTGTTTCAGATAGTGGTGCCGCTTTAAGTGGCCCTTCCATTTCGATTTGTAAGTGCAGAAAGTACAACGGAACCGCTTTTCGTGTTCCTCCAGTGGGTCGAAGATTGCGGTCTGCCGTTAAAGATTGGATATGAGATCAAAGACACAAGGCGACACAACGTTCACATAAATCAGAACTTTCACAAGAGATTAGCACACTCCGAAACCGAGATTGATCATTGGCTATACACACACTAGTTGACAAGGACATTGGGTGTCAACTGGGCCGACTGGTTTCCATTCAGATTTTAATCGGATAGTGATGTGAAAGCGCCATGGCGCCGGCGCCAAGGCAAAAAGCGCCATGGCGCTTTTGTCGCCTGGCGCTACTTTGCTGTGGCGCCATTGGCGCTTGGCGCTAGGGGTTGGAAAAGCGCCATAGAACTTTTGGCGCTCGGCGCCAAAGTTCTGGCGCTTTTCACATCACTAGTCGCGGAACGATGTTCAAATCAACATACCGATATAAATTTCTTTTCTACATTGCCGCACGTGCACTTGAAAATTGTCTGGCGCCCGTCAACTAAAATCTGAATTGACATGGCAACCAGTTGACACCCACTGTGTGTAACGGCACTCATCCTAGCTCAATATAATAAATGCTGATGCTAATAGAATGGATGAGGAAGCAGTGTCGGTAAAAATGTATTTTGAACGCCTGCAGTAGTAGTAAATTAAGCTATTAAAAAAATAAACTTTTCAGTTGACCAACGACCGATGGTCAACTAGTGTGTGAAGCTGCGATAAAAGTTTTTCGTTAAAAACACCCGGTATGAAACGCAATACAAGAATTTATATACCGCGGTGGCGCATTGTGATATCAGTGTCTGTGTGACATTGCAACTTACCCTTGCACTAACAAATCGTCCCAACATTTCACTTTTAAAAACAGCTAAAAAACCCTACCGAATACTGCATAAAAAATAACAGTGATTATATCCGAAAAGTTCGCATTTATTGGCTCCATTTCAAATGTCTATTCTGCAAATGATACCTTAGCCCCTTCATGCTGTTACCCTTAACAGAAATATATTTATCGCATAGATTACACTGTGCAAAGTCTACGTCTACTCTAGTGGCCAGCTCCCACACTGAGTTTTTTGATGCCTGCTCTGGTGTGGTTGGAATGGTGAAGTCGCGTATAACACTGTGCATCTGAAATGTGAATTGACCATGTGAAATGTCAGCCACGTGTACCTTAGGCGAGTTGACATTCAAATATTTTCACACAAAATTTTAGCTTTGTGCATCATACATAAATGCTACAAGAAATTGTGAGCATTTAAGCATGAAATTGTAATTTTGTGATGAAAAACTTGATTATTCCATTTGACTTATGTAAAAATAGATGGATGCTACGCTGCAGACTCTTAAAATCCTTGTACAAAAGTTTTGAACCTACACAACCACAAGCACACGCCCAACAACCAGTCCTACACTTTGAATTGAGCCAAGTTTATTTACCTACGAACTAATACCATGTACACTTTTCAAGTGCAAACTTATGTAGTGTTTCTGTTTGCATTTGAAATCACATTGTGGACAATGTGTCCACTGGATTACATCTGGATGAGTGTGCACATCATTGAGGTGCCGCTTGAGCACGTGTTTGTACTTGGTTTTGAAGCGGCAGAAGCTGCAACAGAACCAACTCTGCAGAGAACCTGCCAGTGGGTCAGTAGGTTCTGCTGGCGGCACCTTCTGCAACGGTTTTAGTTGGCAAAGCTCCAGATGATGTTAACTGGAATATATTCAAATACGCAATCACGCAAGCTTTTTTCAACTACATTACACACCACAAAAGCTGCTCCAAGAGCCCTGCAACACAAGAACACAAACAAACTACACAGCCACTTTGTATGTGATGGATAAAAACATTCACGGTTCTTTCAAATGTGTTGAAGCGATGTGCCAGCTAAAAGTGAATGGAGCGAAAAACGTGTTTTACACAAGCACAAGTCGCAATCATCAGCCCACGCAGACACTATAACAAGCCAAGTAAATCGTGGTTAAGAATGAATGGCATGCTTCTTCATCAGATGAGTGCTTAACAAGTATCTGCGCTTGCACTTGAAATCGCAATGGGGACAGTGCGTCCAGCGGACTGCATCCGGATGCGCGTGCACGTCGTTGTGGTGCCGTTTGAGCATTTGTTTCTGCTTGGTTTTGTACTGGCACAGGTTGCAAAAGTACCAAGTTTGCAGCGAGCCTGTTAGCGGGTCGAGTGGTTTCTTTGCCGGCGAGCGCACGTTCTGAGGAAGTTTGCAGAGTTTTGAGGGACATTTAGATGGTGTGGGGGCCGAATTGACAGCCAAAAATTCTGTCTGAACAACACACTGCCAACACGACTGCGACCCCACGCCGCAAGACAAAGCACTACAAGATGTACCTTTAGCTTGCATGCCTAGTATACTCCAGCGACATTACACCTTACAATGGAATCTACCATATTCCATCTGAATAAAAGAACAAACATGAAAAATTTAAATTATATTTATCAAAGCAATTTTCAATTCAATGATGTAAAATTTTTATGTTTGTTCTTTTTTTCAAATGGGATATGGTAGATTTCGTTGTAAGGTGTGATCTCACTGCAGTATAATTTGCAATTTTTCCCTATTACGTCCTGACTAGGGTGTCAACTTTCCGTTTTCCCTTTTCCGTTTCCGCTTTCCGCAGGCAAATTTTTTTCCGTTTCCATTTCCGTTTTCCGGCTGCCAAATTTTTTTTCCGTTTCCGTTTTTCCGGCTCATTTTCCGTTTTCCGGCTAAATTTTCAGTTTTTCCGGCTTTTTTCAATTTTCCGGTTCAATTGTCTGTTTTTCCAACTTTTTTCCACTTTCTAGCTCAATTTAATGTTTTCTGTTGTAGCCAAACTGGTAAACATGCATGCAGGTTCTCAATTATGTGATTTTTCTCTATTTCTAGTGAGATTTCTGCACATTTGCCGTTTCTGGCATAATTTCAGCAAATTTTTCCGTTTCCGTTTTCCGGCCTTTTATTTTTCCGTTTTCCGGCAAGTGCCAAAATTTTTCCGTTTCCGTTTTCCGGCAAGTGCCAAAATTTTTCCGTTTCCGTTTTCCGCCAAAAAGTTTTTGTTGACACCCTAGTCCTGACCATTAGAAAACGTTTTTCAATGGCTGAAACACATTTTCAAAAAACAGATTGAGGCCGCACCGGAACCAATGTGCCAGTAGTGGAAAAAGTAAAAGCTGCACACACCCCAACACAACCAACGATTCATATGCAACCACCAACGCGCAAAAAAGAACTTTTGAGAAGAAAACAAAGGAGCAAATTGAAATTTACAAAATAAAGCGCAGTTAAGAATAAACGCCATGCTTTCTCCTCATATGCTCGTGTATAGAATATCTTTGTTTACACCTATAATCACAATGTGGACAGTGTGTCCACTGGATGACGTCCGGATGCGTGTGAACATCGTTATGATGCCGCTTTAGAGCCCGCTTATGCCTGGTTTTGAACTGGCAGTAGTTACAGCAAAACAAACTTTGAAGCGTGCCTTCTAGTGGGTCTGTGGGGCTGCTTGCGAGCGGCTGCACGTGATGTTACGAGTTAATGTTAAAGAATATTCATATAGAGTTAAGTGCCAACTAGACAGTCAAACTCCTGGTTGAGCCTACGCGGCCATGCCACACCACCATGGAAGCTCTAAAACCCTGTACCGCACGACAAGTGAAACCATTGCAAGCTAATGTCCATGTAGCTTTCTAAGTGTACAGTGAGTCAGTACTGCAGATTTTAACCGATTGAAAATGCATGCTTGCACGCAAAAATCGCTTAGAACGATAGCATGTGGCCATGACCAGTAAAAATTATGTTTTTGATTTTTTAATATCTGGTTAGACCGTGATTTTTTTTATCAATTGAAAAATCTCTAGTTCTACTTCTAAGACTTCTAAATACTTCCTACTTCTACTAACTTTTTACAAAGCTAAAGAATTTCAGCACAAAATAAGTCGCAGTTACGAATCAACGGCATGCTTTCTCTTCATGTGCATGGTCAGATAATATTTTTGTTTACACTTGTAATCACAATGTGGGCAGTGCGCCCACTGGATGACGTCCGGATGCGTGTGAACGTCATTATGATGCCGCTTGAGCGACTGCTTATTCTTGGTTTTGTACGGGCAGAAGTTGCAGCAAAACCAAGTTTGAAGTGCGCCTTCTAGCGGGTCTATGGGCTGCTTTTCCAGCAAATCCAGCTTCTGCAGAAATTCGGGAGGTGTTCAAACTATATAGAATATTAAGCACACAATCACGATCCAGCAACCAATATAAAAACAACAAACCACAAGTTCTACTGACGTGTAAAGGTTTTTGGAGTGGACGGCGTTAAAGATATTCTCAAAAAGGCTTGGAATTGGAAAAAAATATATTTTTAACGCCTTGATTTAAAAAAAAAATTAAAATTAAAATCAGATTTGTTGAAAATTGTCCAAAATGGGATACAGCAAAAATACCTTTTTATGTGTATGTTAAGTGTCACATAAGTGAAATTGCGCACTTGAACTATGAAATGTAAAATCCCTACTGCATGTCTACCAGAAAATTTGCATTTTGATAAAATCAGTTTCAACATTGTGATTGATAATCATTTGAAAAAAATCAAGTGCCATCCCTAGTTGAAAGTATATATAGATGAATAGTACCCAAGTTCACAGAAATGCACTAGCAAAAAGCTAGTCAAAGTGTTTCTTCTTGTGCAACTTGAGTTTATCGGCGCGCTTTGAGCGGTACTCCCCGCAAATATCACAAGTGAACCACTTGGCCTTCTCGTCGGTCACGTGCACCGTCTTCAGGTGCCGCGTGTAGTTCGACTTGTCCGGCGACTTGTACGAGCAGAAGTCGCACTCGTAATAAGGTATAGCTGCCCAATAAGTAGAAGTCGCAATTCCAGATGCGTGCGTGCGTGCGTAGCCGCGCAACTGAGGTCACAGAAAACTCTTGGTACAATGAAAACGCAAGCACACGCCCGACAAAACAGCAGAAATTTCAGTAAAGGAAATGCACAAATACCACTTCCGGAGGCCCCAGGAAATGTAAAATATCATGCAAAGTGTCAAAATCATGGAATAGTCATCATAAAAATTTCAAATTACTGGCAAAAATTACACTTGACAACATACAGGACATTTTACATTACTTATGAAAGTTGAAATCTTGCACGGCTATTGACATTTTACAAGGCATTGTACAGCATCAGCGAGTGGTACCATGTGCGCGTGCATACACCTACAATCCGGATCTGTATTTTTGGCGAAGTGCCAATTAACGATAAAAAACTGGCGACGAAGTCTTACTATGCTTAGCGAGCACGTGCGATGCCATATTCGATTTCATCTTGCACCTATACTCGCAGTGTTCGCAGTGCAGCCACTGAATGAGGTCGGGATGCGTGTGTTTCAGGTAATGGTGCCGCTTGTACGAATAGCGGGAACCAGTCGTAAATGGGCACCAGGCGCACGAAAGTTTGCCATCAGGGCGCCGCTGCGCATCCGGGGGCGCGGGCCGCGGCGGCTGTGCCGTGGACACCCCTCCAGAAGTTGACTACGTGTGGATTTGATTATATTATAAGTTTGGGAGTACACGCGTGCTCGAGCGCTCAACGATCAGTTCACTCTTTCTCAAGGAACACTTTCCATGCGAAAATGGCAAATCGCAACATCAGTTCGAGGTACTCATATACTCGGCGGACATCACACTTAGTATGGAAACCTACTATAACCCTACTGAATAACGAACAATAATTTTTGCAGTTTTTTCACGAATTAATCACGAAAAGTATCACCAGATTTTATTCATTAAATTACGGTAGGATTCTGCCCCTACTTTGCGGTCCGCCGAGTATACCAACTTGATCACCATGCTTGCGAAGTTCGTGCTTTTTCAACACATCACTTATTTTGCACCTAAATTCACAATACGGACAGTGGAGCCACTGTATCAGATCGGGATGAGTGTGTTTCAAATAATGGTGTCTCTTCAAGTTGCCCGCCTGCTTTGACTGGTAAGTACAATATGGACACTTGAAATATCCATCGTCAAACTGCCGAGCTTCCTGCGCCACAGACTGTGCCTGTGTCGATTTAAAGTGACAAATTCACACAAATTCAGTTCACATTCACATTCACATTCAATCAATGTTTGGATGCTAGGTATAAGTTATTGCATTTATATACTTCTTGGTTGGCCTTTGGAGTTTCAACCACAGTTGTTAAAATGTACGTACATTTACTCGAAAAATACGCGTACGCGAGTAAGCGGTAAATACATTTACATATACTTTTTTAAATATTGTACTCACTTTTACGCGTCATTTTAAAAGTACAGAGAAAATGTATTTTTGTTGCTAATTTTTTTTTGTTGAAGAAATCATATCATTTTTCTAAAAAGTACTAAATAATCACTAAAAAACGACATCTATTATGTCTTGCAGTGTAAAACTCACGCTCACAAGTAAAAAGTAGTATCTTTTTACGTTTACCAGTGGAAAAGCACTCGCTTTTACATTTCCCTGGGAAAAAGACATTTTACCCACATTTACGCATGAGTACGAGTAAAAAAGCATTTTACATTTTCTATACTTTGTGGCGAGTAAAAAATACTCACATTAACATATACTTTTTTTAAAAATCCAGTAATTCTAACAACTCTGGTTTCAACTTTAATAAAACCGATTTTTTTCAATTTCAAACCGCATTGAATAGGTAAGCTACGTTTGCATATTGTGAATACGGTTGCCAGAAAAATGTGTTGGGCTGATAAAATTTCACGCCCGGTGCAGATAAACATAAGCCACAGAAGTAATCGAAAGCCACACAAGCACACGCCCAACGTCAAACGTCTTAAATATAACTATTTGCAACGGCACAAGTTCGAGCAATTTAAAACACTTCAAAAAGCATCACATCTGTTCATCGTGCCACTTTACGAGATGAGACTTCAAGTGGGTGCTAAGCTTACTCTTGAAATCACAGAAGTCACAGTAGAACCACTTAATCGCTTCCGAGCGGGCGTGTTTAAGATAAAAGTGTCGCTTAAAATTGCGCTTATCCATGCTCCTGTATTCGCACAGGGGACATTGGAAATTATGATCTTTTCCTCTGCGCGGTTCACCCGGCATCATGGTGTCATAGTTGATCTGAAACGATAGTTGGCAAAATTGACGTACACTTTATTTTGATGCACTCAAGCCCGATGATCAGCTTCATGTATTTACGCGTGCGTAAATCTTACAAACCAAGCAAATAATCACACCTTTCGGAGATGGCAAGCACCAGGCTTAAATCGATTTAGAAATAGAAATCAAAACTGATAGCGTGAAGAAAAATGACCAGCACACTCACACGCTAAGCGCAAGCTTTTCCTAACTCGGCCTAATGGAATGACGAAAATATTTAGCAAAATAAATGCGCGATAGATGCCTAAACGAAAAAAAAACGTGACAAGTTTTATGATCCGATCATTAGGTATACTCGGCGGACATCACATTTAGTATCGGAAACTGCCATAACCCATCTGAAGAATCACCAAAAATTATCCAATTTTTTTCATCATAATATTTCGTTTTTACTGTTGAATTATTAATTACGCAATTTATCACAAGATTTTATTCATTAAACTATGGTAGGATTCTGCACATAAGCCCCACACTCACACACGCCAGTTGACATCGACAACAAATGTCAACTGGTTCCATTCTCAATTCAAAGCTTGCGTTTGAACGTCATTCGTCGGCTCGTCAGCAAGCTTTGAATCTGGATCGGCACCAGTTGACATTTGGTGTCTATGTCAACTAGCGTGCGTGGGCCCATTCTTTGCGGTCCGCCGAGTATACGTCAATACACAAACTACCCGAAAAAAGCTCAACAACAATCACTCGGGATAGAGATATTCGACGCTGCCCTCCCTCGTACTAATAGCATTATGGCGCTTGCCGCAGGAACGGTTGGCCACGTGCCTCTCGAGGCACATTTTCCTTTTTGTCTTGTAATCGCAATTACCGCAACTGAACCACCTGATGGGCTACCCAGGGCGGGGGTGACTTTTGTGCGCCCAGTGGGGGTAAGTGATTTAGATTTTGGCAACTTTTGTGTACAGTTAGGTAATGGATAGGTGGCAGGTTGAGTCTTAACGGGTGTTTTTTTAAACATGTTGTTTCGATTTGATTGGATATCGTATGATTTACTTTGACTTTTTATATATTTTATACTTTGACTTTCCCATGTTTTCATAATTTTTTCTTCAAAATTTCAATTTTTTCTGGCACTTCAATCGAGGGGCACAACCAAAAACAACTGATGAATGGAATGAAAACATGTTCCAAACTGCATTGTCAAGTGCGCTCCCGTTAAAGCACAGCCATGGCACAAACACGCATCCACAAGTGTCACAGCACCCAAACAGTCACCCACACTGGCCAACAAAGAAGACCCCCACATTGGGCAGCCCTTCACTTGACTTGGTCGTCGGGCAGGTGAGTATAGTAAATGTGCTGCTTCAACGAGGCGGGCGTGGCGCTCTGCTGGCTACAGTGCGGGCACTTGTACGACGTGACCGACTCGAAGTCGGCCGTGGCGATGTGCGGCAAGGGCAACGGCCGCGGCGGCGACATTTGGTACTTGATTTGCTGCGATGGTAGAGCCCATCGAGTTGTCTTGTTGGTGTGTTTGAGGCTGACTATATGGAAGCTCGCGGGACAATGTTTCAGGGTAGACTCAATTCAATTCAATGTCAATTTTGATGTGGAACAATGTCCCCCCAAGACGGTTCATCTAAAATGATAGCACACGCGCGACGATCGGTTTCCTACATCTAAAAAATACAATATTTACGCATTTTGCATATTTATATCCATATACACAAGGTACACTTACACACCAACCACCATTAACTATTTACAGGCAATTTAAATACGCACAACATCACAAAAATTACTGCGATATATACTTCTCTAAACACACGCCAGCATACAAATGCCTATACAAATTGGACCTCTTTTTCGACTTATAATCACAATTAATACAGCGGTACCATTGCACTTGATCGGCGGGCATGTGGTTGTACTCGATGTGTCGCTTCAGGCCTCTACTGTTGCAGCTTGCAAAAGTACACTGGGAACACTTGTACTGGGGACTGGATTCACGCGCTGGTGTAGATCCTAACGTCGCGTCGTTCTAAAAGTTGGATTTTCGAAAATAAATGTCGATTTTTTTGTTGTCGAAAAGTTGTGGGGAAGATCGAGTGGGCGGCGAAAATGACTAAAGATGGTGCAAACGCTCGACGACCAGCTGTAATATTGTTAATTTGACTACACGCTTACAAGTGCAACATAAAGTAACTTTTCAATTAGCCGACTATTCAAAGCCGCATAATTTCAGGATATACACAGACATTGGATCAGTTCAGACACACACGTTTCAAACGTTCAAACGTTACACAATTCACCAACGTTTTTCCCAAGCACGCAGACTATCTCGTTGCCAAACGTCTACCACACGACCGTTGAGCCGCGTGCCTATCTAAATCGGGCTTCCTTTTCGTTCTGTAATCACAATTGTCACAGGCATACCACCGAGAATTGGGCGAGTGCTGATAGAAAACGTGTTGCCTCAAGGCGTTCATCGTGTTGACTTGGTGGCCGCATTCGGGGCACATGTACTTCGTGAGCGTGATCGCCTCCAAGCCGGAGTTGCGCACAGAGTGCTCTGGCTAGAAGGGTGGGAATGCTTTTTTGAGTGAGAAGGCACCGTGCAAGCTTGTATATTTTTGCGATTTATGTGAAGAAAATCTCTAGACTATGTATTTACAACATTTACGATGTTCTTAATTAAAATTCAGGAGTCACGTCGGCGCCAGGTTTGCTTTTAAAGAAGTCCTAGATTTGTTTGATACCTCAGTGGTGATGTAAAACAGCGACGGTTAAAAATATTACTAGCTTGCACAAAAAGCCCATGCCTCAGCGACTGAGTACACATGGAATTTTGGGTACTTAACTATAAGTCACACACGACGATCAGCGTCACAGGACTTTCACAGAGCAAAACAGAATGAATGAATAAATAGGCAAAATATGCGCCACCAATGACAAAAAAATTACAGCTTCATTTTTTCATACAGTATTCATTTTTGTGCCTCTCTAAGTTATCCAACAACTTACACTTAAAGTCACACTTATCGCAAAAGTATTGATACCTCCCCGCGGCCCAGCGTCCACTTTTCACATGAATGGCGGCCTCATGTCTCACCAAACTCAGCTCACTAGTCGTTGTGAATTTGCAATATTCACAGTGAAGCGACGGTGATTCGCAACCTTCCTGTGAACACTAGTTGAGTGTTATTCATGTGGATGTTTTTGAGCAGCTTTTCATATCCACAACAAAGTTATGGACACGCTTGCACTTGAAATCACACAGGTCACAGTGTAGTTCCAGACATATTTACTAGCTTTCATGCACTTCGCGAGTATACACGCCGGCGGAAATCACTCAGATAATCAGTTAAACCGGCAGAAATGACATTCAAGACGAGATACACATTAAATACTTAGGATACTTTTATTTGGTTTTAGAGGAATTATTAAACTATAATTCGGTGCGGACAGCAAGCACACGCCCAACTAGTAGCATAAATTTTTAATAAAACCTTTGGACTTAAATATGTACAGCAACGTGCAATGCGCATACAATGTAACAAATTAGAGAACGCCATTTACAAGGAGAAGTAAACAAATCAGTTGACGATTACACAGCGTTGACAAAAAAATGGTTCTAAATCAGCGCAATACCATGCTCAACTTGGTGTTTCCTCATACACGCCGCAATATGCTTCCTGGCATTGTCAGCGCGTTTGCACCTAAACTGGTGGCAATAATCGCAAGTGAACCACTGGGCCTTTTCATCCTTCACGTGCACAGTCCTCAGATGGCGACTTAGGCTCGCTTTATAGGTTGAGCGAAATTCACAAAATTGACATTCAAAATTGCCCTTGCCAACTTGCTGGACACCATCTTCACTGGACGAGGGTGCATACGCGATCGCCGGTTGCTGGAGGGAAATGTTGCTGAGAAATTACTCAGGCTGAACTGTTGAATTTTACGCAATGTGCCTCAGACCCGCACTAGTTTACAACCGAAAAAAGGAAGCTCATCGGTCAACCTTGATCGCATAGAGTTTACCGGAATGAGTATTCGAGTTAACCGGAACTGTAGTCGACGGACCCCACATTCCGGTAAACTAAGATACGGTCAAAGCTGATTTATATGTTTCGGAAATCTAATTTTAAAAAACTGTCAATGGAGCACTTGCACACGCCCGACCACCAGCACTGGAAAATTTACGAACTATCACTGACACCCTGACACAGAAAGATTCACGGAAAAAACTCGAAAATAACAATTTACAAATACAATCAACAACTGGACGACTTATTTGTAGATAAATTAACATGATTATATCTGGGGTTTTCTGTACACATAGAGACCGGGTTTCCTCAAGTTGGGACAAGGCCCAAGAGGAACTGCGTTTGCTAAATAATCATCTCGTAACAAAGCGGAAAGAATGCACATCAAATCAGCGAATCAAAGAACGGGCTTGCCGCGACAGCGGCGCCGGTGCGCGGTCAGGTTGTCCCTGCGCTTGCACTTGTACATGCACAGATCGCAGTGGAACCAGGCGCACTGGTGCGGCATGGCGTGGTGGCTGGCCACGTGCCGGCGCATGCTCGCCCTGTGCGTGGTGCTGTACAAGCAGTCGGCGCACTGGATCGTGCCGGACTGCTGCACCACGCCCAGCCAGAGCTGACGACAACGCGTGAGGATGGTTATTATGTTGGGCGCTGGCATCGTCTGGAATTTTATGACACAGACCACACCACCAGGGCCGTATCCAGGGGGGGGGGGCGGGGGGGGGGCTGCAGCCCCCCCCCCCCTCCCGGGCTGAGACAAAAAAGTGACCGGAAAATGGCACTTTTTCAACGTCAGCGAGAAAAAATTTTGCGCGCAAGCGCGCATTTTTCACCAAACGTGATGTATTATCTACAGATTTGCTCCCTGTGGCCGAAATCGTTACAAACATGCTCAATTGTGTGCTGTTTGCTGTTTTTGTATGTATATTTACATACATATACAGCGTTCCAAGGCGCTGGCGCCAACGCCAATGGCGCCATGGCGTTGCGCCTACTAATTGCGCCAGCGCCATGGCGCCATTCCGCCCCTGTATACGTAAAATTTTAGGGGGGGGGGGGCTGAGCCCCCCCCGCTCGCCGGCCTCCGTAAACAAACAGCCCCCCCCGCTCAAAAATCCTGGATACGTCCCTGCACACCACGCTACAAAATAAAGGCGCGACCAGGATAAACATTTATGTAAATGGTTGTGAGGTGAAAAATGGTATGTTGGCTTTCACACTTGACAAAATAGAGCAAATGGCAATCTATTTTCTATTTTGTGTTTATCTGTAACAAGCGTGAATTGCACACTATTTACCACAAGCACACGCTCATCTTACCCGTGATGTAAGTGACAAAATGAAATGAATATTTTGTTAACTCGCGATTTACAATTTACGAAGACAAAAGTCATCAATCGTCACACTCCCCCTGTTTCAATTTTGGCACGCAGTGCAGCTTATGAGCATTAACGTGATCCGACCGCTTGCTGCGATAGCTGCCACAAATATCACACGTGAACCACTTCGCCTGGTCGCCGCTCACGTGCACAGTGCGCATGTGCCGGTAATAGTTGGCTTGGTGCCAAGTGCGGAATGAACAGAATTCACACACGTAGGAGATTCTTATGTGGGTGTTGCCAATACCGCCGCCTATGGTGGCTCCGCTGACCGACGACTGCAGGGGAAATGGCAAAAAGGATATCATACAGGTGACAAAGACACACGCCTGACAATCAGCATAGCGCGATGATTACCTAAGCGAAGCTCCTACGTTTGCATACGCAAAACATTAATGCAGACAAGCACAAGCACATTGAATGAAATAATTATCTACTTCCAATTTCAGTTAATATGTATGTATTTATAATTTTTATGAGATTCCACGAGCATAATCAGTTGATACATATTTAGTAGACATTTAATTACCCAAATTCATGAAAGTACACAAACAAAAGGCTAGTCAAAGTGTCTCTTCTTGTGCAACTTGAGTTTATCGGCGCGCTTTGAGCGGTACACCCCGCAAATATCACAAGTGAACCACATGGCCTTCTCGTCGGTCACGTGCACCGAGTTCAGGTGCCGCGTGTAGTTCGACTTGTGCGGCGACGTGTACGAGCAGAAGTCGCACTCGTAAGGTATACCCGCCCATGAGGCAGATTTGCGAGCAGATGTCGCAGTGTTGCGTTGAGGAGTCGAAATGTCAGATGTGCGTGCGGAGCCGTGCAACTGAGGCCGTGAAAAAGTCTGTTTGAGTGGATTTGGTGCGATGAAAAAGCAAGCACACGCCCGACAAATCATTAATTTCAGTTTTGGGAATAAAAAATTCCCAGTAAGCAATCAGCCCACAGAGCTACTGGGCCTACACACGCTAGTTGACAACCAAACCAAATGTCAATTGATCTCGATTCCAATGCAAACCGACGAGCCGACGAACAAAGTTTATGCAAGTGTTAAATCATGTTGCCAATGAAAAAATATTATGCACGTGCAATTGTATACAATAATGCATAGCGTTATTCGTCAAAAAGTGTTGAATTGGGATCGGAACCGGTTGACATTCTGTGTCATTGTCAACTAGTGTGTGTATGGACATTAACCCAACACAACGAAGATCATTGCTTTCATTGTGCACGCACATCATCACGATAGCAAACTCAAATACGTAAAACCTCCTAACTACAGTTGAGACCATTCAAATTTATGTTTCATATGCAAAAATATTTACAGTTTAGCGGGCGCGTACAAACACGATATTCAAAGGAGTGCTACATTACACATACAAGCACATATCACAATATGCCGCAGTGCCCATATCACAGTACGTCTCCCTACACATGCCCGCGAACGCAGTACACATGGACTGAGGCCTTTTGTGCATGTAAACCCATTACGCATGTAGACCACAATTTTCACTCAAATTCGGTAATTTTTATACCTTTTGTAGATTTTCAGCTTTAAAATCGCTAGATCATGTGTTTTAGATGTATTTTCATGTGTTTTAGATATATTTTCAGCTATTGTTTTGTAGTATATGTGCTTATATACCCAATTGTAGTATTTTTTCGCCTACTTTGAGCGATTTTTCTACCTTTTTTCTACATCTTGAAAGACCCTATATTTTTAACCCCAAACCCAAAAAAAAATTTCAATGCAATATGCAACCCCTATGCAATGAAAAAGTCTATAAATTTTGCTCCCGCGAGCCCCCCCCCCCCAGAAAATTTTCCAGCTATCTATCCCTCCGGAAAAGCGATTTGCTGTCTATACAGCCCCCACGAGGGCCAAAATCTAGGAGACCCCTGGGGAGACATACTGTGATAGGGGCACTGCGGCATGTGCAGAGAGACATGATGTGATATGGGCTTGTATGTTAAATGGGATCCACCCATTCAGAGTGTTTCTTCTGCTTGTGCGATTTAAGCTTGTCGAAGCGTTTCGTCTTGAAAACGTTGCACGTGCCGCAGACGAACCACTGGGCTTGTTCGTCGGTCAAGTGCCGCGCGTTAAAGTGCCGCGTGTAGTTCGACTTGCTGTACGACTTGTAGGGGCAAACTTGGCACGCCCACGGCAGACCTTTCCCGTACTGGCGCCGCTCTACTGAGGTCGTGCCGCCGGGCGACTGCGGTCGTGGAGCGAAAAGTTTGGATAGATAAATACACGAGGCGCAGAGAAAATGCACACGCCCAACGAAGCAGCAAATTTGATTGTGGCGGCCAGCACGCTAGTTATCAAGTTGCCTACTGAGTTCTGTTGCGTACAAAAATTTAGAATTTGGTGCCAGCTCCAAAGCAGCAAACGTAGTGGCACAGCGAATTGGCACCAAGTACCCACAGCGCCATAGCACTTTTGCTTTGGCGCTAGCACCAAATTATACATTTTTAGTATGCATCTGAAGGCAATATGCAACTTGTCAATTGATATGTCGTTGGGTTGAGAGATAAAAAGTCCAAGGGAAATGTTTTTCATCAGCGTTTTTGCATCAACTTTTATTCGCAAAAGAAAAAATTGGACAGCTGCAAGTATTCGATGCGCTCAAATCCACCTCACATCCTAATACACACAGCAACAAAATTGAACTAGGGATTGAGAACGCAAATTTATTCACACAAAAATTAGACATTAATTCAAATCCGCCTTTGCGAGCGAAACGGTGAATTTGTGAGATAGCAAATGGTAAGCGCCCACGGAAGCACGCACGCTGTGTATGCAAAATTCCAACAAAATATTTCAAAAAAACTTCAACAGCGAAAGTCGCGTCGCTTTTGTACACCATCACCACGCATTGGAACGAACACCAAATCACTCAAGATTATCTCGCAAATTCGGGCTTACATCTAACAACAAACACTCAATATCCACCATGATGCACCTTCATATGCCGCCGAAGCATGTCGACCCGTTTCGACCTATACACTAAACAAACATGACACTGGAACCACTCGGCTTTCTCGTCGGTCACATGCACAGAGTTCAGGTGGCGCGTGAATTTCGACTTGTGGGGCGTCACGTAGGTGCAAAAGTTGCACTCGTACTGCACCCGACGCCCGCTGTCAACCGTGGTCACGGATACCGTACTGCCGAACTGCGGCCGTGAAGCGAGTAAGCCGGGTCGGGTCAAGAGAATTTAGTTGCACAAAGTGCAGAAAAAAGCAAGCACACGCCCGACAAATCAACACAGGTTAGGGCCCACACATACTAGTTGACATCAAAATTAGTGTCAACTAAATTCGACTAAATTTTTGTTTATTATGTGATTTCAACTTTCCTATGTGATGGAGCATAGTAAATTTTATATCGTGACACATCTTTCATTGTTTCTGTTAAGTGACGCTTCAAATTATTTCTGTGTTATTGAGTTGACACGAATTATCCAAATGTCAACTAGTGTGTGTGGGCCTTCACAGACAACAAATATAGCTACTCCACAGCGACTCCCTTAACACAGTTGCGCTTATGATACAGCAGCGTATCGGCGCGCCTGGTCTTGAACACTCCACACAGCTCACAATGCCACCACTTCGCCTGGTCATCAGCCAAATGCATGGTGTTCACGTGCCGCTTCATGCTGCGCCTATGCGACGTACCGAAACCGCAGTGCGCGCACCGGTAGTACATGCCGCTCGCGATCGCCGGTTTCTGATTGGCGGTGAAAATCATAGTTGTTAAAACGTATTTACGTTTACTTGAAAAGTACGTATACTCGAGTACCGAGTAAATACGTTCTCTGAAAAAGTACCTCTACTCGCCTCTAGTATACTTTTTTCAAAGTACTTGAGTACACAAAACGTATTTCAGATAGGCTTTTTACAGGCTTTTAAAGGCATAGGAGGGAGAAAACGTAAAAAATTTGGAAAAATAGCCAAAAATATATAAACAGAAATAACTGAAAATAGACAAAAAGCATATGAAATAGTGAATTTGAAGGTAAAAATGTGCAAAGGTAAATCAGTGATTTGAGTGAAAATTGGAGCAAAATGCTTAAAAAATATTCACATTGTTTTACTTTATGGTACGGAAAAGTACGTTTACTCAAGTTTACTCATAGATAAAAGTAAAAAATTACTTTACGTTTTCTGTACTCAGGGGGTGAGCAGAAGAAAAATTCGTACGTTTACGTGCACATTGAAAAAGTTCCGTACTTTAACAACTCTGGTAAAAATCCGACGGATTGATTTATGGTCGTTACGTATGCAGAACTGATAATTAAAAAATTTTATCACCCCGGCCACGACCTAGACACACAGAGCGCAAAGGGAGGTATAATTAACCCACAAAATTAACAGTTCACAACGTTATCGGAGACAAACATCTTACAAAATTTAACGCGATCTACCTATGCGTGTTTGAATGTCCGTCTAAGTCATCGAAAGTTTACGAAAAAGGTAGAAAAATGGCTACAAGGTGGCGCAGCGCCATGATGCCAATTCCGCAAGTGGAGAAGTAACGCCTATTCATAATTGACAAGTTAAGAGTAAACTTATAAGTGAAAAATGAAATGGCAATAAAACAGTGAAAGTAAAATTAAATTATTCAGTGAGAAGTGAAATGACAAAGTCAAAAGTCAAAAACGTTTTTAGCGTTTCATTGTCGCTTGCCATTTGTTTTTCAACCTTATATTTACTTGCCATTTCACTTCTCACTTAAAAAGTTACTTTCCATTCTACATACCAGTTTTCTTTCCACATTTAAATTTAGTTTTCTTACTCTGTACCTAACTTATAAATTGTTTCTTTTACTTCTTCACCTGCGGAAATAACCTCTCGACATAATCATGACAGAAGTTAGAATTCGGAAGCTACAGGGACTATTCGTGTATCCGCTATCCGCTCAATGACATTTCATTCAGGGTTCCAAATTTTTCGATTGGACACATAGGGATTATTAAAAAAGTGTTTTTAAGAGCCCAATTGAAAAAAAATTGATCCAAATTGACATGAACTAAGTATGCGCAACCACTATAAAACGAAGGATCGCAATTGCCCATCAGATGCTGAATATTTACATGTTGTGGACATGTCATTACATCTCCCGAAGTGTTTATTGCATAAAAGACATGAATAAGCACGCGCCCGAAATGAAGAAATTACACATGAATACATAGTTGTGAAAACGTATTTACGTTTACTTGAAAAATACGTATACTCGAGTACTGAGTAAATACGTTTACGTTTCCACCGGAAAAATACCCATACTCACCATTCTTGAAAAAATACTCACTTTATGTGTGAAAAATACTTATTTTTACGTTTTTCACGTCTACCAAAAAGTATTTTAATCACCTTTTATGAACTGTAAAAGTAAAAAACAAAGTTTTCTGCACTCAGGGGTGAGTAAATAAAAATACTTTACGTTTACTCCGAAAAAAGTTCAGTACTTTTAACTAGGGTTGGAAAAAAAACGTGTTTTTTAACTCGATGTTTTTTTTATAAAAAAAACGTTGTTTTTTTTTAAAAAAACGTTTTTTTTTAATAAAAAGCGTTTTGTTTAAAAGCTCCCAGATATTACCTTGTGTCAACATATATAGGTATATCAGACAGTGGCAATACTCTGTGATGTTATATATGACCATATAATGGCTGTGGAGCCATGGGATAGCATTATAAGTGGTGATTTGTGTCAAAAATATCCATTTTTCGTCGACATATCGTTCGTATATCGCCTTATAGTCGAATGTTCATGACTTCAGGTAAAGTTTGGCACAGAATAGTGATCAAACAAGGTTATAAAAGGAGCTTGTTACTTTGGGAGTGAAGTTACACACTGTGGAGGTACATGGAAGCATATTACCTCAATATTATATAGTACAGCAGCATATGACGGCTTATTAACCCATGGTAGCACATAGAAATGGATACTTTGATACTAAAAATGCCATAAAACCAATGAAAACAACCACCAATGTCAATTTGTGTGTGAAATTGCGCGCTTGCGCGCAAAAATTTTGCAAAATACCTAGTGCTTAGTACTAAAAATTTCGGTCGATGTTTTTTTTTTAAAAAAAAACATTTCGGACATCATGTTTTTTTTTAAAAAAAAACGTTTAAAAAAAAACATCGGCCAACCCTACTTTTAACAACTCTGCAAGAGTGTATAGTGAAGATAAACATAGGCCAGAAAACTGGATCATATAGCAGCTTGGAAGGTGGCAACGCGTTGGCAGCGCTTTTTGTGCGCATTCAAGTGATCGCTCCGCTTGGACTTGTACTGGCACACGTCGCAGTGGTACCACTTGGCTTTGCTGTCGGCCTGGGGGTACTCCCAGACCCTGTAAAAGACCCTGTAAAGTTTGAAGGACCCTGTAAAATGTCATGTAAAAGACCCTGTAAAGTGTATGTAAAAGACCCTGAAGTGTCAAATGTCATGTAAAATACACTGTAAAGTGTCATGTGTATCCTAATCTTATTTTATCGTTTCCAAATATTTTGTTTTGTATCCAAATCTAATTTTTGACATAAGATTTGGATACAGAAACATAAAATTAGGATACGATAATATCATATTTGGATACACACGGCACTTTACAGGGTCGTTTACATGACACTTGACACTTCTCAGGGTCTCTTACATGACACATGACATTTTACAGGGTCTTTTACATGACACGTGACATTTTACACGGTCGATTACACTTTGCAGTGTTTTTTACAGGGTCTGGCAGTGGCACCAGGTGCGCCGTGACCACGTGGCGGCGCAGACTCATCTTGTGCTGCGAGCGGAAGCTGCACAGGTGGCACTCGAGGATGTACCTGCCGCTCGGACCGCCAACGGCGCCAGTCGCCACGAACGGGTCGTCGGCGACCGCCGCGCGGCCCTGTTCGTACAGCGCGCATTTCACGCGTGAAATTATGCAGGCCGCGAAAATCACACGCCTCGCAAGACCCATACCAGACGGCGTGTTACGCTACAATACACATTCCTTTAGATGAGTGGATATTTGCCAACATAAATATTTAGACATCCAAACTCCAAAATAAAATCCAAACGACAAGTCGCCATTTGTAGGCCGTTGACAACTTTTGAATAATATTTCATGCAACCTCCGTTTACACGGCTTCTACCAACTGAAACATCTGTACAAAAGCACATCAGTTCACGGAAACCTAAAAATTAAGCTTCACTAGTTGACGGAGACAAGCCCCCTTAAACTAAAACGCGTTCAAAACATATTTTTGAGTTCGCTGGATGTCAACTAGTGTGTGCGTAGCCAAAATAAAACGCAATTTTCGACAGAAAGTGCCGTGGGTGGGGAAAATAATGAGGAAACTGATCGTCGGGCGCGTGCTTGTGTACACCAGTTTGTAGTCAGACAGGGCGGAGCGCATTCCTACAACTTCCTACAAAGTCAGCGAGGGGAATGCAGCGAATAACGCAGACATCACCGCAAAACACGCGTGCGTGCGCCTCACTGACAAATGAACGCGATAAAAAAAAACGCACAAAGCCCTCACAACCTCCCAACACAAAAAAAAACCCAAAAAAATCCCCCTGGCTGCCGGGACCAACCTTGTCCAGGTGGGTCAGCTTGTGCCTGTCCAAATCCCGCTTCGTCTTGGCCTTGTGTCCGCACACGTCGCACGAGAACCATTTGACGGGGCCGGCGGCGGCGGCCGCGCCGGGCGCCGGACTGCCGCGCGACGTGGACGCGGGGCCGCCGTGCACGTGCATCAGGTGGTTGCGCAGGTGCACCGGCTTGTTCGTGGTGAACGGGCAGTGCGGGCATTTCTGTGCGTGAGATTGAATTGTGAATTGAGATGAGAAAATATGGGTAATGTGACCTAAAGTCACTGCCACATAGACATTTCACTATTAGTGATGGAAAAATCGCCGAGACTTTGACGCCAAGCGCCGCGCCTTTTCAGAATCCCAGCGCCAAGCGCCAATGGCGCCACAGCAAAAAAGCGCAACGCCATGGCGCTTTTCCACCACTATTCACGATAAATGCACAGATTAGTCTCACCTTCACGGGCGCGGCCGGAGCGGGAGCAGCTGGGGACATTTTCGGGCGTTTCACACCGATGGCGGGGCCGGGTGCTTCGGCGGGCTCAAAACCGTAGTCAACTTCACCGGGCTCCTGCAGGAGAAATTGAAGTCATCACGGCAAAATATCGATCATGGATTGGCTCTGCAGCTAGTTTTCAACCGAAACTTACAAATAACAAATCAGTTGACTCGTTGATTTGAGTTGACTCGTGCTAAAAACTTAAGTGCGAGCCATTTGTTTGGATAATGCTTCTTCAATTAAGAACTAAAGTGATAGGAAGGGATAAAAATATTTTTCCACTGTGTGAGAGCATCAATGCTCAAAAATTAAACTCCTACAAATTAATGCAACAGACCTCAGTTCCATAAGACTGCAGCTCTTCATCGCCGGCGTGCATGTGGGCGTCGGAGTAGCCAGTGACCTCGGAGGCGCCCATCTCGCTGCCGCCCATCTGGGACCCGTCCAGCCCGAACGCGGACTCGTCCCCCTCCGCCGCAGCGAAGTCGTCCATCGCCGACATGCCCTCCTGCTTCAATTGGCGGGCCGACCGAACCTGGGTGGGACAACACATAATGAATACATGACTGAGGTCTAGTACACATCTAAACCCATTACACATCTAAACCCGCCACCCATCCAAATCTACCATCACACATCTAGAATTAAGATATTAGTGTATTATTTGACACGTCCGCTCTACAGTGGCATAGTGGTCTATACATTGTGTTTGCCGCCCACTGTAGAGCAGGCGCGTCAAATAATTGGATAATCTTAATCCTAGATGTGTGATGGGTAGATTTAGTTGGGTGGCGGGTTTAGTTGTGTAATGGGTTTAGAGGTGTACTAAGCCTCAGTCATTTTTAGCTACGCCCAAATGTACGCAGGCTAAAAACCCTCAAAACGTTGCAAAAAGTGATTATTATAAATATTTACCTGGGGCACATTGAGTTCCGGGTCGAATGGCTGCGCACGCCCGAGCTGATCCACCAAATGCTCATAGATAACGTGCTTCTGCAGGAGCCACACGCTATGGTTGGTCCCGTAGGAGCATTTGTTGCACTGGAACCGCTTCTGCGCGAATAAAATTAGACATTTAATTAAATTTTATATAAAATATTACAATGACTCAAAATAGAGCAGTATAAATTTCAAATAGAGCCGACTTTTTTGCCCGGTGGCGCGTTCTCCTTGTCGCCAGACGGTTGCATGTCGCCATTTACGGTGCCGGTGCCCTTGGCGGCTGCGAGCGCCTCCGACAGGGAGGGGATCGACTGCAGCGGCTCCTGGAAATTGACACATAAATTGACAGAAATTCTGCATACAGTCCAATGTGAATAAAAGCCAAACGAATATTATTTTCACAACATGCTCTCACCATGAATGAATTCTATGCATAATTTTTCATGCGACGACACTAGAGGACGTTCAAAAGTGCACATCACATATCCACATTTGATTTTTTTAAATTGCATTTTTATGTTTGACGCTGGTGATCTTAACCGCCAGCGCTCAGTCCGATCAGCGCAAACATAATGACCGAAAGTTTTGAAGGATCCAAAATTATCCTAAGTGTAATTATTGACTCCCCCACTGTCGGTAGCTGCACGGCAAAGGCACCAACCTGATGAGCCTCGGCCTTGTGCTTGAGCAGGTCCGACGCGGACTTGTATGGCATGCGGTCGTCGCACTGGTTGCACAGGAAGACGATCTCTTCGTAGGGCACGTGCTTGAAGGCCACGTGCAAGTCGAGCTGCTCGCGGCTGGCGAACTGCTCCACGCAGCTGCTCTGCTCGCACGCGATGCCCATGGTGAATTGCGCTAGGATTTATAGTTGATGTTGCGCGCTGCGGGTGGATTTCTGAAGCCTGAAACTGGTTAATAGACGCTTTATGATATCACATTTTTATGATGATTAAGCATTGATCGGAGTTAATGGTCACGATAAGCGACTCAATTGAGCGCACGGCATTGAAAACCGCATGGCATCAACAAAAAAAAACAACTGCGCATCACTCCCAATGACAACTTTATTCGGAATAATGGACAGCGCGCTGCCACTAGTAAATATTCATGTATTCATCAGAACGGGAAAAAACGACACGCTGAAACGAGTAAACGTTGAACATATGATAACGAACGAAAAACATTCAATTACCAACGGATGTCGATTTAGCGTTTTCAATATAAACAAGTGGTCAGAAGAATGGACGTCACTCGAGCGCCAAGTACAGAACTTTTACCATCAGGCAAATACACCGTAGTGAAGTATTTTACACACATTTTTATTTAAATTACGTAAATATTTATGTATTTACAACGTACCGTTGGATCGGAAAGTGTCGATGGTGAAATGAATACATAAGAAAAAGTGACGCCACCGGACATGAAAATTACTTAGCGATACACGGCTTTGGTGTCAGTCGATACAAATCGTCAAACTATACTCATAAATTTGATTTGAAAAGATTTGAATTCAGCAGCGTAGACTATTTTATATAGCTGTCATCAGTAGTCGAGACTTCTCATTTTAGTAAACTCAACGGTGTTCAAAACAAATTTATGAGTTTCCCAAACTTCGGTGTACAGCGGCATCGTGACAGGGTACCGGCACTTTTATCGCCATTAAAAAAATCGTGAAGATAAATCGCCACAATTGAGCGCGGCAGACTGCGTAAATGGGTATTGGAACCGATAAAACATTGATTGACGTAATCGACAAATAATAACCAGTATCATAGACTTTGGGCCCACCCACGCTAGTTGACATCAACACCAAATGTCAACTGGTACCGAGCTCGATTCAAAGCTTGCTGACGAGCCGACGAACGACACTCAAACGCAAGCTTTGAATTGGGAACGGAACCAGTTGACATTTGGTGTCGATGTCAACTGGCGTGGATGGAGCGTTTGAATGATCAGTTTCTCATCCACAAACGACCAAACAGCGAATAACTAGCCAAGCAAAGAAACTACCACAAAGTCAACTCATCACAAACACAACCCACACAAAGTTCAGATCAAAGTGATCAACCGCAAAAAGCACATCAAAATCAAGCAAACTCCTCAACGGGATCAGCCTGTTCTTCATCGGGCGGCTGCTGGGAAACGAGCTGGTCGACAGTGTGCGAAGCTTGCAGCGTTTGCAATCGTCGCACCGCTTTTTGAGTGTTGGTTTGGAGGCGGCGCGCGGCTGAGGTGTGTCTGGGGTGGGGATTTGTGTAGTTGGGGGGCGGGGGGGTTGTTTGAGGTGTGAAATGCTTATGGGGCCCAGACACACTAGTTGACATGGGAAATTCGTCAACTGAATGGCAAAAAAAGCATCACACTTGGCAGAAACAATTAAAATCAAGTATCACGATAAAATATTCACTCTGCTCTACCATAGGAAAGTTGAAATCACATAATCAACCAAAAATGGTTGAATTTAGTTGACACTACTTTTGATGTCAACTGGTCTGTGGGCCCGTAGTGAAACGAAACGACCATCGCTATCAGTAGAAGCTTTTCAAAGTCATTTCATTTCATTCCATTCATATTTAGCAAGTAAATTCATTTTTATAAGGAAACACTGCCCCACTCTTACCGTCTTATCTGTTCAGATCGGAATGCCTCCTCGGTGAACTTGTGTCGGTTGGCTTCGTCGGTGCAGATGTGCGGCAGCCGCGGGTTGTCCGGGTCACTGGTGAAACGCCCATTTCTGTGAACGAGAAATTGAGTTGACGCGCAGAAAATAAAGTGTTGAAAAATATGAATAAAAAACTTCAGTGCGCGCGCAAGCCCTCATTTTGAAGAAAAATTCAAGATTCCATCTTAATTCTTAATTACATCTTAATTAACCAATGCAAATTGAGTGCAATTTCCGTGCGGACCTTGTGTTCGCGACACTACCGATTGAGCTTGCGTACGCACTTTTTGTGACACACAAGTTGTGGAATAACCATTTTTCCCGTTCAAACAGTCCACAAATCAAAACGGTTTAACTCCAATCAGCATAATGGAAAATGTTGTTCATAAAATATTTTTTTAGAGAATCAGGAGTGCAGTTGGTCAAAATACGTTGTTTTGCAAAGTACAGGATACAGAAAATTTGTTTCCGATAGGATGACAAAGTAATTTCTGATAGGCTGAAACGGGTGAAAAAAGGCTAAAAAGATAGAAAATTCACCTAAAATATAAGCTCATATAGCAAAAAAGCTGAAAAATAAGCGAATTTGGAGAAAATGGGCCAAAAAATGAAAATCAGGGTAAAATACCCTCAAGAATACCAAATTAGTTTTTCAGGAGAAGGTATTTTATTCAAATTTCATCATGAGTAAAAGTATAAATATTTTCTATACTTTTTCTGTAATTGATTTGATTTGATTTGGAGGGTGAGTAAAAAATACTTTCCGTTTATGTATACTCTGAAAAAGTTCAGTACTTTTAACAACTCTGATCGCTGCCTCGTCAATGTTAAACAAGACTGTTTGAACGGATAATTTCACTCAGGATAGTACAAATTTAAATACAAATCAAACACTCCCACGACACATTCCAATCACCACTGCTGACACAAATCGCAGTGCCATATTCCCAATTCACTTTTTACGAAATACACAAAGGTGGACGCTCAGAAATAATTTTAATACATTCACAATATCGCAACTGAACACAATATAAGTGACACAAATGACATTCTATGCAGTCATTCCTCACAGTTCCTCAAGTCATCCACCAGAAAACAGGCCAATATCTCCCTACCAACACGACTGCAATCATTGGCTTATAGTTAAACTGCACATGACAGCAATTGGAACAGCGATAATAGATGCTGCTGCCGTGCGTGTGCCCGTGATGGAACTTGTACACGTGCCTGTCGTGCACCCGACTCTTGTAGAAGATCACCGGGCGCTTGCCCGTGAACGACAGGCCCGGCGCCAGCTGGTCGATCGGCCCGAAGTCTTTGTGAGTTGCCTGTGGTGCGGACGAGACACATTCTGGTGCACGTTGCACCAGGCCCGGGCTCTCAGAGCACAGCTTATTGGAAGCGATACACGCACCCATAGTGTTTTCACACCCAAATAGCTTTTTTACACAAAAAGTTCCTGTATTCGCTTTAACATATACTTTTTGAAAGTACTTGAGCACAGAAAATTTATTTCTGACATGCATTTATATAGGTTTTTCCAAGGCACGGAAGGGAAAAGGGTGAAAAAGCTATAAAAAAAAGAGAAAAAGCTAAAAATGCTATATCAGATCATATTGATCTGTCGCAAAAGTTTTTGCCGTTTGAAGATCATCTAGCATTGGATCATCGTTGGTTTCAGTTGGAGTATAAAAGCTGAATTACCTAATTCGAGCATAAAATTATACAGTGAAATTGATTACATAATAGTGGATCCAGTACTAATCATGTCTTAATTGTGTCCAATACTCAACATGCACGGTTCACCAGTTTCCGTGGTTATTGATTTTTCCATGAAATTTCGATGTAAAATCAGTCGGAAACATAAAGCTGGCAACATCATCCACTTTTATGTAATCAATTTAGCAGTAAAAGTTAATGCTTGAATTAATTCCAGCTTATATTTATACCCCGACTGAAGACCACTAGGATCGTCCAAGACAATCCTATGCGAGACAATCTGCAAATGGCACAAAAATTGCAACAAACAAATAATCATCACTGACTACACAAATCGCAGTGCCATATTCACAAATTCACTTTTACGAAATACATCAAGGTGGACGCACAGAAATCATTCAAAACGTCTGCAATATCGCAACCGAACACAATATAAGTGACACAAATGGCATTCTATGCAGTCATTCCTCACAGTTCCCATCAAAAAAATTCTCCACTAGAAAGGGCCCACACACGCTAGTTGACATCACAAATTCGTGTCAACTCAATGTCAACTAAATAACACAAAATAAATTTTAAAAGCATCACAATTAACAGAAACAATGAAATTTAAGTGTCATGATGTAAGATTGACTGTGCTCTATAATAGGATAGTTGAAATCCCAAAATTCACTACAATTTAGTTGACACAAATTCAGTTGACATCCAGCATGTGTGGCGCCACAATTTGCCAATCTCAAACAGGCCACCGACACGACTGCAATCATCGGCTTATAATTGATCTTCACGTGCGAGCAATTGGAACATCGGTAATATATGCTGCCGCCTGGCGACGTGTGCCCGTGGTGGAACTTGTACACGTGCTTGTCGTGCACCCGGCTCTTGTAGAAGATCACCGGGCGCTTGCCCGTGAACGACAGGCCCGGCGCCAGCTGGTCGATCGGCCCGAAGTCTTTGTAAGTTGCCTCCTGTGGCAAAGGGCGGGGCACGTGATGTCCAGTGCACTACTTGGCCCGGGCTCTCAGAGCATAGCTGGAGGGAAGCCACCGTACACGCCCACGCGTGTTTTCACGCCAAAATGATACTATTTTTGACCGAATATTTAGAATGATACAGAACAACCTTATGAACGCAAAGACAACATTACCTTATTTGAAATGCTATTACGATATGCGCATTACTTTACTAGGTGACAATCCCAGACCCTGTAAAGTGTAAAGCAAAGCGTCAAATGCCATGTATAATGTCATGTAAAGTGTCAATTGACAGGACATCTGTAAAGTTAAGTGTCAATTGTCATGCGAAGTTCAGTAATAAAATCATTCATTTGTTTTGATTGTCATTTGACACTTTACTTTGACACTTTACAGAGTCTGGGACTGCCCGCAGAGTAGAGACAAATAAAATATACTTACACCACGCTAACGCTAGGCTTATAAATTCCATTAATTTTGCAGCAATTTGAACAGCGATAACTGAGACTGTTCCTGCGCTCCGTATTGAAATGCAGCTTGTAGATGAAGTTTTCGTGAACTCGGCTTTTGTAGTAAATAGCCGCGTGTTTATCCAGCACCGATGTGTACTCAACCGGTCCGAAATCAGCTGGTTGAAACTTTTTTGGCTTTCTTACAATCTGCGAGATGGCCGAGTGTGGTATGGGCTTCGGGCCGGTCTCACGCTTACAAGTCACTCACTATTTACATGCCTTGTCTCAAACGAATTAAAAATAAGTATAATTAGACTAAAATGAAGGGTCCATATTTACTTGACAAGGACATTATAAATACAATACTTGATTCTTGACATCTGTTACAAGAGAAAGTGCTGAACTAAATCCAGTGGGGCCCATCAATGAAATCAAAAATAGTGAAAATTGACTTTCTTAAAGGTGTTAGAACTGACGACATACTCTCACAAGTGCCAAAATTCATTAACCGGCATCCGAGGGAAATTATCAACGTTAACATCAGGTCTAGATCAGCAAGACCAGGCGCCAAGGCTGAACACACTTTAGACCACACTCATCCGCGTTTTCTCAGTCACAGCGCACAACATAATTGCAATCATCCTCGGTGAACTGGTCTGTCAACTCACGTGACATAGATAGTGGGCTGATGGGTCCGTTTGATGCTAGTGCAGTTGCCGCAGCGATAGCGGACACGTGCCACAGTTTGAGTATATCCACCGAAATGCATCCGGTAAGTAAAACCTCTGTACTTGCGACTCGCATAACACACTACCGGGTGCTTTTTCTGCCTATTTATCGATGGACGAATATCATAAATGGAGCCGAAATCATATGCGCAGGCCTTCACATTCTGCCAGGATGGAGCAACTGCATTTTCCTGAAACTTTTCGCCCGGAATTAGTGCTAAAACAAAAGCTTGCTAAATATGAAACGACTTGAATATTGTCACAAAACGGTGATTACGGCCCATCAATGAAATTTTTCCACTTTCGAGGCGAGAGCTAACTGCACGCACGGAGTGAAGCGCTGTCCAAAATAGAAATCAGACATGATACACAACTTACACAGTCCTTATAGTGGGCCTGTAACGCGCAGACACGGAACAGCAGTTACAGCAGCGATAGGTCACCCTGCTGCCACTTTGCTCCTTGAAGGCTAGCTTATAAAAGAAGTTCGGATACTTGCGACTTTTGCAGAACACTACGGGGTGTTGTCCAAGTTGAGACAGACCAGTGAATGATGGATCGACACATCCGAAGTCGGGTTGTTTCGGTGTCTGTGACGTGAAATGGCGCAAGCTTCAGTCCCTTTGGGCCCCAACACACTGGATGTCAACTGAATTCGTGTGAACTAAATGTCAACTGAATTTAAGTGATACTGTGATTTCAACTTATCTATCTGATAGGGCATAGTTAATTTTACATCATGACACTTCATTTTCATTGTTCCTGTTAAGTGTGATGCTTTTTACACACTTCTTGTTTTATTCAATTGACAACCGAATTAACGCGAATTTGCGATGTCAACTAGTGTGTGTGGGCCCTTTTACTTGCACTGGGTGTGGGAATTATGCAACAGTGACAAGACTATCAGTATGTAAATGCATTGGTACAACCGTGGTCGGCAAAATTATAATCATAAAGTAGTTACTACTTAGTAGTACCCATTGTCACATTCGTACACCCATTGTCACGTTTGTCAATTTAAATTCATAAGATTTCCTGGCAAACAAGCACAAAAATAAAACACTGAGCCGCACCACCACACAACAGGAAAACCGGGAAGCGTGCCAATGATAATCAAAGCAGCCATTTATTGTAAAAAGTATAATTTTGAGTTTTCATTTTTTTTCAGGATAAGTTTTCAGTTTGTCAAATAAGATAGTATTATCGCAAAAGTAGACCGCGGAAACGAATCTCCAGGAAATGTACACATTATCTGAAATACTCGAGGGTAAAACAGTAGTGTAAAAGACCGTTTTCATGATCTAAAGATTATGTCAAAAAAGATAGTGTCAATGGGTGTACTGATGTGACAGTAGCTAAAATAAATACTAAATCCACAACAATGACCATAGTTGTGATACAGTAGCTTTTGTACTGAGGATATATGTTAAATCCCCAGTCACACTTCTATCCAAAATTGTCAATCAGATGATAACTGATCACATTTGGGCATCTCACCAATGAAATAGAACCGCACCACTTACCCAGTTCTAATTACCTAATATTACTTTCAAGCAGCAAGTGAATAATGCAGCAGGAAACACATAAATATGAAGTAAAGAAATGGGAAACACAGAGCACACCATTAGACATGAATTAGCCTGCATATTATATTAGTTGACAAGTTTTGTACTGCGTTCAGTTGCATACAAATAAATTTCAGTCTGGCCTGGCTGGTGCCAGTAGGGTTCAAACGATATCACTTTTCGATATCGATATTCGATATTTGATATTTTTTCAAAATTTTCGATATCGATATTCGATATTCGATATTTTTTCAAAATTTTCGATATCGATATTCGATATTCGATAGTTTTTCAAAATTTTCGATATCGATATTCGATACGATATGGACCCTCGATATCGATATTCGATACTAAAAAATGGTCGATATTCGATATCGATATTTCGATATTTTTGATATTCGATATTTAGCTTTTGGTATAGCAAGGCATATTTCAAGCAGCATGTTGTATTGTCATATGGTTGCAAACATGGTTGATTATCTCTTTACTGAAAAGTACAATTGATTTTAACAAGGTTTACAATGGTCAGAATGAAAAAAATCGAAGAAAAAACATGACGAATCAAATTGTATCAGACAAACAAAAATTGGTAGATACAACAATTCATACTTATAACCCAATTGTTTAAGGGCATGTTGCAAAAAAGCAGCATATCAGCATTTTCTGGCTTCAAATATGAGGTAGGTAGTTCAGTAGGTATGTGGCCAAACCAAATACAAGAAATGTGGAGTAAGCACTCCAACAAAGATAACATTAAATACTTTACTTTTACTCATCAACTTAGATACTATAAGCAAATCAAATTAATCACAAATATCTCAAAACAAAAATAATAACTCAATTAAGGACATTATACAGGTTCGATATATCGAAAATATGGTCGATATTCGATATCGATATTCGATATTTTTTCAAAATTTTCGATATCGATATTCGATATTCGATATTTTTTCAAAATTTTCGATATCGATATTCGATATTTTTTCAAAATTTTCGATATCGATATTCGATATTCGATATTAAAAAATGGTCGATATCCGATATTCGATATTCGATACGATATATCGTTTGAACCCTAGGTGCCAGTCCCAGATCCTGTAAAATGTGAAATGTCATGCAGTGTCAAAAGTCATGTAAAATGTCATTTTGCAGGGCATTTTACATGACTTTGTCACTGCATGACATTTCACATTTTACAGGGTCTGGGACTGGCACCAGCCAGACCACACACGAAAACTGAAGATACCTTCAACCACACTCATTGCCTTTTCTCAGTCAACAGCGGTGCCTTTTCTCAGTCAACAGCGGTGAACATAATATCAAAAAATGAGAACTATCTATGTTGAATGTCTTCTATTCTATGAGAACTCATCTGTGAACTGGTCTGTCAAGTAACGTAACAAAGATAGTGGTCTGGTTAGTCCTTTTGATGCTAGTGCAGTTGCCCAGCGATAGCGGACACGTGCTAAAGTACGAGTTTATCCACCGAAATGCATTTGGTAAATAAACCACTGTACACACAACTAGCATAACACAGAGGCCAAGACACTTTATATACTGGCCACTTTTTATACTGCCAAAAACGACACTTTAGATACCAAAGTGCGACACTTCTGATACCAAAGTGTGACACTTCTGATACCAACATTTTTTCCTCTCATGCCGCTTAAACGCAACACTTTTGATACCAAAGTGTGACACTTCTGATACCAAACTGTGACACTTTTGATGCCACCATTTTTTACCTCATGCTGCTTAAACGCAACACTTTTTGTACCACTTTCTTTTATGCTGTTGTGCGCAACAATAGCAAAAACACACACCTCTGGGTGTTTTATGTGTATCCACAATGTGTATTTGAATGATTCAGATTCTGATCAACACAAATTTTTCCTGAATACTGTATTTACTCGAATAGTTTCCCCAGGGAATTATTTTTTCATCAGACATTTTTGAGGGGGGAACTATTCAAGGGCGGGAATTATTCAACTGGGGGAATTATTATTCCATCAAAATTTTTAAGCACATTTCTATCATACTACATACACATGTATGTCCTGTTTCCGATGGTATTTAAGATATTTAAGTGAATTACATTTCTTCTGTGATGGGGGGGGGGGTATTCAAGTGGGGGAATTATTTTTTCATCACTCGTCTAACAGGTGGAAACTATTCAAGGGGGGAGGTATTCAAGTGGGGGGAACTATTTGATTAAATATGGTATCTTGTTTTAGTTGTTGTTGAACTGTGAAATCACTAAGTTGCATGAGTTTATGGGATCCATTCATACAATAAATAATATTGTATAATACAATAAATAATTCAATATTTTTGAAGCAATGCTCTATTCTTGTCACACATTGATCCACAAAATCCCCTAATAAGTTTCATACTGTAATAGTTTTCATGCTGGGGGAAATCACTCATGCGACAGATGCCCTCAGCCATGTGGTATGCAAAATGGCCAAAATATGGGCATGTTGCAGAGATGAAGCGGTATCAAAACTGTCACACCAATCGACCTAATATGGCATGTAATCTGACGCGTTTAATTAGCATGAGAGAAATTTATATTGGCATGAAAACTGTCGCCCCTGCGGTATCAGAAGTGTCGCGTTTTCGTGGTATGAAAACTGGCCAGTATCAGAAGTGTCGCGGACTCCATAACCGGGTACTTTCTCAGTCTATTTATGGATGGACGAATGACACATATTGAGCTGAAATCAGATACGCAGGGCTTCACGTTCTGCCAAGTTGGATGGGCTGCACTTTCCTGAAGCTTTTCGCCGGGATTAGTGCTAAAATAAAAGCTTGCTAAATATGAAACGACCTGAAAATTTACACAAAATGAAGTGATACAACCCATAAATGAAATTTTTCCACTTGCGTGGCAAGAGCTAACTGCATGCATGCAGTGAAGCGCTGTGCAAGATAGAAATCAGACGTATTTACACAACTTACACGGTTGTAATAGTGGGCCTGTAACGCGAAGACACAGTGGCGCAGTTACAGCAGCGATAGGTCACCCTGCCGCCATTGCGGTCCTTGAAGGCTAGCTTATAAGTGAAGTTCGGATACTTGCGACTTTTGCAGAACACAACCGGATGTTGTCCAAGTAGCGATAGACCAGAGGCGGACTGGTCGACACATCCAAAGTCTGGTCTTTTCGGTGTCTGCGACACGAAATGGCGCAAGCTTCAAGGGTTTTTACACTGGGCGTGGGTGGGAATTATGCAGAAGTGACAAGACTATTTAGCAGTGATCGATACCATAGTCCCCAAAATTAGTCGTCATAGCGTAATACCCATTGTCACATTAGTACACCCATTGTAAATTCAGATTCATAACATTTCCTGCAGACGCAAACCTATCTCGGCAGCCATTTGCAAAAGTAAAACGCACACTGGAACATCACACAAGAGGGCAATCGGGAAACATAAAAACACAAGAGTATAACAAAAGTGTCCATGCCAGGATTCAACAACTTTCGAGACACATACCTGCTGGCCGCATCTACCCCTGTATGATCAGACCCTTCACTGAACTTGCCCAAATGCACCTTATCAGTGCAAATATGGCGCTTTTTGGGCTGATCTGGGTCAGTAAGGTAGCGGCCATCCTTCACAGTGATGCACGGCTTGTAGCCGGGGCTGATCGAGTTGCAGTTTTGACACCGGTAGTACTTCTTCGCACCTCTTTCGTGGCTTAAGTGCAGCTTGAATATGTGCCCAGTGTGAATGCGACTGCGGTAGAATAGCACCGGGTTTTTCCGGTACTTTGAAATCCCAGGCTCAATATCACCGTTGATGGTACCGAAACCGGACACCGATGCCTGGGGAATGCAAATTATGCATGCGTGAACTCGCAAAAGTAGACCGCGGAAACGAATCTCCAGGAAATGTACACATTATCTGAAATACTCGAGGGTAAAACAGTAGTGTAAAAGACCGTTTTCATGATCTAAAGATTATGTCAAAAAAGATAGTGTCAATGGGTGTACTGATGTGACAGTAGCTAAAATAAATACTAAATCCACAACAATGACTATAGTTGTAATAAAGTAGCTTTTGTACTTCTATCCAAAATTGTCAATCAGATAATCATTAATCACATTTGGGCACTTCACCAATGAAATAGAACCGCAGCGCCACCCAAATACCAATTCATATTACTATCAAGCGGCAAGTGAATGAATGCAGCGGGAAACACACAGAAAGATGTAGAAAATAAATGGGAAACAGAACACACCATTAGACGGTCATTGGCGGGCTGCAAACTAGTTGACAAGTTTCGTACAGTGTTCAGTTGCGTACTAAAAATTTAGAAGTTGATGCTAGCGCCAAACGAAAACTTCGTGCCACAGAAAATGGTATCAAGCACCACGAGCGCCATGGCTTTTTTTTGCTTTGGCTCTAGCACCTAGGTACTTCTAAATTTTTAGTACTCAACTGAATGCAGTGCGCAACTTGTCAACTAGTTTGCGGACCGCCGATAAAGTGGTTCGGAAGATATCCCGTACGCCAAGTCAAAATTAATTTTCATAAAAATACTCCAAAAAAGACAAGTGTTTACTTGACAACCACAGAGGGCCTGTACTCTTTGCGCAAGTGCTGGCAGTTGAGGCAGCGGTAGGACGCGGACAGCCTGTTCGCGTGCGTCTTATCGTGCACCAATTTGTACAAAAAGTCCTCGTACAGCCGACTTTTGTAGAAAAGGAGCTTGTGCTTGCCTTGCCTGGTGCCGGTTCCGCAAGTGGAAAAGTGAAGAGTTAAAACTTAAGAGTTGAGTAAAATGATAAGTTAAGAGTTAAGTTAAAAGTTAAGAGTTGAGTAAAATCATTTGTCGTTTTACTCAACTCTTAACTCTTAACTTTACTCATAACTTGTCATTTGTCATTTTACTCAACTCTTAAGTTTTAACTCTTAACTTTTCCACTTGCGGAACTGACACCTGGTCAAGCCGGGGTCAATCGCATCGATGGAACCGTAATCATTGAACCGCTGAAAAAGTGACTAATTTATTACGGCGTGCGAAAGCCCATCATTTAGGCAGGATTTTGATTTCAGAACCACCACTTCTCAGTTTTTTGTTGATAATATCCTGCTGCACACTTATTTCGCATATACAGTTTAATGTGATAAGCCAGTGTACGCAAAGAAAACCAATCAGAGGCCCATCAATGAAATTGACCAAAGCGAAGACCCTACACTGGCACTCAATAAAACACTCACTCAGCCAAAATAGAAGGTTTGTGCTTGGTGTTTAGCCTGACGCAATTGTTGCAGCGATAGCGGACGCGGTTGCCCCAACGGCTATCATAATTCAGCGCATACACAAAACTGTCGTAAATGCGACTTCTGTAGAAAACCATGGGATGCTTTCCGTGGTGAGACAAGCTGGGGTTAATTGCATCGATAAGACCGAAGTTTTGCGCCGGTGAGAGTGTGAACAAGAGAACACGCCATTAGACGGTCATTGGCGGGCTGCAAATTAGTTGGCAAGTTTTGTACAGTGTTCAGTTGCGTACTAAAAATTTAGAAGTTGATGCTAGCGCCAAAACAAAACTTGGTGCCACAAAAAATGGTATCAAGGCCTAGGGTTGGCCGATGTTTTTTTAAAACGTTTTTTATTATAAAAAACGTTGTTTTTAAAAAAAACATGACATCCGAAATGTTTTTTTTTTAAACATCGACCAAAATTTTGAGTACTAAGCACTAGGTATTTTGCAAAATTTTTGCGCACAAGCGCGCAATTTCACATACAAATTGACATTGGTGGTTGTTTTCATTGGTTTTGTGGCATTTTTAGTATCAGAGCATCGATTTCTATGTGCTACCATAGGTGAATAAGCCGTCATTTGTTGCTGTATTATATAATATTGAGGTAATGTGCTTTCAGGGACGTATCCAGGATTTTTGAGCGGGGGGGGCTGTTTGTTTACGGAGCCCCGCGAGCGGGGGGGGCTCAGCCCCCCCCCCCTAAAATGTTGCCTACAATCGGAGGTAATGGCGCCATGGCGCTGGCGCCATTCGTAGGCGCTCCGCCATGGCGCTGGCGCCATCCGTAGGCGTCACGCCATGGCGACATTGGCGCTGGCGCTAGCGCCAGAAATCACTGTATATGTATGGAAATACACTACATATAGAGCGACGGGCACACGATTGAGTGAATTTTCATGGATTTGAGTGTATGGGGACCGATCTGCTGATATTTCTGTGTGCGCGACGAATGCGCGCTTGCGCGCAAAAATTTTTACGCGGCACCTTGAGATTTGGTACCGAAAATTGCATTTTCCCGGTATTTTTCCGGTCTCGCCCGGGAAGGGGGGGGGCTGCAGCCCCCCCCGCCCCCCCCCCCTGGATACGTCCTTGTGTGCTTTCATGTACCTCCAGTGTGTAACTTCACTCGCAAAGTAACAACCTCCTTTTATAATCTTGTTTGATCAATATTCCGTTCCAAACTTCACCTGAAGTCACCGAACAATCAACTGTAAATCGATATACGAACATGTCGACAAAAATGGATATTTTTGACACAAAGCACCACTTATAATGCTATCCCATGGCTCCACAGCCATTATATGGTCATATTTTACATCACAGAGTATTGCCACTGTCTGATATACCTATATATGTTGACACTAGGTCATATCTGGGAGCTTTAAAAAAAAAACGTTTTTTATTAAAAAAACATCCGAGTTAAAAAAACGTTTTTTTCCAACCCTATCAAGGCCATGGCGCTTTTTGCTTTGGCTCTACCACCTAGGTAATTCTAATTTTTTAGTACTCAACTGAATGCAGTGCACAACTTGTCAACTAGTTAGCGGACCGCCGATCAAGTTGTCCTGGGGGAACGTCACGCACGCCAAGCCAAATTTAATATCCATAAAAATACTCCAAAAAAGACAAGTGTTTACTTGACAACCACAGAGGGCCTGTACCCTTTGCGCAAGTGCTGGCAGTTGAGGCAGCGATATGACGCGGACAGCCTGTTCGCGCGCGTCTGATCGTGCACCAATTTGTACAGAAAGTCCTCGTACAGCCGACTTTTGTAGAAAAGGAGCTTGTGCTTGCCTTGCCTGGTCAAGCCGGGGTCAATCGCATCGATGGAACCGTAATCATTGTGCTGAAAAAATGACTTAATTTTTTACGGTGTGCGAAAGCCTATCACTATCCACTTTTTGGAATTTAGCCAATTCATCAAAATTCATCTGGAGAGGGTGTAAGAGTCACCCACAGGTTCAATGTTTCTGGAAAATCGGTTGGTTAATTTGGCAGGATTTTGATTTGCATACGCAAAACCACCACTTCTCATTTTTTTGTTGATAATACCGTGTTGTACACTTATCTCGCATAGACGGTTTAGTATGCTAAGCCAGTGTACGCAACCAAAACCAATCAGAGGCCCATCAATGAAATTGACCAAAGCGAAGACCCTACATTGGCACTCGATTAAACACTCACTCAGCCAAAATAGAAGGCTTGTGCTTGGTGTTCAACCGGACGCAGTTGTTGCAGCGATAGCGGACGCGGTTGCCCCAACGGCTATCATAATTCAGCGCATACACAAAACTCTCGTATATGCGACTTTTGTAGAAAACCATGGGATGCTTTCCGTGGTGAGACAAGCCGGGATTAATTGCATCGATAGGACCGAAGTTTTGCGCCTGTGAGAGTGTCAACAATTTCTTCTAGGACAGCCGGGGACTAGGGCAACAAGGTGACACACACACTGGATGTCAACTGTTTCAGTGTCAACTCGATTTTAGTTCAATTTATGTCGCAGGGCAATTTTCGAGTGCACGTGCGGCAAAGTCGAAGAGGAATTTATATTGCCATGTGCATTTGAACATGGTTTCGCAGCCCATAACCTAAAAATTTATGAAAAAACATCGGCCCAGTTGACATCCGGATGCAGCACGTGCACTTGACAATTGTCCTGCTACCTAAATTGAACTCAAATCGAGTTGACACTAGGGTTGGAAAAAAAACGTTTTTTTTAACTCGATGTTTTTTTTAAATAAAAAACGTTTTTTTTAAAAGCTCCCAGATATGACCTTGTGTCAACATATATAGGTATATCAGACAGTGGCAATACTCTGTGATGTTATATATGACCATATAATGGCTGTGGAGCCATGGGATAGCATTATAAGTGGTGATTTGTGTCAAAAATATCCATTTTTCGTCGACATATCGTTCGTATATCACCTTATAGTCGAATGTTCGTGACTTCAGGTAAAGTTTGGCACGGAATAGTGATCAAACAAGGTTATAAGACGAGCTTGTTACTTTGGGAGTGAAGTTTCACACTGTGGAGGTACATGGGAGCATATTACCTCAATATTATATAGTACAGCAGCATATGACGGCTTATTAACCCATGGTAGCACATAGAAATGGATACTTTGATACTAAAAATGCCACAAAACCAATGAAAACAACCACCTATGTCAATTTGTGTGTGAAATTGCGCGCTTGCGCGCAAAAATTTTGCAAAATACCTAGTGCTTAGTACTAAAAATTTCGGTCGATGTTTTTTTTATAAAAAAACATTTCGGACGTCATGTTCTTTAAAAAAAAAACGTTTTAAAAAAAAACGTTTAAAAAAAAACATCGGCCAACCCTAGTTGACACTGAAACAGTTGACATGGAGTGTGTGGCACCTAAGGGATTAGGTCCACCAAAAAATAGAACCCCTAGCACACTGTTATGGAAATTCAAGGAGCTTTCACCAAAATACATCAACATATAGTAATAAATATACCTACAAACTATGGAAGCTACACGTTGTAAATATTTAGTTCACGCAGCAGCCAGCCGCCGTAATCAAGATCACACAAAAACCACAATTTCAGTCACACATAAATATTTACATTGCACTCAGATAGAACGGGTAAAACGTGGATATAAGGCACCGATGCAGGCAGTGTGGTAGGGCGGCCCGCCCTATTTGCAATTCAATCAACATGGCGCCCTACATGCCAGTTGTGCCTGACATAGAGCCCACACACTAGTTGAAATCGAAATATGTGTCAACTCAATTTTGGTTAATTATATGATTTTAACTTTCCTGCGATAGAGCATGGTTAATTTTTTATTGCCACACTTGATTTTCACTGTTTGTGTTATTGTGATGCTTTTAAAATTTGTTTTGTGTTATTTGGTCGATAGTCAGTTGACACGAATTTGGGATGTCAACTAGTGAGTGGCCCAATACGATCGCCGGGCACACTAGCTTTCAACCGAAATTTCGAAAACTCATAAATCAGATTGCACACATTTGAGTTTTTTAGAATGAGGTGTCCTCCAACAACAGTTGACGGTCCGTTTTCCGTTTCCGCTTTCCACAGGCAAAATGTTTTCTGTCTCCATTCCGTTTTCCCATCAAGTGCAAAAAAATTCCGATTCCGTTTTCCGGCAAGTGCAAAAAATGTCCGTTTCCGCTTTCCGCAGACAAATATTTTTCCATTTCCGTTTCCGTTTTCCGGCAAGTGCAAAAATTCCGTTTCCGTTTTCCGGAAAAAAAATTTATTGACACCCTAGTTGACGAATACTAAAAAAACTCATTCTGGAAAACTAAAACGCATTCCCAGTTTTCGAAATTTCGGTCGAAAACTAGTATGTGTGGACACATTCCCGGACGCTTGCTGGTCGCATAGAATTGCGATTGTTGACATTTACCAATCCCGACGATGATGCACGTTCAGACCGTAATTTTTTGACATTTAAATTGAATTTCCCGCAATGGCAGGATACCCCCATCCGCTGTTTGTGTTGAACAAAAGATTCTAGGAATTTACGGTGAGCGCTGAAAAATGCCAACCATTCCAATATATTGTGAGAAACATTGTAGAATATTGTGGGAAACATTACATTTACATAAAATGCCCAACAGCTCAAACTATAGGTGTATCCAATTCACATAGCTACCTAAAAGCGCCGGGACTCACTCAGTATTGACGCGAGGCCTGTGGCTTTTGTTCACATTGCGACAGTTGACACAGCGATAATAGATGCGATCGCCACTCTGGCTGGCAAAGCCGAATTTGTACACAAATCCGTCGTGGATTCGACTGCGGTAGAACACGAAAGGTCGGCCGTATTTTGATAAGCAGAGGCGACTCTCGGATATGGGGCCGAAATCATATTTCCACTGTTCCTGTGACATTGGCGGCGAAGGACAAGTTCAACTGAATGTACAGTGTATGTTCCGTTTGCACAATCGAACATCGGGCCCATCAATGAAAATGACCCAATACTTGATACACATTTTTGCACATAGAGCTGTGCTGTACTGGTATTTATTTGGGATGCGCCAGTTGCAGGACAATTAGAATGACAGATCTTACTGACAGGTCCCCATTGCAGTCACCAATGGGACCCCCCCCCCAACCACCCAGCGATTTATCTATCATGGAGGCCGCTCAGATAAATCTATCTATCCCGGAGGCAATTTTTTGGCTACTATACCCTCAACCCCCCTCCCCCCAACCGGCCAGCTATTGGATTTTACCTATCTGGCCTTACCTTACCTATCTGGTTGTTGTTCATACATTTTTATACATTTTCACCTACAAAACCATTAGTATATGTTCCTTATTAGGGATGGGAAAAAGCGCTTTTTTCAGCGGCCCCGCTTTTTTATATAAAAAGCGCTAGAAAAAAGCGCTGGCCATCCCTATTCCTTATTGTCTATTTTCAGCTATCTTTAGTACTACCTGTTCCTGCATACCTATTTGACTTTTCTACACCACGAAAAAGCCTATACCTATATCGATTACCCCCCATTTTTTCCAGCTATCTATCCGGAGGAGCGATTTGCTATCTATCCAAATCCTCGAATGGTCAAAATCTAGGAGACCCCTGCCCCATTTCTTTCCAACTACTAGTTACCGCTGTGTCAACTGCACGGAACCAGACCGGCGGCACAAATTGTTCATAATCAAATGCGACTGGCGTTTTTCGCGCAACCGGCGGCCACGAGCGAACGAGGCACAAATGTCGCGACGGCTCGTAAACTCACGAGACAACCACGGACGGCCTGTGGTTGACGCTGATCGTGGTGCAGTTGGCGCAGTAGAAGTAGAACCGGGTGCCGTCGCTGCGCATCTCGCCCGCCGACGACGAGCCCAGCTTGTAGATGAAATTATCGTGCGCTTTGCTCCGGTAGAACAGCACTGGACGCTTGCCAAATTTCGTGATGCCTGGCTCAATTTCATCGATGGCACCAAAATCCTGCTCCTGTATGCACAAAATTATACCCTTTTTTCGTGTTTTATGGGAAACTTTTTAATTTTAGTTTTGAATGATGAAAATGTTGTGGGCCATCAATGAGATAGAACCAGGCTACCAGAAACGCTGAATAGCCAGACCGTAAAAAGCGCTCGACTGGCTCAATTCGGACTCAAGCACATAAATACATATATTGTATCCTGAAACAATGCTGGCTTGTATTTCGATAGACCGCGATGTTCAATTCCACTGAATTCAGTGGATTGGTCAGTGTAACTATAACTATCACCGCGCAGCGACATTTGCAGCATCAGTCAATGCACACTAGTTTTCACACGAAATTTCGAAAACTCACAAATCAGCTTAGAACGCATTTGAGTTTTCTACAATGAGTGGCAGTCAACTACTGTTGCCGGATACGAAAAATGACTCATTCTAGAAAACTCAAACGCGTTCAAAGCTCATTTACTAGTTTTCGAAATTTCGTGTGCGCGCGGCCAATAGCGAACTACAATCAATGTTAAGCGCAAATTCGTGTAGCGGATTTAGAGACACTCAGAATTTGTCTATGACCAGGTTAGGGATGGCCAGCGCTTTTTTTCAAGCGCTTTTTTTTAAAAAAACGCCGCTTTTTTTTAAAAAAAGCGCAAGGGTCCCAGCGCTTTTTTTTAAAAAAAAGCGCTGGCAAAAAATTTTGTACCTATGCACTAGGTATTTTGCAATTTTTTGGCGCGTGAGCGCGCAATTCCGCATGCAAATTGCCATTGGTGGTTGTTTTCATTGGTATTGTGGCATTTTTAGTACCATTGCTTCTATTCCTGCATGGTATCATGTAATAATAAGTTGTGATATGTCAGTCAAGTATATAATATCCAGCCAATGTGCTTCAACACTACAGTGTGAAACATCAGTGTCATGTAATAGCCTTCTCTTGTAGCCATATTTAACAACTAGCCCATGCTCAACTTCACTAGAAGTCACGAAACATTCACAAACGGCGATATACATAACAAGTCAACATAAAATTGGATTTTTTCAGCAGAAATCAGGACTTTTAATGCTATCTCATGATTACACAGCCATTCTATGACTATATATCATCACAAGTACTACCACTTGTCTGATATAGCTGTATATATTGGCTCAGAACCAGATTTGGGAGCTTTTTAGGTAATGTCTTGACATTTTTTGAAAAAAAGCGAAAAAAGCGCGTTTTTTTAAAAAAAAGCGCTTTTTTTAAAAAAAAAGCGGGGTCGTTAAAAAAAAGCGCTTTTTTTCCATCCCTAGACCAGGTCCTAATCATAATGAACGACACCAAGCAAACGTTTGAAAGAACCTAATTTATTCACGTGGGAAGTATGAGTAGGATTACAAATTCATGTAAAACCGCTGTATATGAATGGAAAGAATAACAATATTTCTTCCAGCTGCTTGACTTGTAAATACTTGAATTAAAATACAATGGGCAAGGGAGATAAAACCAAAAAACACCCACACTGCCAAAGATCCTAGGGACGGACACACACACAAACACACAAAAGTAAAATCCAGACAGCATCCGAGTAAAATAAGTCCACTCACTGAACAATCGTAGCCGGAATGAAGCGAGAGCCGCAGCGGCGGCAATTCTCGCAGCGATACATGATGCTCTTGCCGCGGCTGTTCAAATGCTTGAAGCTCCACTTATAGATGAAATTGTCTATGCACCGACTTTTGTAGAACAGTATCGGGTGCTTGCCGAACCTCGATAGACCGGGTTCAATTTCATCGATCGGACCGTAATCGATCACTTTCAGTTGCGCCTGTGGTGACGTTGATCGATGAATAAACAGCGTGACTTGAGCCCATCAATGAAATCAAGTTGCCCGTGGTAGGTTTGAGCATGATGTACTAAATATGAGGATATACAGTTATTTCGGTGTGAAATTTAAATACCAAAGTTGAACATAAATACAAGTAGATTTGATTATCACCACTGGTTTTTTATGAAAAAAACAAGGATCAATCAAAGATCAATCTTTTTTCAAACAGCAGTCAAATTTTACTAGTTGTTCACTAGGTATTATGCAATTGTTTGCGCGAAAGTGCGCAATTTCACACAACAAAATAACACTGGAGATTTTTCATTGCTTTTGTAAATTTTTAGTGGTATTTCCATTTCCGCCTGCTAGTACATGATGATAAGCTGTGATATGTTAGTGTAAAATATATAACGCAGCCAATATGCTCCCACATATTTCTGAATTATAAACCTCGTTCATGTTGCAAATGGTCAATAAGACATAATTTGTTTTAAAATACATCACTTTTAAAAAGACATGGTCGTTGAAAAAGACATCTTGTTTCCATCCCTAGTCACCATGCCATGACACACACCTGACCAATATTTAGGACTTAGGCAAGCAGTAGAACCATGACCACACGATTCAATATATTAATTTAAAATCGGCAAATTCCTGCTACTCAACCAGAAGGAGAATGCAGGAGAGCATTCCCAGTTTGAGCTTTGAGACAAACACAACAACATGTTCACAAACGCACACAAATGTTGAATAAGGAATACAAGTACTGCGGCAATATACATCTTTATTATTATGTAGAAAGGTCTGTCAGTAGTAAATATCTCGGCATTCATCTCTCTTTCAGCATGGCGCAAAATACTCAATTTTTGCCGGAAATTGAACCGGGCCTTGCTTTAGAATGAAATGAAAGGAAATGAAAGACTCCCCACACAAAACCCGCTAACAAAGCGACGCAAACGCGAAACTCCGCCCACACAGGGCAGTCACTCACGCGATATTCACACTGGGCCGGTGGCACTTGTTTATGCTGGCGCAATTCGAGCACCGATAAAGCACGTGGTGCCTCTGCCGCAGGTGGAAGTGAAATTTGTAGACAAAGTCTCGATAAACGCGACTCCTGTAGAACACAACGCAGTGCTTGCGGTGGCCTCGCTCAGTGCCCAAATCGTACACTGAGCCAAAATCAGGCGCGCCGGGGTTCACTGGCAGGGGATCGTAGGGCGCCTGTGAACGGACGCACTTGGGCTGGGATGAACTGGCACCTGGTCACGTGACTGGTGGCTCTGATTTTGGCCCATCAATGAAATAACGATGACAATTTTGACAATATACACCTCACAGAACAGGCGTAGAACACGGATCGCATGCTTCACACACAGCAGGAAGCAGAATCACCCCAAATATGCAGCTCAATTAACAAAACTGGGTCAACAGCAGCCAGAAAGGGGGCGGCACCGAGCCGCTACACATCTAAACCCATTGCGCATCTAGGCCCGCTGCTCTCTAATTTGACCGAGGGGTTATTCGAGGAACCCGTTTTTATAGTCATACCCCCGACTCCAAACGCCAACATACTCAAACAGAATCAAAATCAGCCAACATAAATATGACAAAAAGGGATGACGTGATAGGGGGGGGGCTCACCCGTCTAATATGCCACCCCCGATTTATTCTATACCCCCCACAACAAACAGCCACTGCGCTGCTGTATATCGATATAGATCGTTAATCCCAAGCCCATTGCCCATCTACGCCCCCCCTAGATAAGCAGCGGGCCTAGATGCGCAATGGGTTTAGGTGCGCAATGGGCCTACGTCGCGGCGTCATTTACGCACCTGATACTAATACTAGGCCGATAACCCTTCTGCACCGTGGAGCAATTGCCGCACCGATAAGAGGCGGCCTTTTCATTCTTGTAAAGCTTATCAAAGAGCCACTTGTACATGAAATTCTGATAAAGACGACTCCTGTAGAAAACGAGCGAGTGTTTCCGCGCTATACCAAGGTCTAATCCACTGATGCAGATGGGCATGTAGTCGCCGACCTGCGCGCGCCACCGAAATCACCATTGTCAGTATGTCGTCGTGTAGTGAAAGCAGGGGTCTGGTAGGGGGAGGTTGGCGGGGGTTCCCCCCCCCCAACGCTCCAGCTATCATCTATTCAATTTTTGTCTACTGTCCGCTGAACCCCCCCCCCCCAACCGCTCACGATGTAGAGTGAAATTTGAGCGATTTTGCCATAATCTTCACTCAAAATCGCTGCAAAATTTCATTGAACCCCCCAACCTCAGATAATTTTTCAGCCATCTATCCCATCGGAGGACCTACCGTATTTGCTTGAATAGTTCCCCCCTTGAAAAATTCCCCCCCTCGAATAATCCCCCCCCCCTGTAAGACGAGTGAGGAAATAATAATTCCCCCCTCGAATAATCCCCCCTATAAAGATTTGATTAATTTGTTATATTTAATTTTAACAAACGTGGCACGTTGTGTTTATAAGGAACTTATATTTCATTAAATGTGTTGATGGAAACTTGCTTGAAACTTTTGACGAAATAATAATTCCCCCCTTGAATAATTCCCCCCTCGAAAAGTTCCTCCCTCAAAAATGTCTGACGAAATAATAATCCCCCAGGGGGATTATTCAAGCAAATACGGTATTTATTTACTATCTATCTGAACCCTCGCGGATGTCCAAATCTACTAGACCCCTGAGCATGCAATTGAGCAGGTAAAAATCTCCCACCAATGAAATAGACCATGGAGGCATCATGTAAATACTAGTCACTATAATATATGCTATAAAAATAAATTACTCTCGATTGTTTGATATTTGCCCTAGGAAACCTAGTATGTCTGTCTTTTCAACGATCAGCTGCGATGTGAGAAAAAAATCTTAGAAAGATCTGATGGGCGAAGGGAAATATTAAATAATTTTGATAATGGCATTTTAGTGGGAGGGGGATCACCAGTATTTGCTGTTTACCTATTTATGCTGTGCGCAGGGCGATCAAAATATGTGGGGATATTGCGGGGCGGAATCCAATATTACATACAAGCCAATATCACAGTCTGTATCCCTATACATACACAGGTGGCAATATCACAGTCTGTTACCCTACACATACGCATATGCACTCTTAACAGTCAAACAGGTGCGATATACATACATGCGGGCAGTGTTGTGACATTCCATTGCGTTGCAAGCATGTGTCCATACTAGGGTTGGAAAAAAAACGTTTTTTTTTAACTCGATGTTTTTTTTAAAAAAAAAACGTTTTTTTTTTAAAAAAAACGTTTTTTTTATTAAAAAAAAACGTTTTTTTTTAAAAGCTCCCAGATATGACCTAGTGTCAACATATATAGGTATATCAGACACTGGCAATACTCTGTGATGTTAAATATGACCATATAATGGCTGTGGAGCCATGGGATAGCATTATAAGTGGTGATTTGTGTCAAAAATATCCATTTTTCGTCGACATATTGTTCGTATATCGCCTTATAGTCGAATGTTCGTGACTTCAGGTAAAGTTTGGCACGGAATGGTGATCAAACAAGGTTATAAAAGGAGGTTGTTACTTTGGGAGTGAAGTTACACATTGTGGAGGTACATGGAAGCACATTACCTCAATATTATATATTACAGCAACATATGTCGGCTTATTCACCCATGGTAGCACATAGAAATGGATGTTTTGATACTAAAAATGCAACAAAACCAATGAAAACAACCACCAATGTCAATTTGTGTGTGAAATTGCGCGCTTGCGCGCAAAAATTTTGCAAAATACCTAGTGCTTAGTACTAAAAATTTCAGCCGATGTTTTTTTTTAAAAAAAAACATTTCGGACGTCATGTTTTTTTTTAAAAAAAAACGTTGTTTTTTTTAAAAAAACGTTTAAAAAAAAACATCGGCCAACCCTAGTCCATACAGATAATCAGTATGAAATCACTATCAGTAATTATCACCCTGATTGACAAGGTGTGAAAGCTAAATAACGAACCAAAATTATATACTTAGTTTTTGTCATCAATATATTTTGTTTCTACTATGCAATAATTTATTACAAAATTTATCACAATATTTTATTCATTTGATTATGGTAGTTTTCCATACTAGGTGTGCTGTCAGCCGCATGTACTAACGATGTATTTACAACTTTGTTGCCCTGAAAAATTCCCTGGAAGTGATTTTTAAATCACCATTGTAAATGTAAATATGTAGGGACAATTTTACATGTATCCACGATTTTTTCAAGGCAACACATTACTGTCTTGTTACAAAATTTGTTACATTGTCATTTGTCTTCATTTTTGAAACTTCATTTGAGAATGTGTTATGCCCTATCACTAGAAAATTCCTCTGTTCTAATCACTTATCTAAATATTTACATTTCATAGTACTGTAAAGAGACTTCACGCAATTAACCTATTAACATTGAGTTCTCATTCAATCAATAAATAAATCAACTAACTAACAAACTCTATTTAGTAGTGGCATTTGTGCATGGAACGTGAGCAGCAGGCGCAGCATACATAATCAATTGATACATATACTCCGGTTACTTTACACCCTACACGCGTGGTTCCCGCTGGAAGTGTGCCAACGATGGTTAGCGCATGCGAGTTACATAAAAAGATGACAAAATTGATTGTTGTTGTAATGTTATTCATTAACATATTCACATCGATGAATTTTTTCATCTTTTTACGGAAATCGCATGACTTAACAATCATTGGCACGCTTCCAACACAAGACATAAATCAGTGCGACGGCAGAGTATCATGTACGCCGAGTATACAAACGTAAATATGCGTGTCTCGTGTGCGCATGGATTGCCGCGACACCGCCTCGCGTGTATGTATATCGCACCTGTTTGACTGTTAAGAGCGCATATGTGTATGTGTAGGTTAACAGACTGTGATATTGCCACCTGTGTATGTGTAGGGATACAGACTGTGATATTGGCTTGTATGTAGTATGTAGCACCGTCGTTTGCGGCGGGAAATTACCAATTTCGCTTTAAAATATTTCTCAAATTATGGTAGGGGATGTCAGGTAATTTTCTAACCCAAACTTATTCTTTTAAATCAGCGATAATGTTTCAAGATATTGTTAGTTCATTCCAAAAGTTGCTGAGAATCAACATAACATGAGACTATTTGGGGAAACAAAACCGACCCCAAAGCCCGAAACATTGAAATGGAGACAAAATCTGCATATGCACAACAAAATAGGAAACACACCGATCACGGCTAGTGAATCCCCTAGAACACCGCTGTAAAAAATACACAGTAACAAATTTTGTGCAGTCAACGCGGACAAATAAAGTACAATAATGACAAAAACACATGGGAATGTGATAAGTCATGGGATTAAAATCACCGCCTCATTAAAATGATGGAGCGAGTGGTTTAACAGAGAAATGTGAATTAAGAACAAGCACTAACATAAATAGCGCGCAAGGTGACATCGTTAGCCCAGGGTGCACACACAGACCCTGTAAAGTGTAGAAGACCATGTCATGTGTCATGTAAAAGACCTTGTAGAATGTCAAGTGTCATGTAAAAGACCCTGTAAAGTGTCATGTGTATCCAAATCTTGTTTTACCCAAATCGTCTGTTTTTGTATCCAAATCTTAGATATAGATTTGGATACAAAAACAGACGATTTGGACATGATAAAACAAGATTTGGATACACATGACACTTTACAGTGTCATTTACATGACATATGACACTTCACTGGGTCTTTTACATGACACATGACATTTTACAGTGCCTTTTACATGACACAGGGCATTTTACAGGGTATTTTGCAGGGTCTGGGAGTGGCACCAGAAATGCAAATGCAAACTCACGCAAATGTGATTGGCTGATAGAGGCTACAACAGTATGCGCACTTTAGCCCGTTCCATACTATTTCAAATATTTATATCGTTCGTTACACGAAATCATGCTGCACAACTTTTTTTAAGCAATCGCATGTTTTCGGTTAAAGACAACGACAACAGGGAAATATTAAAAAAATTGTGGCGACTTCGGGCGTTGGGTGCTTCTATTACGTGCTATATTGCTCTGAGAGCCCGGGTTCTATTTCATTGATGGGCCCAAACCTAAAACAATTCAAACTACCTAAAAATTGATTGATTGGGACAAAACCTTCCAACTCTAGTATTTTTTTATATAAATGCCCCATTTATGCATGAATACATTTACTAATATACGGAGTGTAAATAGTGGGAAAAGAATTATGTTGGGCGCTGTAAACGCTACAGGGAAACTCAGTATATGTGAAAGAAAAAACAACAACAGGAACTAAAAGAACACTTTCAATGGGAGGTTTTCTCCCAATCACCATCGTATACCCTAATTTATCGATTTGTTCCGGTTGTAATGAGAGCGAGCACACGTTCCGACGATCAGATGTGAAAGTAAAAAGTATAACCGTATTTGTGATTAATCCGGAACAAACCAATAGAAATGCGCACCCTTCCCCTAGACATTTGGCACATACTAATTCTAAAAAAATTACATCCATTGAGCTTTTTTAGATCCATTTTCACCTACTTATAGAGATTTTTCCCACTTTCTTTCTTCTACACCTTGAAAACGTCTATACATTGAACTCCCGGGGCCCCCAGAACTTTTTCAGCTATCTATCCCCCCGTCGGAGTGATTTGCTCTCTATCCAACCCCCAGAGGGTCAAAATTCAAGATACCCCCTGCCTCCCACTTAAAGGAAATGCCAAAAATAAATGTCGCGTTAGTGCCAAATATGTCTACCCCAGAGTGCGCATTATAAGCCCAAAAAGGTCGCAAAAAAATGAAGAAAAGAGAAAACAATCAAAAACGAGGGAAAAACGCACCGGTGGGCCGCCGGACTTGTCATGTTCCAGTCCTGCAGGCAGACCATAGGCAGATGTTGACGGCTAAAATGACAGCAGATTTTATTCACACAAAAAAGTGATACAAAATTGTCTACCATGTCATAAAAACCGATGGCTACAGTAATTAGTGTAATAACCAGAAATCGCGAGTGTTTGAAGTTGCACAAAATTTCTCCATTCCACTTATCCAACATTAGACAAGCCCAAAAACGCTCTGCGCAACTCACTTTGACCCTCTGCCTGTGGGCCGCGTAGGGCGACACCTGGCGGGGTTTTTTCGCTCGTTTGCGAGCCGGCTGCGACATGTTGGCAACGGCAGCGATCTGTGCATGAGCGTCCATGTAGGGGTCGTAATCGGGATCGCCGGGTGTCTGAGAGAACGAATTAGTGATATAAATTGGCCATAGGTAGGGCGTCAAAAAATTTTTCACGGATAACCCAAAGGTATAATTTTTTCAGTTGCCGTAAAACGGAAAGGTAAAAATTTTTTCGACTGCCATAGGCCATAATAAACGTTGTGAAGTGCGGTTCAAACCTCCGCCGCCTGCTCGGGATCGTCGTGCTGCATCATCCAGCTGTCCAAACTCTCGTCGCCGGTCGCTACAGGGCCCGCACCCGCAAAGCTGTGGTCCTCGTAGCCGAAAGTCTCGTCGCACGGCGCCAGCGCCTCCGCCTTCACGCTGCGACGCTTTTCCGGCGCCGCCCTCGCCACCCGCGGCACACTCAGTCCGGGGTCGTGTTCGTGGGCGTGTCCGAGCTGGTCGACCAGGTGCTCGTAGATGACGTGCTTCTGCAGCAGCCACGCGCTGTGGTTCGTCCCGTACGCGCACCGGTTGCACTGGAAACGCTTCTGCGACGGGAAACGCGGCGGTCGATTTAGTTGAATCGAATGCGGAAGCGTGGGAGAAGGCAGACTTACCTTTTTCGGCGGTGAAATGTTCTCCTTGTCGCGGCCGGGCGCGCCTCCGTTGGTCAGCGACGCGGCCACATCGTTGGAGATCAGCTCCGCGTCCTGAGATGGTAACCTTATTTGGGTGCAACTAGGGTTGGCCGATGTTTTTTTCAAACGTTTTTTTAAAACACGATGTCCGAAACGTTTTTTTTCAAACATTGGCCGAAAATTTTAGTATAGTCAGCGTACGTGATACTCTGCCCTCGCACTGATTTATGTCTCGTGTTGGAAGCGTGCCAATGATAATTAAATCATGCGATTTCCGTAAAAATATGAAAAAAAATTCATCGATGTGAATATGTTAATGAATAGCATTATAACAACAATCAATGTTGTCATCTTTTTATGAAACTCGGACGCGTTAACCATCGTTGGCACACTTCCAGCGGGAACCACGCGTGCAGGGTGTAAAGTAACCGGAGTATACTAAGCAATACGTACTTTGCAAAAAAAAATGTACACAGCAATTTCACACACAGATTGACATTGGTGGTTGTTTTCATTTGTTTTGTGGCATTTTTAGTATCAAAGCATTTATTTCTATGTGCTACCATGGGTTAATAAGCCATCATATGTTGCTGTAGTATATAATATTCCATGTACCTCCACAGTGTGTAACATCACTCCCAAAGTAACAACCTCATTTTATAACCTTGTTTGATCACCATGCGAAATTTCACTTGAAGTCACGAACATTCGACTTTAAGGCGATATATGGACATGTCGACAAAAATGGACATTTTTGACACAAATCACCACTTATAATCCTATCCCATGGCTCCACAGCTATTATGTGATCATATATAACATCACAGAGTATTGTCACTCGTCTGATATACCTATATATGTTGATATAAGGCCATTTGTCACTTCAGGTGAAGTTCAGCATGGAATAGTGCTGAATGCTGATATAAAGCTATAAAAGAAGGTTAACACATTGACAGTGATGTTTCACACTGTAAATAGAAGTATGTGGGGGCAGTTAGCACATGTGGTGGATATTGTATACAACTACACTAACATAGCACGGCTTATTGGACCTACACACGCTAGTTGACATCGCAAATTGGTGTCAACTCAATGTCAACAAAAAAAAAAGATTAACTAAAGGATCACAATAAACAGAAACAATGAAAAGTTTCATGATGCTCAAAATTAACTATGCTCTATCCGAAATCACACATTACACACAGGAATCTTTAAGTCACATAATTCACCAAAATTTAGTTGACACGAAGTCAGTTGACATCCAGCGTGTGTGGCACCATTGTGCCTGCGCACACTAGTTTTCACACGAAATTTGGAAAACTCATAATTCAGCTTAGAATGCATTTGAGTTTTCTACAATGAGGTGGTTGTCAACTACAGTTGACGGACATTAAAAATGACTCATTGTGGAAAACTCAAACACGTACAAATCTCATTCATGAGTTTTCGAAATTTCGTGTGAAAACTAGTGTGCGCAGGGCCAATATTATACAATAGCACAAACAAATGGAAGCTTTTAAACTAAAAATTCAACAAAACCAATGGAAACCACGACCAAAAGTAAGGCGCATGTGAAATTGCACGCTTGCACGCTACAAATTGCAAAATACCTAGCGCTTGCTTAGTACCAAAAATTTTGGACGAGGTTTTATATAAAGAATGGTGTAAATGTGTTAATATGTATGCTTGCGCGCAAAAAAATACATATTGCATAAGTACTACAAAAGGTACTCCGGCTTAGGTTTAAAAAATGGTTTCAATGCTTGTTTAAAAAAAAATTAAACAACAAAACACATCAGCCATCCCTAATCTTTAGTTTACCCACTGTTACCTTACAAAACCAATAGACTTTTTTATGTTATTTTTTAAATGAAACATAAGGATTGCTGGTTTGGTGACATTCTCTACTAAGCCAACTTTATCTGCTTACTATTTTTTAGATATTTTTCACATATTTGCGATTTTGCACCTACTTTTACCAATTTTGCACCTACTTTTAGCAATTTTTCTCCCTTTTCTTCCATGTACACTTCGATAAAGCTTGTTTAATGAGCCACGCAAACCCTCAGAAATTTTTTCAGCTATGTAAATCAGTGGACAGGTACTAAAACTTTTGGCTGCTTTTTTGAAGAAACGGTTTCGATGCCTGCGTTTTTACCGTTGAAAAAACCCTGCCAAAACCCATTCAAAGGGGTATTATTCGATGGGAGGAATTATTCAAGCTAGGTCATATTCGAGTAAATACGGTATCTTATAAACGCAGACCTACAGTGATCATGCTACATCGACCACAAGAACCAGCTGGAAAAAGGGACTATGCTACCTACAGACAGTGGCATCAATTGAAGAACTAATCAGAGAAATCGCGCAGCGCAGACCCAACTCCATGAACAACAAGCAGCAACAAAAAAAATTCAACCGACCTTGTGCGCGTGCGCCTTGTGCTTCAACAGCTCCATGGCCGACTCGAACACGGGGCTGTCGGCGCACTTTGAGCACTTGAGCTTCCAGTGGATCTCCTCGATCTCGTCGGTGGCCACGTGCTTGAGGGCGGCGTGCAGCTCGAGCTGCTCCACGGTGACGAACTGCTCCACGCAGCTGCCCTGCTCGCACGAGATGCCCATGTTGGAGTTGATTGGTTGAGTCGACCCAAGCGTAGAGTGGATTGTGTAGGAGGCTGTGTGGTTGATGAGAGTCGGTTAATTTTGTGGATGTTGTCTGGTGTTGACGCGAAATAATGTAGAACAGAAAGAAGGTTTGGGAGATTTTATATGGTGGCGGGAAGTGTAGTTTGGCAGGTCGGGACAATAAAAAAACGTGGCAGCAAGCATCAGCGGAACCTGGCTTATTGAAAACAAACTATTTGGGATTCAGCTAAAATATGACACAGCCTTATTTTAAACACACAAATAGTGAAGTTGATTTTTTTGAGGAATGTTAGCATCCAGTTTATTTTTCACACTAAAAACAGCATCAAATCGATCACCATCACGTCAAAACAGCCAAAATTACAGACAAACGAACAGAGCAAACACCACACACCGCAACCCGACCACAAGCCCTACCCAAAAACACAGCGAGGAGACAGGCCAAGCGGAAGCCAAGCGATCGATTTTCGCTCAGGAACATTCTTGTGGGCGGGGCCTAATACCGTAGCGAAACTAGCGTCAAAATCAAAGTTGATGCAGAAGAAAAATGACAATGAGCGATAGAAACGAGTTTTTATTTGGCTTATCGCTACCTTCACAATAAGTTTCGAGATCTCGCGTTTAACACCGCCACTCATGAGAAACAAATAAACGCAAAAGAAGCCTGGGTCAAACGGCTAAATTTGTACACGCCACGCATCCCGGACGCTCCAGACGCAGCTGAAGCGGCGTTTACACTCGACTTGTGCCGACAAATGAAAAAGATGAAAAAGTTCCATAATTTTGGAAGAAAGTTCCATATATGCAAGAAAATGCAGTGAAGCATACTCCTTAGTTAAGTGCACTCACATGCCGATTTGCAGATAAATCGTCCATGTCGTTCCAGAGTTATAACCATTTCAAAAAATATTTCGCTTGTCAGTTCGCTTTTTTTGGAATATTTTTAAAATGCTTATAACTCTGGAACGACATGGACGATTTATTTGCAAATTGGCATGTAAGTGCAGTTAACTAGTTAGTATACTTCACTGCATTTTCTCGCAGATGTGGAACTTAATTCCAAAATTATGGAACTTTTTCACTTTTCGAATTGTCGGCACAAGTCGCAGTGTAAACGCAGCTTTAATTAAAACCGACAGCAACATAAGGTCAGCGGCGGGGAGGAAACATACCGGAAATATTCGTCAGGCGAAATAATCAATGTATGATAGCGTATTTCCTCTAAATACCCCCTCAAAATGGGCACTATGAATTAATCACCCCCCTCCATCGAAATAACCTCTCGTTTAACCCCCCTCAAAATTTCCGCTATGAAAAAAACCCTGGGTGTGTTTCGAGGAAATACAGTAAATGAACTTAGGTAAAAGTTCTCGGGGTATCATGCAGGATTAGCTTGATGTGAAGGAGTATTCATCGAAATAAATTCATGTCTTCCCCCCTACTCCAAGTGTGTTTGCAATAGTGACGCGAAGTGCCATTCCGCGACCATTGAGCATGAGCAAATATATATAAAGGCCCTACACACACTAGTTGTCACCGTGACCGATGTGAAAACTGAAATGGCGACATGGCGACATCCAGCCTACTCATTTTGTATGCTTTATGTGTTTTGGTTTTCAAATTTTCAAAGTTTAACTATCATTTATTTAAACTCAAATTTAAATAAAATCAAATCGTTCAACCGTTATTTTTAATTTGCATTTGAAAAGATTTCAGTTTTCACACGAAGTCACGGTGAAAACTAGTGTGTGTAGGCACATTTGCGTAAGCAATTCTTGGGGTGGACAGCTATGTTATTTTCACGCTAGAAATGGCAACGTGCCAATAATGTTGTGTGGAATAAATTTTAATGTTTTATAATGGTCCTTAAGGTAGTAGTAAAGCAGGCACTATTTGATGGCACACATTGGTTTTGGCTAGACTCCAATCTTTGTAGCTGCCATTGACAAGTATGGTGCAAAATTTTTGGCTTTTACTGCACCAGATGTGTCTGTGGCAGCTACAAATTGGCTGTTTGCCAAGCTTAGTTTGGAACATTAAATTGTGTCTTATTAGTGTTGTATAAACAGCACTGTGTGTCGGGTTACTTTTTTATACAAAATGGAGCTGGCTAATGGCCAAATTTGTCACTGCTGGTAAACATAGCTGTCCATTTTGTGCCTTATAGAAACATATGGTGTGCACATGTTTTGTTCTGGCTCAAAGTGTTGACTGATAAGATAAGAGCACACAATACAGTCATAGATTATTCACTTTGGCTTGGAGTGGAACCTTTGATCACAAAAGAGCTCTCCATCAGTCACCAGGTGTAAGGTTGTTAAAAATAGTGAAAAATTTACTATATACTGTATTTCCTCAAAATACCCCCCAGGGGGTGATTGTTTCAGAGTGAGAATTTTGAGAGAAAAACGTGAAAAATGCAACAATAACCACCATTTATAAGTTTTTACAGCCTTATATAAGGATGTAGATGGTATAAACGATGTTCTAACGTAACAAAGTAAGTGTTTTGAACATCTGTTATGCATTTCTTGGACCACAAATTCATAGTGCCGATTTTGAGGGGGGTATTTCGAGGAAATACAGTATATATAATTTTGTAAAATACTTTTTTTCTCACCACTCTGAAACAAAACATAAAAAGTTTACATGCATACTCATGACATGAAGTAAGTGAAATTTATCCAGCAAAAAAAGTTTTTCCCCGCAAAAAGTACATCTTCTTCATAAAAGATTTAAAAGTTAGTACTTGAGAAACAGACACTTTTAAGAGTAAATATAAAAATATTTAACAACTTTGTGTTTTTGTTTACCATTGTGATTTCAGTTAACATTTGGAACATTAGTCATGGAAGAGATCTTTTGTGATCAAAGGTACCACTTGCCAGATGTTAGTAATGTGAGACTCACCAGAGTTCTCTTGTGATTAAGTTACTGATTCAGGCACACCCATAGAGTTATATAAACATCTGTTCAGATGTGTAAACTTTATCACTAACATCTGCCAAAATGTGTAGGTTTGAATAGCTATAGAAATACAACATCTGTTCAAATGTGTAGCTTAACCGTAACCATTAAATTTAACCCCTGGGGCTAAAAAATTAGAACATTGTGAAATGAGGCATTTGCATTTCTGGTTGCACTGATTTGAAATATGCACTCCATTGTGACAAATGAAACCATCCACCCTTAAATTGAACCCCAGCACAGAGTTGTTAAAATACCGGTATTTTTGGAAAGTGTAAGTGTAAGTGTAAATACACTTTCCAAATTTTGAGTATGGATACCAAAAGTGTAAGGTATTTTAAAAATACCTAGGAAAGTGTAAAAAGAGTGTAAGTGTAAAAAAAAATTTTAGAAAGAGCTCTCACTGTTGAGCATTAGAAAACACCGCTGTTCTCACCTTTAGATCAATTTCTTTATCATTATCATGCATTATTTCACATTTTACAGCCTTTTATGAAACATTTCAGACTGTAACAAATACTGTAGTGGTATGAAGTTCCCTAATTATGGCAGTTTTTCAGTGTTGATGTTTTACTGATCAAGCAATGCGATACACACTGTTTAAATGCAAGAATGGACATGCAGCAAATGTCAATGCAAAAGTTGACTTTGTGTCCAGTTGGTGAACTTCCATTGATCTTGTCCTTTTTACAAAAGTATGATGAAACTGTAGAATACCATGAGTACTGATCAAAGGTTGTAGATCAAAGGCTAGTTGGTAGATTTGCCATATTTTCTACATTCAATGCATTTTTTGTACATGACCCTATTTTATGCTTTCTCAAAAGCATAAAACAGGGCCATCTGAAAGAAAAAAATACACTTTCTGTACCCGGGTATTTTGCCCAGGAAAGTGTAAAAAAAGTGTATGGGTACACTGGTGATGGCTTGGGTTCGGACACTTAGAATTTTTTTATAAAAAAACTTTATTCCGCCAGAACTAATATCTCAGAAAATTTTGGCTGGTACCGAAATAAAGCCAAAACGTGTGACTACAAAAACCATGGGACACCCCCCAGTATAATGCCATGTGGGCCGCGTAAGTGGCCCACACATTTTTTTATACAAACTTTCATTGCTGACTTGGGTTCGGACACTTCCTTTATGTAGCTGTAAATCTGTCTTTCAAGGCCGGATTTTGGCTTTGAAGACTCTGGCAAACTAGCCAGAGTCTTCAAAGCCAAAATCCGGCCTTGAAAGACAGATTTACAGCTACATAAAGGAAGTGTCCGAACCCAAGTCAGCAATGAAAGTTTGTATAAAAAAATGTGTGGGCCTATTACGCGGCCCACATGGCGTTATACTGGGGGGTGTTCCATGGCATTTTTAGACAAATGTTAGGGCTTTATATGGATACCGGCCAAAATTTTCAGAGTTATATAGTTCCGGCGGAATGAAGTTTTTTATAAAAATTGACTAAGTGTCCGAAGCCAAGCCAACACCAGTGTATTTTATGAAAGTGTAAGTGTAAGTGTAAATATAAATACCCATTTACCCGGGTATTTCGGGTAAGTGAAACTTACACACTTTCGCAACTCTGCCCCAGCATTGAAAAAATGAAATTATGAAAGAATGCTTTTTGATTGGTTTATTGATTTAGAACACTGCGAAACCCGACCGAAGGTCGGAGAGAATCCTGCTAGTGAGCACATATTTACATAAGGCTTTTTATAACATTGATGGTGATCACTTAGTAGTAGTAAGTTTATTGGGTCTCTGTAAGACTTTCACGTCAAAACTGATGTTAGCGATATGACGCATTGACGAGTCTACCCATAAAATATCGCATGACTTATTTCATGAGTGAATGACATCTACCTACGAACATTGCATTTAGTACTGACAAATGGCAAAATCAAAGTAAATACCGTTTAAGGGCACCACGGGCCGCATGTTGACCAAATCAAATCTTGCGCTCGCTGTACGCGGCGCTATTGGTGCTTGGCGCTGGGGTTAGGAAAAACGCCGTTCTTGGTGCTTGGCGCTATTTTTGCGTGGCGCCGGGAACAAAACGCCTGGCACTGGCGCTTGGCGCTTTTTTGATCTGGTGCCACCGGCGTTTGAGGTCATTCATTAGAGGTCGAAAAAGCACCATGGCGCCAAAGTTCTGGCCTAGTCCATTACATCACTACACGCTGTCCTCACCGGGGTGTGGGTGATTACGTTGAATTTCATTTTATTTTACTAGTGTCAATTCATCAATAATTCAAACATTTTATACTTACTGTATAGCACTTGCAGAAGGTAAAATTATAACAATCAAGGCTGCAATTAAACAAAAAATCAGAATAGGTAAATGGGTACCTGTGTGTAAATAAGGGGGGCTGCTAAATGATGTGCATGTAATCACATGTGCTACATGTAAGTCGGACAGAATTTAAATAATGACCCCGGATATAATTAGCAAATCATCGAATGGTTCCCCACCTGAATTACCCCAACTCCCTCCTGCCAGTCAAATGAGGGTAAGTAAAAACACCCTTGAAAAACTTCCCCTCCGGGTGGCAGTGATGCCTACGAAAACAACATTGATGAAGTCAAACAATAAAGAACTTAAAAATTGTATAAATTATGTAAACATAAACAGTACGTCTAAAAGTGTTCCAGAAAATTGCAATCTGTAAATATCTTAATTTCGTATGGAAAACACAAATATCCGCTCTACCCAACTCTGATCGAAATACAAAATTCAGGCGAATAACCGCTAGGCAACAAACACCGCATGGCAACAGCGTTCAGTGGGCCACAATCACCGCATGGCAACCGCGACACGCGCGCATGCATGCCGCTGCCACGGGGCGCCTGCCCAGCTGGCGCCAATGGCGCAGCGCATGTCTACATTCTGCCACGCCGCCACCCAAAGTTGCTGTAGAAAAATAGACCCCAGCCGTACTGCGGGGCGAGGGGGGGGCAGTATATCAGCGCGCCGCGTGTGTTTTGCGCCAGAATAAACGGAATCAGCGGTGCACAGCTGAATCACGGAATCACTGCATGTACCCAGTGGATATCGGATTATCGCGAAACGCGTACAAACTTGCCTGCGCATGCATTATTCTGCGAAGACAATGCCAGGCATAATTATGTTCCTTCTCATATCATTTGTTGTGTTTTTTTGCGGGTGGTGTTTTTGCCGATTTAGCGGCTGAGAGAGGCTGACACGCGGCGGCGTGTCTTTTACAAAAAAATAGCGTGGGAGTGGACTGGGCAGGAACGGCGCCAGCCGGACGCGAGCGCGTCGGCCGCTCATGCGCTGGCGGCGCCATGGCGCCAGCTTGGCGGGCGCCTACAGTCACTGTGCGTGTGCCGCGGTTGCCATGCGGTGATTGTGGCCTACTGAGCACACGCAGTTGCGCACTGAGCGCAGTTGCCATGCGGGTTTTGTTGCCTACAGCTGCTGGGTCCAAAATACAATAGTGATTGTGATACCAATCGAACTGTGTCAGTACCAGGTACAAAAATGTAAAATCAAATCCATTGCATACACTAAAAATGTGATTGCATCAAGCCGAATTATGCGCGTGATCCACGAGCATGCTGTCATCGTAGGGCAACGTGCCGTGGCGCACAGTGGAGGCGATGACGGCGGCGGCCGACGTGCCGGGCACTGCATCCGCGTAGGGCGGCTTTGCGGGCGGGTTGGGCGCGGCCTGCAGGGCCAACTTGCAGCGCGCCTTGTGCTTGAGCAGCGACGAGCGCATCTGGCTCAGCTTGGGGAAGGCTCTGATGGCGGCCTGGCGCTGCTCGTCGCTCAGGTCCGGGTCGGCCAGCAGCTCGTCGCGCACGCGCAAGTGCAGCTCCTTGGGCTTGAGCAGCGTGCCCCACTGGTCCATCGCAGCCATCGCCTTCCTGCGACCGCCCACTCGTGAATAAAACGCCGCTGCTGTTGAATATTACACACCCCTCTAAATCCTAGCCTAGCAAAAATCCATTCTACAGATTTCAACAGCCGGAAACTTGTGAAATTGTGAACACCAACGAACCGCTTCTGCTGTTTGATTGCATGTGCAACGGCATCATAATCCCGAGTAATGCAAATATGAGGATTTTTGGTGTAGTCTGGATCGATGCCAACAAAGCGGCCATTTGCACGCGACCAATTGGCAGACCCTCCGTGTCCTTTTTAATCGATTGACAGTGGACACACCTGAAAAGTTATGCTCTATGCAGTAATTAGTATCTTTGAGCAGTCCCCCTATCAACTCATCCTCAATATGAAAAAGCGTAATAAGGAGGTAGGCTCGATACTGGCACTCACCTAGATCTACCCGCTACTCATCTACATCCACAGCCGCAGATATCATGCAATGTGCAATGCGTGACTGCACACCACCTAATGGTACACATGAACCCACACATGAAATATGCTTGTTTATGGCTGCTGGAAGGCGATCTTCGCAAATGAATAATTACAACGCATGTTTTTACTGGAAATGCCTGCATCAGCATAATGCATAGTGCCAGCCAGCCAGGGGTAGGAAAGGGGGGGGGTGCGAGGGGGTTAACCCCCAAAAAAACTGCCCAGCTATCTATCTATCCCGGAGGTAAAATTTTGGACTACTATTCCCTAACCCCCCCCCCCAATCGGCCAGCTATCTACCTATCTGGAGCGATTTTTGAGAAACACGACCCCAATTTTCGCTCAAAATCGCTATTTTTCATATTTACCATTTTATAGATTTACACCTCCAAAATCACTAGTTCATGCGTCTAACTGCCTATTTTCAGCTATTTTTAGTAGTATACTAGTATGTGCTTACCGTATTTCCTCGAAATACACCCCCCCTCAAAATGGGCACTATGAATTTGTGGTCCGGGAAATGCATAACAGACGTTCAAAACACTTATTGTTTATGTTAGAACATCGTTTATACCGGCGCATGCCTATTCCGCACATCAGCCTATTCCGCATTTTGGCTCATCCCGCACATTTACCTGCCCATTCCGCATTTTGGCCTATCCCGCATCTTGCCGGTGTAATGTGCGAGATAGGCAGTGTGTGTGATGGGTTTGTGTGCGGGATAGGCCAAAATGCGGAATGGGCAGGTAAATGTGCGGGATGAGCCAAAATGCGGAATAGGCCGATGTGCGGAATAGTGCACCGTCGTTTATACCATCTACATCCTTATAAAAGGCTGTAAAAACTTATAAATGGTTGTTATTGTTGCATTTTTCACGTTTTTCTCTCAAAATTTTCACTCTGAAAAATAAACCCCCGGGGGTAATTCGAGGAAATACGGTATATACCCATTTTTCACCTACTTTTAGTGATTTTTCTCTCTTTTCTTCCTTCTATGCCTATATATTGAACCCCCGCAAACCCCCCCTAAACCCCCCCAGAAAATTGTTCAGCTATCTATCCCTCCGGAGGAGCGATTTGCTATCTATCCAACCCCCCGAGGGTCGAAACTTAGAAGACCCCTGCAGCCAGGCAGTCGGCAAGCGTCTTTTATGTGTGTGCAGCGCGGCGGTGTGCAATCACGCAGTGCACATTGCAGGCGGATGTAGATGATTAGCGGGTAGAACTAGCTTATTGCAAAGTTCTAGATGAGTATTGGCACCGGCTCAAAATAAAGAAATTATCACACCCCTTCAAAATACCTAGACCTTCCTGTGAGGGAGGTGTCACCAGTGTACAAGATACAATAGTGGGAAAAGGATGGAGTCAGAGATATATACTGGATGATTGAATGAGGATGTACTTCATTACAATCCAACAGTAGTTTTTTTACAGTTCCAGCTCAGAGTAGCACACGTGGAACGGCCCCGTCTAGTGGCGTACACAACAAAATCTGACAAAAAGTTTACTGCTCACGAGCTTATCCAAGAATATTTATATGGTAGGGTAACATGAACAAAAAGTACTGTCAAAGTTTCGATCGTCACATACCTGACATAACTAACTCCATTTCCTTTTACACAGGTAACTGCAAATTCAAAAACTTTTCCAGGGTATCGTTTGGAGTTGTATTTGTATATCGGGTTCTTTCCCATGGACGACCGGCCTGGTATTGCTTCACCATAGTCGACCCTTTTCACAGCTGGCTTCTTGCTTTTCTTTGCGGAGGGCTGGGGATCGAAATCTGGGTCGGCCTGAAAAAGTCACCGTTGTGTTTTTGAACCCAAGAAATGAATGGCGCTTCGATGCTCACCGACCAAGTCATTGCGAAGTGAGAGGCTTTGGTGGCCGGCGAAGGCAGATTCAGCATGGCCCACAGGCGCGGCAGCAGCGCTGGGGTAGGCGTCCGGCTCGGTGCAGTTCCACTCGTCGTAGTACGCCTCCTCCACCTTCGCCTGGTCGCACCCCGCCTTGTCCACCCGCGGCACACTCAGTCCGGGGTCGTGTTCGTGGGCGTGTCCGAGCTGGTCGACCAGGTGCTCGTAGATGACGTGCTTCTGCAGCAGCCACGCGCTGTGGTTCGTCCCGTACGCGCACCGGTTGCACTGGAAACGCTTCTGCGGGGCGACGATTAAATGCGATCCAAACGACACACATCAGGCAAGGTGTGAGGATTTACCTCTTTCGTCAGGGCGCCCTGCTCTTTTCCGGACTTCGCAGGTGCGGGGAGATTGTCAGCAGTGTTGACACCAAGCGCATCGATTTGGCTATTATTCGAGGGAATTTCCGAGTGCTGGAAAATATTTAATAGGTAATTGAATATTTACGGAAATTTTGCACTACTTCACTGGTAAAAAATCATGAACATTCCCAGTTCCTGGTCACCGATATATGCGATATATGAGAGCTGCCAGAAGTGCTGATTATCCACGAATTACAAGCATTACAACGTTCTTACGCACTAGCCTAAGCATCTAAGTGGACGAACTCTCTACACTAGCACAGCAGTCTCTCAAACAAATTGTAGCTTGACCTGGACGCACCTGGTGGTTGGTTTGCTTGTGCGCGAGCAGCAGGGAGGGGGCGCCGAACTGCGGCCTGTGGGCGCACTGGGTGCACACGAACAGGAGCTCGTGGAAGGGCACGTGCTTGAAGGCCGCGTGCAGCTCCAACTGCCCCGCGTCCGCCAGCTCCGCCGCGCAGCACCCGTCGAACTGGCACGACACGCCCATTCTGCTAGGGTTGGCACTGCGCTGTGCAGCTGATGAAGCGATGGCACTCGCTAAATCACATTGACAGCATTTTGACGGAGACTGGCAGTGCAATTGGTTCCAGATATCCATGGGCACGTCAAATTGGCTGTCCACACACTAGTTGACACATGTGTGTCAACTAGTCTGTTTTCGTCTGTCAACTCAGTTTTCGGCTTCACGTGTCACAGAGAGATCTCACAGTGCAATGCACTTGCGGGCCTGTGCCATGACGCATGTAAACCCATCACGCATGTACACTCGGCACACACGTAATTATACCCGGCATACTCAAAACAGGCAATAAAACATATGACCTAGTGATTTTGAAGGTAAAAATACATAAAAAGTATGAAAAGTAGCGATTTTGGGTGAAAATTAGGGTAAAATTGCTCAAAAGCGTTCCTGGTAGCTAGATAGCAAGGCAATTTTCGGGGGGGGGGGGGTGTTCAGGGAAAATAAGCCAGAAAAATTTGCCTCTGGGATAGATATTTAGATAGCTGGGCGGTTTGGAGTGGGGTATCTGCCCATCTTTCTTACCCCTGCGGGTATGTGTCCATAATGGGTCTACATGCGTGATGGGTTTACATGCATAATAGGCTTGCCGTCATATTTATCTTTCAACATTGCCACAGGTGCATTTGCAGATTGCTCTGCAACACGTGAAGCCGAAATCTGAGTTGACACAGACTAGTTGACACATGTGTCAACTAGTGTGTGGACCACCATGGGCGTGATGGCCATAAGCGATGTTTAAGGGAGTTCTTACAGCTAAATTCTTATTATCTTCAATTTCAAAGTTCATTTAAATGCAATGCAGAAACAAAATGCTAACAAAAGCGTGATGATATTTGTAATGTGAAACTGAAACATGGAGCAGTTGCAAAAACGTAGTGACGGTGTCAGGAAGTAAGTTCAAATTATTCCTTACATTTGAATTAAGTACATTTACCCAAACGCTGCAGCCACGATGAAAAAATGGTCATTGTGTCACAGAAACATGTTCAAATTTACATACATATTATAAGTAAAATGATTCAAGGACAGCATGCGAGTAAAGAGAGCAAAAAACATCATTGGACCAAGTTTGTCAATAAAATATCATTCGGGTTATCCGAGCGATGTGGAATCATCATCAAACTAGAGTGCATTGTCAAAGTCAGTGCCGCCCTGGGCTCTAGCATCACCGCGGTCGATTGACTGGGCGATGCCAACCGCCAGCAGCGGCGCAGCTGGAGCGCACTGCGTCTGTGTTTCGCACGGCACCGGCGCACTGGTCTGGGGGGCAGCAGACGCTGCAGCGACACCGGTCTGGTCGCCGGCACTGGACGCTGCGCACTGGCCGTGCGACTTGGCTAGAAGCGTCGATTGCCGAACTGCGTCCGATTTCCGCCGCTGCAACGTGGAGCGCATGTTCTGCAGTTTGGGGAATGAGTTGATGGCGGCGGCGCGCTGCTCGTCGGTCAGGTCGGGGTCGGCGAGCAGCTCGTCGCGCACGCGCGTGTACACCTGCTTCGCCTTCAGGAACGAGCCCCACTCGGTCATCGCCGCGGCCGCTTTACTGTATGTTTACACGTTATTGTCACAATGTTTACAGCATCCAAATGCGAGACACAAACCGCTTCTTTTGTTCGATCGCAAAAGCAACCGCATCGTACGGTCTATTGATGCATTGATGTGGGTTTGTCGGATTGTCTGGATCGATGCCAACAAAGCGACCGTTTTCGATGCGTGCAATCGGCAGGCCATCACCAGAGTTTCGAAAGCGTATTTACGCTTACCCAAAATACCCGGGTGAATGGGTATTTATACTTACGTTTACGCTTACGCTTTCATAAAATACCCGTACGCTTTTTTACGCTTTCCCGGCCAAAATACCCGGCTACTAAAAGCGTAAAAAAGCTTTTCAAACAGTTTAGTTTTACGCTTTTGAAAAAGCGTAAAAACAGAAAAAAAGAGTGAACGGGGCTGCGTACCAAAAAATGACTGCGTGTGTGCAGTAATGCACTGGAAATAGTGGCACATGTACAAATTGTGTCGCAATATGAATGTCTGGTTAATATGTACTGTGTCATCGAGCAAAATTGTGGCTTCAGGTGAGAAAAATTGGTTGCTGATAATGGATCCCGACCAGGGTTGGCAAAATCTCAGTAAAGAATAAAAATAAAATAAAAATAAAATGGAAAATTTCAGAATAAAATAAAATAAAATAAAATGGAAAATTTCAGAATAAAAATAAAAATTGTATAAAAATTCAAATTTTTGTAAAATTTTTGTAAAATTGTATACAAATTCATATTTTTGTAAAAATTGTATAAAAATTCATATTTTTTGTAAAAATTTTTTCTGTTGTTTATAGTTCAACCTGTTCATTCACGGAGCTGGTGCAGTCCCAAGCCATGTAAAGTGTCAAAATGTCATATGAAATGGAATGGAAAGTGTCAATTTTCATGAAAATGTTAAGTAAAGTGTCAATTGTCATGACAAATATAAATTAAAGTGGAAACTGTAAAGCAAATTGTATCCAAATCTTAGCTTTTGTATCCAAATCTTGTTGTTTTTGTAACCAAATCTTATGTGAACATTTGGATACTAAAACATAAGATTTGGATACCAAAATATAAGGTTTGGATACCAAAACATAAGATTCAGATACACAATTTACACTCTGTCATGACAATTATACTTTGCTTGACATTTGAGATGCCAATTGACCCTTTACTACATTTGTCATGACAATTGACACTTTGCATGATGTTTTACAAATGCGCCCAGCACACTCCAGTAATCCTTCTACTGATAATGCAAACCATGCTTATCGATAATTGTAACTTCACACTTGCAACTAGCAAGCAATAGCTACTGCATGCAACTTTTGCAAAGTAATGGAAAAATTTGTCACACGTTTTTCATGTTTAGGTCTAATTATCACATTTTTCTGACCTTGCATGCAAGATTCTGATTTTTTGTAAAATTTCTGTAAAATTTTTGTAAAATGGTCCATTTTATTATTTTATTATTATTTTGGAATAAAATAAAATAAAATAAAATGAAACAAGAATAAAATTAAAATAAAATACATTTTTATACAATTTTTATACAATTTGTATACAAATGATTTTTATAAAACCAACCCTGATCCCGACGACGATTTTATCGCCCTTGACAGCACTAACTCCACGTCAGAAGATGAGGATGACTTAAGTGTTGCTGCCGATCAGTAACCAAACAAAATATGAGGTCAGACTATGATAAATGGACATCCGAAAAATGTCACCGAGACCTTGATTTGGATAGAATTCACTGAGAAAAAAGCCTCGCAATGATTCTTACGCTTACGTTTTTATTTACGCTTTCCTAGGCATTTTAAGAATACCTTACGCTTTCAGTATCCATACTCAAAATTTGGAAAGTGTATTTACGCTTACGCTTACGCTTTCCAAAAATACCGGTATTTTAACAACTCTGGCCATCACTTCTTCTGCCATTCATAGACTGGCAATTCTGACATCTGTTTAAATCTAGGTTTACTGAATATGTATGTATGAAAATAAAGTTGAAATGCGAAACTGTGTTTAACTGCACACACCTAGCGTAAGTAACACCATTCGCCTTGACACAGTTGATTGTAAACTCATAAATGTGTCCTGGGTGCACTTTCGAATTGTACCTGAACTGTCGATTCCAGGGGGCCGTCCCGCACCCGATAAAGTGTCATGTAAGCTATCAAATGTCATGCAAAATGTCAAAAGTTAAGTGATAAAATCTCTTTTTCTAATTGCCTTTGACACTTTGCATGACGTTTGACACTTGACTTGACACTTTACAGCGAGCGGGACTGCCACCTGAACTGTCCACCATTGTTTGAGCGGCATGGAATTGCTTCCCCGTAATCCTCTTTTTTCTTTTCCGGCTTTTTGTTTTTACTAGAACTGGCTGAACTCGACACGTTTGTAGGGTTATAGTCTGGATCGGCGGCGTCCTGAAAGTAACAATGAAACGTACCGGTGGAAAAATTACGTGATGGAAAAATCAAAGTTTTTTGTGACGACAAAAATTTGATTTTTTGGGGATGAAAATCAAATATAAGATAAATGGGGCGCCTAGATCGACCATGATTTGATCAGCATCATCGCATGGAACAATAATTGAATTTTATACATTACTTAATAAAGCAGACTAGATAACATATTTTTGTGTTGTCGGCAACAGTGGAAAAAACAAAAAGAAATTGAACACAGAAACTCATTGGCGCACCGCACACTGCAAAGTGTAACGATCGGGTCCGGACGTTTTGATTTCCGCCCGTGCAGAGTTATAAAGTCACTTCAGTTGATTTTATTTACGACACATCTAAAAAACTACTGAAATTTGGTTCGGTTCGGACGATTTTTAATTCCACCACTCTTTTTTAATTCCGCCTTTGAATTCCACCCATGCAAAAATCGTCCGAACTTCCCGTTACACTTTGCATTGTGCGGTGCGCCATTGAGTTTCTGTCTTTTTGTTTTACACAGAAACACGGAAACTCAATTTTTTTTGAAAATCTCAAAACTCAAATGAGTTTTCTATTGGAGAACACAGAAACACGGAAACACAGAAAAAAATTTTAAAAAGTTTTTTTCACTGGATTTGAGCAATACTGCGCTGTGAGATATCAGGCATCCCATCTAGCTAATAATGATTTCCATCCCAAAATATGGTTCAAAAAAATTAAAAAATTTGTGGTCACAAAGAAGTAGCCAATGGCCGAGACAACCCCCTTATGTTGGACACGATCTGTCATTTTCCTGCCACGAGTTGGGTCTCTTCTGAGTAGGACCGCGTAAACACGAGCAGCCGACGATGGTGTTTTGTGTTAATTACTCGCTATTGACTTCGCATAGTCAGATACAGGTAAACTTAATTTGATTAAAAAAATCAAGCGCAAGCGAGCGGCACTCAAAACGGGACGAAAAGTAAATCTAGCACATTAAAAAAAAATTTCTAACCTCCATGGGAGTGGGGTACTCCCCAAATTGAGTCGCTTCCGGCACGTCATGAATGGCTGCAAACGCGGCATCATCTCCGTAGTCCATCTCTGCTGCGAACTGGCTGTCCGATTGATCGTACTGCATTTCCTCCTCCTTCACCTGCACGCGCGGCGGCTTGTCCACCCGCGGCACACTCAGTCCGGGGTCGTGTTCGTGGGCGTGTCCGAGCTGGTCGACCAGGTGCTCGTAGATGACGTGCTTCTGCAGCAGCCACGCGCTGTGGTTCGTCCCGTACGCGCACCGGTTGCACTGGAAACGCTTCTGCGAAATGACAATTACCGTATTACCTCGAATGAATCCCCGCTCGAAATACCCCCCCTAAAATTGAATGTAAAGAGAACGTACATGACAAATACCACAGTTTGTGATCTGTACAATGCAGAACACACGTTAAAACCGATGATTGAGTGACGTTAGGGAAGGGTTTATGTTTATATACAGTTATATATGACTATAAACACATGTACATATATGTAATTGTTTGATTTTTATACGTTTGAGTATGGGGAATTTCCAAAAATTTCTGGCAAAATAATAGACCCCCCTCTCGAATAACCCCCCCCCCTCAAATTTTACTGGCGAAATAATAAACCCTCTGGGGGTATTTCGAGGTAATACGGTATCTCAATGCAGTAAGTTCAAATGTGGCATTCTAGCACCTCGTTGAAAATTGAAAATCACGATTGTGGCCGCTAGAATTACTGACAATTGAAGCACATGTGAACCCGGTGCACATGTAGGTCAAATTTCCCGCATTTTTCCATCACACTGATATTTTGTACGTAAATCAGTCCTCTTACTGTCAATTCTCTACAAAAAGGCGTGAAAATACACCGAAATTACAAAATACACCGAAACATTGAGCCACTCTCCCGTTAACGGGCTCAGTAAACAAACAGCCCCCACCCCCGTTCAAAAATCCAGGATGTCCCTGGCCCCCCGATCACCGGGTCAACATGTGCACCGGGTTTACATGCGCGACGAGTCCTCGCCCTGACAATCAATATGGAAATTACTGACACCAAACGTTGGGTGGACAAAAGAACTAGGTAGGGCAGCGGAAAAAAAAATTCATAACCTTTTTTTCAGACGTCCTGGAAACCGCGTCGAGCGCTTCTTCAATGGGTAAATTGTCTTTATTGCGGATGCCGAGAACAGCGGCTGGGATATCACTTGTAGTGGCGCCCGAAGCCTGCAAATCGCGTATCAAAAGCCATATGTAAAATTTTCAAAACGCAAACTCTGGGTTTCAACTTTCATTGTAAACGGGGTCACGGAAGATTTAGCCGATCGTCATGAAAGCAATTTGCATAAAAAACGGAGAACACATTCATTTTGAAACAATTTACCGGATGCACTCGCGCCTTGTGTTCGAGCAGCTGCATGGGCGAGGTGAAGTGGGGCTTGTGGTCGCACTGGGCGCACAGGAACACCATCTCGTGGAAGGGCACGTGCTCGAAGGCGGCGTGCACCTCCAGCTGCCGCAGGCTGCGCAGCCCCGACGCCGAGCAGCCCTCCAGCTCGCACGACACGCCCATCTTGACCGAGGCCGTCGATGTAATCACGCGGATTGTATGTAAATAGGTGGGACCGAACGAACAGCTGCATCGATGGCACATTCTCGTTAGGAAATTAACAAATTACGATCAAATTATCATAATAAAGTGTGCAAATACCGGTGGCAAGACCACGACTGTGTGTAACAGTGAAGACAATTGTTGCAAAATTAGTTTTTATGGACACTCGGTGTTTTCTGTAATGCAGAATTGGTTCAGATTTTTTCGGACATTTGATATATTTATTACGCATAACATGTGTGATGTGACGTGGTGATCACATAATGACGCAATTACAAAACAGGAAATCATGGTAACAAAGTTGGTCACATTTTTAGCTGAACAAAAGACAATTTAAATACGACGACACAGCGATCCATTCCTGAAGGTTTACTCAGGTGACCTTATTTACACTTTGTATGCCAGTTCATGTTTACTGCGAGCGAGCAAGTGACATAAATAAGTTTTATGGACACAATTATTTATAAAATGCAGTGGCACCATTTTTATGGAGTGGTACCATCGATCCGAAAAAAATGTCATTTTTACCAAAAATGTTCCCTGGTTTAGTAAATGCAGTAGAACTATCAACTCGAAAAATGGCACCATTTTTATAGAGTAGAGTAGTTTTCACACGAAATTTCGAAAACTCATAAATGAGCTCTGAACGTGTTTGAGTTTTCCACAATGAGTAATTTTTTATCTCCGTCAACTGCAGTTGACGGCCACCTCATTGTAGAAAACTCAAATGCGTTCTAAGCTGATTTGGGAGTGTTCGAAATTTCGTGTGAAAAACTAGTGTTCGCAGGCACATTGAGTAGCTCCAGTTGTGTAAAAGCGTGCTGAGATGCTGCGTGATGAGAGTACTGCTTGATGTAATTATATCTGGTGCCAACCCCAGACACTGTAAAGTGTGAAGTAATGTTTTAAATGTCATGTGAAATGTCATGCAAAGTGTAATTATCATGACAAATGTAAAGTAAGTGTCAATTTTACAAGTTCAGTAATAAAATCTTCTTTTTATTGACATTTTACACTTTACTTAACACTTTACAGGGTGTGGGACCGCCCCAGGGTTTTTCAATGGTTCCAATTTCAAATTGCACCATTTTAATGGAGGGGTGACTTTGATCCGAAATGGCGCCATTTTTATGGAGTGGCACCATTGATCCCAAAATAGCACCATTTTAATGGAGTAGTGCCATTGTGGGACCAAACCAATTCAAAATTGTCATGGGTATACTGTTATCCCTATTTAATAGCTTTTTTACATTTTTGAATGATGATAAAGCATTTTGCTATGTGTGCCTTCTTATTCATTATAGGAACTTTCACACGTTGAGCAAAAAAATGTACAAAAATGGAAAATCAAATGTATTGGATGCATTCAAAATGTGATTGCATCAAGCCGAATTATGCGCGTGATCCACGAGCATGCTGTCATCGTAGGGCAACGTGCCGTGGCGCACAGTGGAGGCGATGACGGCGGCGGCCGACGTGCCGGGCACTGCATCCGCGTAGGGCGGCTCTGCGGGCGGGTTGGGCGCGGCCTGCAGGGCCAACTTGCAGCGCGCCTTGTGCTTGAGCAGCGACGAGCGCATCTGGCTCAGCTTGGGGAAGGCTCTGATGGCGGCCTGGCGCTGCTCGTCGCTCAGGTCCGGGTCGGCCAGCAGCTCGTCGCGCACGCGCAAGTGCAGCTCCTTGGGCTTGAGCAGCGTGCCCCACTGGTCCATCGCAGCCATCGCCTTCCTGCGACCGCCCACTCGTGAATACAACGATGCTGTTCATGTACCCCGGTTTGGGGGGTCCGCCCCTCCTCCTTTCCTAGCCCTGAATCGGTGTCATTTTAATCGTTTTTCTATCACTATTTGGTCTCACAATCTTATAGGTTACCTACCTACTCAAATTTTCCATTCATTTATATAAATCTATGTACAATGCTTTAATTAAATGCTTTTTATCTTAGTCAATATCCACTATACAGATGCCAAAAGCGGGGCACTTGATAATATTCTAGCACCAACAAACCGCTTCTGCTGCTTGACTGCATGTGCAACAGCATCAAAATGCCCGGTGATGCAAATGTGAGGGTTCTTGGTGTAGTCTGGATCGATGCCAACAAAGCGACCGTTCTGCACGCGAGCAATTGGCAGACCCTCCGTGTTCTTTTTCATCGAGTAACACGGGACACACCTGAAAAGTTATGATCAAAATATGCATGATCTGGCAGCATTTATTTTTGGATGGGTTCATGTTCCCACAGGTGTCAAATAAATTTTTTTTAGAAAAACAGAACAACAAAGGTAAACAATTTTCACTTGACCGAAAACGGTAGGTAAAAGTTTTTCACTCAACGGAAATGGAAAGGTAAATATCATTCACTTTATGGAAGACGGAGACTGAAATAGACAGAACCATTACACAGGGCAATTGAATTTTCAATCATCGCATACCTGACATAAAAGACGCCATTTGCTTTTACAGAGGTGATTGCAAATTCAAAAACTTTTCCAGGGTATCGTTTAGAATTGTATCTGTACATTGGGTTTCTCCCTTTCGATGACCGGCATTGTATTGCTTCACCATAGTCGACCCTTTTCACAGCTGGCTTCCTGCTTTTCTTTGCGGAGGACTGGGGATCGAAATCTGGGTCGGCCTAAAAACGTCACTGTTTTGTGTGAACAAAAGAAATCGGAGATACCCCGTATGACAAGTTGGTAACCTGCCAAAACAATTGACAGCCATTAAAATAAATAAAATAAGCTAAAAATAGGTATATATAACCATATATATATATATATAGACAAAAATAGCTACGATGATGGTGAAAATAGGCAAAATGGAGCGTACATTAGCTTTTTTGAGCAAAATAAATTTGGAAAAAACTCGGACTTGGACGTGGGTTAAATTGATTGGGCAACTTGCCATACGTGACGCGAACCAAAGAAATGAATTGCGCTTCGATGCTCACCGACCAAGTCATTGCGAAGTGGGAGGCTTTGGTGGCCGGCGAAGGCAGCTTCAGCATGGCCCACAGGCGCGGCAGCAGCGCTGGGGTAGGCGTCCGCCTCGGTGCAGTTCCACTCGTCGTAGTACGCCTCCTCCACCTTCGCCTGGTCGCACCCCGCCTTGTCCACCCGCGGCACACTCAGTCCGGGGTCGTGTTCGTGCGCGTGTCCGAGCTGGTCGACCAGGTGCTCGTAGATGACGTGCTTCTGCAGCAGCCACGCGCTGTGGTTCGTCCCGTACGCGCACCGGTTGCACTGGAAACGCTTCTGCGAGGCGACCATTAAATGCGATCCAAACGACACACATCAGGCAAGGTGTGAGGATTTACCTTTTTCGTCAGGGCGCCCTGCTCTTTTCCGGACTTCGCAGGTGCGGGGAGATTGCCAGCAGTGTTAACACCAAATGCATCGATTTGGCCATCATTCGAGGAAATTTCCGAGTGCTAAAAAAAATATTTAATTATTGAATATTTACGGAAATTTTGCACTTCTTCACTGGTAAAAAATCATGAACATTCCCAGTTCCTGGTCACCGATATATGCGATATAATTATGAGAGCTGCCAGAAGTGCTGATTATCCACGAATTACAAGCATTACAACGTTCTTACGCACTAGCCTAAGCATCTAAGTGGACGAACTCTCTACACTAGCACAGCAGTCTCTCAAACAAATTGTAGCTTGACCTGGACGCACCTGGTGGTTGGTTTGCTTGTGCGCGAGCAGCAGGGACGGGGCGGCGAACTGCGGCCTGTGGGCGCACTGGGTGCACACGAACAGGAGCTCGTGGAAGGGCACGTGCTTGAAGGCCGCGTGCAGCTCCAACTGCCCCGCGTCCGCCAGCTCCGCCGCGCAGCACCCGTCGAACTGGCACGACACGCCCATGCTGCTAGCTCTGGCACTGCGCTGGAGGCTCCTCAAGAGTCGGGCACTCGCTAAATTACATTGACGGCATTTTGACGGAGACTGGCAGTGCGATTGGTTCCAGATATCCATGGGCACGTCAAATTGGCGTGTTGGCAACGTTTGAGCAACGTTTAAGGGAGCTCGAAGGCATAGTTAAGTTATACCGTCAATTTCAAGCTTTATTTCAATACAATGCCCAAAAAAAGAAACCCGTGCGACGATGTGAAAATTGCTTAGATTTTAACGTGTTTTTAATGGGCCCGTGCCATACGACATCTAAACCCATCCCACATCTAATTTTGTGTCATCCGTGTCAACCGGGGGCGAGTGACCCACCCCAAACCGCCCAGCGATCTATCTATACCTGGGGCAAATTATTTGGCTACTTTCCCCAGAACACCCCCACCCCCCGCAAATTGCCTAGCTATCTAACTATCTGGAGCGCTTTTGAACAATCTTACTCTAATTTGCACCAAAAGTCGCAAATTTTCATACTTCTTATAGATTTTCACCTTCCAAATCACTAGGTCATGTGTTTTATTGCCTATTCTCAGCCTATAATTAAATGTGTTCCGTGCCAACATGTTCCGTGTCCCAGTCTAGATGTGGGATGGGTTTAGATGTCGGTTGAGCATGGCCTTTTTAATGACTCGAATTTTAAATTTTTAACAAAAATCGTTGTACAATTTTCAATATAATTTTACAATTTTTTGAGTACTTTTTGATTCCTCTGGGTTATTGAATTTTCGAGTTTTGCTTGTCAGTTTTGAACACATCGCTGCTATGCATTTGTGAACCATTTTTCCTGCCACAAAAAGATCTATTTCAAATAGAGCTTTTCAAATTGTGGTTAGTGATGGAAAGGCACCGGCGCACCAGTGCCCCGGTGCTGGGCACCAAAGGGCACCAGCACCGAAGAGCACCAGCACCGAAGAGCACCAGCACCGAAGGGCACCAGCACCGGTGCTGGTGCGGTGAAATTTTTTTGCCGGTGCCCATGGTGCCAGGTGCCCTTTCTGAGGAATGGCACCGGTGCCGGTGCGGTGCGGTGCCATTTTTCCCGGTGCCTTTTCCATCACTAATTGTGGTCTTGAATTTTACATGCTCACAAAGAAACATCATTTTACATTTAAAAACACGAAAAGATAACGAATAATTTTTTTACAATTTTTCTATAACAAATCTATGTTTAGAGTTTCTCTCAGGGTGGAATAAAAACGATGAAATGCTTTCTAATTTTTTAATTTTGGATTGCCATTGTTAGTTTGGAATCGCCTCAGAGAGCAATCCCGCACCCTTCCATGTCAAGCGTCAAATGTGATGTAAAATGTCAATTTAAAAAAATTGTAATTCAACGTTTGACATACTGCATAACGTTTTACAAATTCGTGTGAAATTTTGCTTGACATGGAACACTTGACTTTACACCTGGCACAGTTAAAAACCCTACTTAAACATAACTGCTGGGTTAAAAAATTCTTTTTTCGAGTTTTGCTTGTCAGTTTGGCAAAGCCGCCATGGCGCTTTTTAAAACACAAGCGCCAAGCGCCAATGGCGCCACGGCAGCATAACGCCAAGCGCAAAAAGCGCCATGGCGCTTCTCCATGGCACAGCGCCAAGCGCCAATGGCGCCACAGCAAAAAGGCGCCAAGCGCCAAAAGCGCCATGGCGCTTTTAAATCAATAGACGATCCACAAAAACGTGAGTTATTTGCAGTGTAAAAGTGAAACATGAAGCAAGGTTGCGAAAACGAAGTGATCGTGACGAAAATAAAGTTCAAATAGTTTCTTATTTAGACTTTGATCTGTACATTTACTAAAACGCATGGGGAAGCACGAGATTAAAATAGCGATTATCGAACAGCATTTTTGAAGTTAGATATTTACATAAACAAAATGAATCTAGAATAAAGGAGTTTAAACAACAGTTTGCCAACAAAATCTCATTAGGATAATCCATGCGATGTGAAATCATCATCAAAATTTAAGTATCATACATGGTAAAAGTCAGTGCCACTTTGGGGTCTACGATCACAATTGATATGGGTATATTGTTATACCTATTTAATAGCTATTTTACACATTTTTGAATGATGATGTGACATTTTTATGTGTGCGCGCACATTCTTATTTATGACAGGAACTTACTTTCACGCAGATCAAAGCGCACTGTGCCACTACCACATAACGTATATCCTGGAATAAGACACCCCCTCGAATAACGCCCCCTCAACAACTCTGATGAACCCCCCCCCATAAATCGAATAACTCCCCCCTCCGGGTGAAAAATATGCTATAAAATATACAAAAAATGATCGATGAAAATACAAAAGAATGTTTACGTATGGCAGCGACAGCAGATATTTACATAACGTGTACGCAGTGTATAAACAAGTTTTTGTTGTTGTTTAACTGTAAAATACCTAGATTACATGAGTTGACAGAATGCATTCATACACTGAATTAAGTTCAAGTTTCTGAGGAAAAAATAACTACCTCCCTTGAATAACTCCCTCAAAAACTCTGGCGAAAAAAATCAATCCACTGGAGTCTTATTCAAGAATATACGGTAAATACGAAAATATAAGGTTAAATGCATGCATTCAAAATGTGATTTCATCCAGACTAGCGTGTCAACTTTCCACTTTCCGTTTCTGCAAGCGAATTTTTTTCCGTTTGTTTCCGTTTTGCGTAAAAGATATTTGTTGACACCCTAATCAAGATGCATTATGCGCGTCATCCACGAGCATGCTGTCATCGTGGGGCAACGTGCCGTGGCGCACAGCGGAGGCGATGACGGCGGCGGCCGACGTGCCGGGCACTGCATCCGCGTAGGGCGGCTCTGCGGGCGGGTTGGGCGCGGCCTGCAGGGCCAACTTGCAGCGCGCCTTGTGCTTGAGCAGCGACGAGCGCATCTGGCTCAGCTTGGGGAAGGCTCTGATGGCGGCCTGGCGCTGCTCGTCGCTCAGGTCCGGGTCGGCCAGCAGCTCGTCGCGCACGCGCAAGTGCAGCTCCTTGGGCTTGAGCAGCGTGCCCCACTGGTCCATCGCAGCCATCGCCTTCCTGCGACCGCCCACTCGTGAATACAACGATGCTGTTCATGTACCCCTCCAACCCAACCCATTCTTATACTCGGCGGATATGATGCTCTGCCATCGCGCACATTTATGTCTAACGTTGGAAGCGTGCCAATTACGATGAAGCATACAATTTTTGTGCTAAAGATGAAGAAGTCATTTTTGTGAATAAGTTAACATAAAGCGTTATAACAGAGATCAGAGTTAAAAAATATCTGATTTAAACAAAATCAGTAAAAAAAGTCAAGTGCCATCCCTAACCAGAATTGTATAAAATGCAAAATCCTTTTTTAAATACTTTTTAGATTTTAACGTTCAAAATCACTAGTTCGTGTGTTTTATTGCCATTTTCAGCTCTTTTGTATCGTTAGGTGTCTTATTTGTATGTGTAAAACAATTTTTTGTATCATTTTTACGTAATCGCTTTTTTCACTATTCTGACAATATTATGGGTTACCTACATAGGGCACTCAATTTTTCAGTCATTGAGATACCGTATTTCCTCGAAATACCCCCGGGGGGTTTATTTTTTCCAGGGGGTTTATTCCAGGGGGTTTATTTTTCAGTGTGGAAATTTTTAGGGGGGTATTTCGAGAGGGGGGCTTATTCGAGGGGGGGGGTTATCATTTCGTCAGAAATTTTCGGGAAAGTCATACTAAAGAATACGCTTTTACATACCCCAAACCGTTAATAAACGTGACCAAATAGGGTATATAAGGACATAACAGGGACGTAAACGTACATCGCTACACAAACTAGTGTATACGTATAACTGCGATGCAAAATGATCGCAATAAGTACATCATGTTCCTTGCATACATGATGTACCTCATTCCAGAGGGGGGGGGGGGGTTTCGAGGGGGGGGGGTTATTTTTTCCTCAGCTCGAAAACACATACGGGTTTTCGAGGGGGGGGGGGTTAATTCAAGGGAGGTATTTCGAGGAAATACGGTAATTCTACAATGCTTTAATCTTAGCCAATATGCACTATACAGGTGCCCAAAGCGGGGCACTTGCGAATACCGTATATCCTCGAATAAGACCCCAGGAGAGTTATTATTTCGTCAGCGGTTTTGCAGGGGGAGTTATTCAAGGGGGGTGTTATTCAATTCGAGGCTCAGCATCCAAATCATTCAAATACACATCGTGGATAAACATATCAAATAACCAGAGGGAGAGTTATTCAAGAGAGGGGAGTTATTCAAGGGGAGTTATTGTTTTCATCACCTGGCCAACAGGGGGAGCTATTCAAGGGCGGATGTTATTCAAGGGAGGGGTATTATTCAAGGATATACGGTATTCTAGCACCAACAAACCGTTTCTGCTGTTTGATTGCATGTGCAACTGCATCGTGATCCCCAGTAATGCAAATATGAGGGCTGTTGGTGTAGTCTGGATCGATGCCAACAAAGCGGCCGTTCTGCACGCGAGCAATTGGCAGAGACGCAGTGTTCTTTTTAATCGATTGACACTGGACACACCTGAAAATGAGTTATGATCAAAATATGCATGATCTTGTGCCACTTCCGCAAATTGAGAAGTGAGAAGTAAAATGGCAAAAGCGAAGTGAAATTAGGGTTCAAACGGGATTGACTTTTCGGGATCGGGATCGGGATTGGTTTTTTGAGATTTCGGGATCGGGATCGGGATCGGGATTGGCCGGGATTGGGGTCACGGGATCGGGATCGGGATTGGCATTTTTTCGGGATCGGGATTGGGGTCTTGGGATAGATATTTTGGCCAATGTTCTGGCATCCACAGTTGTTCATAAAGGTCTCAAAACACTGTTGGATGCCAGAAAAGTGGTATAAAATGGACACTGGGGGTATTTCGTTCACATTTTTGCATGCAAAAACGTCATTTTTCACTTTTTATAATTTCACTGATTTTTCCGGGATCGGGATCCCGAACTTGGGAGTTTCTCGGGATCGGGATTTGAAAATTTTCGGGATCGGGATCGGGACTGCAAAATCCCGGAATTTCACGGGATCCGGGATCGGGATCGGGATCCCGTTTGAACCCTAAGTGAAATGGCAAGTAAATTGGCAAAAGCGAAGTAAAAAAAGAAGATACTTACCCTTCGCTTTTGCCAATTCCCTTCTCAATTCACTTCTCACTTACTTCACTTCGCATTTTCCATTTTACTTCTCACTTCTCAATTTGCGGAACTGGTCCCAGGTAAACATGTTTACATTCATTTTTGGATGGGCCCATGTTTCCTAGGGTGTCAAAAAATTTTTACGGAAAACTTTTCACTGATAGAAAACGGAAGGTACAATTTTTCACTTGACGGAAAACGAAAAGGTAAATATTATTCACTCGATGGAAAACGGAGACTGTAAATATACAGAACCATTTCACAAGGTAATTGAATTTTAATCATCCCATACCTGACATAAAAGACGCCATTTGCTTTTACAGAGGTGGTTGCAAATTCAAAAACTTTTCCAGGGTATCGTTTAGAATTGTATCTGTATATTGGGTGTTTCCCTTTGATTGAAAGGCATTGTATTGCTTCACCATAATCGACCCTTTTCACAGCCGGTTTCTTGCTTTTCTTTGCGGGGGGCTGGGGATCGAAATCTGGGTCGGCCTGAAAAAGTCACCGTTGTTTATGAACCTAAGAAATGAATGGCGCTTCGATGCTCACCGACCAAGTCATTGCGAAGTGGGAGGCTTTGGTGGCCGGCGAAGGCAGCTTCAGCATGGCCCACAGGCGCGGCAGCAGCGCTGGGGTAGGCGTCCGCCTCGGTGCAGTTCCACTCGTCGTAGTACGCCTCCTCCACCTTCGCCTGGTCGCACCCCGCCTTGTCCACCCGCGGCACACTCAGTCCGGGGTCGTGTTCGTGCGCGTGTCCGAGCTGGTCGACCAGGTGCTCGTAGATGACGTGCTTCTGCAGCAGCCACGCGCTGTGGTTCGTCCCGTACGCGCACCGGTTGCACTGGAAACGCTTCTGCGAGGCGACCATTAAATGCGATCCAAACGACACACATCAGGCAAGGTGTGAGGATTTACCTTTTTCGTCAGGGCGCCCTGCTCTTTTCCGGACTTCGCAGGTGCGGGGAGATTGTCAGCAGTGTTGACACCAAATGCATCGATTTGGTTATCATTTGAGATAATATCCGAGTGCTGGAAACATGTTGAATAATTGAATACAGAATATTTATAAGCTGTGTCAATAAGCTGTGCCAATAAGCTGTGCCTTTCTTCACTAGTGAAAATTGTGAACATTCCCAGTTTCTGGTTACCGATATCAACTGCTATCCAAGTTCGATTAGAAATTAAGAGCAACACCGTTCCAGCACTGTGCCAACGTTATGTAAAGTATCTACACTGACGGGCCATGTGCCTGTAGTCATGTAAACCCACCAGTCATGTATTTTGGGGGGATTATCACGGCACATGGGTTGGCGGTAGCGGGTTTACATGATAAATAGAGTACACAACGCGAGTGGATGTTGTGGGATTTTGTCACTCTTGATGACACCACCACTGAAAGAAAAAATGATGAACTCATAAATCAGCTGTTACTAATTTGAGTTTTTCGATTTGTTTGTGCGGCATCATCAAAATAGTGACAAAAACAATGCGAGTCTATCAACAAACAATAATGACAAAAACAACGGCACACGCACTGCGGCCCGCACGATGCACCCTACTTATAATGTAAACCCGCTGCCACTACCTAACCCCTGCGCTGTGCTAATCGCGGGTTGGCGGGCTTACATATCTTGCGGGTTTACATGACTAGTAGGCCTACGCCCACCAGAGGTTTTTTCAACTGTTTGCAGCTCGAGCAGGCACTGGGACGCACCTGGTGGTTGGTTTGCTTGTGCGCGAGCAGCAGGGACGGGGCGGCGAACTGCGGCCTGTGGGCGCACTGGGTGCACACGAACAGGAGCTCGTGGAAGGGCACGTGCTTGAAGGCCGCGTGCAGCTCCAACTGCCCCGCGTCCGCCAGCTCCGCCGCGCAGCACCCGTCGAACTGGCACGACACGCCCATGCTGCTAGCTCTGGCACTGCGCTGGAGGCTCCTCAAGAGTCGGGCACTCGCTAAATTACATTGACGGCATTTTGACGGAGACTGGCAGTGCAATTGGTTCCAGATATCCATGGGCTCGTCAATTTGGCGTGGTCGAGACGTTTAAGCGAGTTCGAAAGCATAGCTAAACCTAAATATCGTCAATTTCAAAGTTCATTTAAATATTTACAATGCAAAAACAGAATCTCGTGTGATGCTCCACAAAAGCGCTATGTTTGTAGTGTGAGAGTGAAACATGAAGCACGGTTGCAAAAACGTAGTGATAGTGTTTGAAAATAATCTTCAAATTGTTTCCTACACTTTAATCATGTATGTACCTATTAAGGATGGCCGAAAAAGGTTTTTTTCAACGACAGGGTTGTTGTTTTTTACCGTTTTTTTTCAAAAACAGGGTTTTATTTTAAAATAAAACCGTTTTTTAAAAGCTCCCAGATATGGTCATGAGTCAACAGAGACAGGTAAATCAGACAGGTGACAGTACTTTGTGATGTTATATATAGCCATAGAATGGCTTAAGAGCCATGGGATAGCATTATAAGTGGTGATTTCTTTCAAAAATATCTGTTTTATGTTGACTTTTTACGGATATCGCTTTTTGTCAAACATTGTGACTTCAAGTGATGTTGGGTGTGGAAAAGTGCTTAAAGAAGGATATAAGACCAGGCTAACACATTGGTAGTGGTGTTTCACACGGTACAAGTATGTGGAGGCACATTAGCTGTATACTATATACTACACTAATATATCATGGCTTATTATGACATAATAGCACAAACAAATGGAATAAGGGGGATAATTTTTTCGGAGTGTAAATTTTGAGAGTGGGTATTCCGAGGGGGGCTTATTCGAGGGGGTTTACTCTTTCGCCAGAAATTTCCGTAAATATCGTACTGAAGAATTGGCTTTTACATACCCAAAACTGGTAATAAATGTCACCAAACAAGGCATATCACAACATACAAGCCGAAGTATGCGCGTCATCCACGTGCATGCTGTCATCGTAGGGCAACGTGCCGTGGCGCACAGTGGAGGCGATGACGGCGGCGGCCGACGTGCCGGGCACTGCATCCGCGTAGGGCGGCTCTGCGGGCGGGTTGGGCGCGGCCTGCAGGGCCAACTTGCAGCGCGCCTTGTGCTTGAGCAGCGACGAGCGCATCTGGCTCAGCTTGGGGAAGGCTCTGATGGCGGCCTGGCGCTGCTCGTCGCTCAGGTCCGGGTCGGCCAGCAGCTCGTCGCGCACGCGCAAGTGCAGCTCCTTGGGCTTGAGCAGCGTGCCCCACTGGTCCATCGCAGCCATCGCCTTCCTGCGACCCGCCACTGGTCAATACAACGATGCTGTGACGAACACTCCTCGTTATAAATAGGTATGTGTTTGCGTTTATGATTGAGAATAACAATATGCTGAGGGCTCGGACCGGCTTGTGACTAGTGATGAAAAACCCCATGGCGCTTTTGGTGCTTGCTGCCTTTCTGTCGTGGCGCCATGCTATTCGCAAGTGCCATGGCGCTATAATGGTGCGGCGTCATTGGCGCTCGGCGCTCAGACTTAAAAAAGCGCCATACCATCGTGTAATTTTTCGAAGGATCCATCAAATATGATAGAAAATAAGAGATAATTGTTTTTCATTGCAAATTATAGTGATACACCTAACGCTTTTGTGTTCTATGCAGTGTATCGAAACACAATTCCAGGTACTCTCTTCAGATAGGTGTGCCAGATTTCAAAGTATATTTGATGGAGTGTTTTTCCAAAATAGACTAAAAACAGTTGTAAAAGTTTCAATGCACTGAAATTACTGTCTGTTCCCCTTACATCGGTGGCTGTAGAGTGGCCATTTAGCCGTGGGCTTGTGAAATTTGCTAAAATAATCAATTTGGGAACAAAATAATTTGAATGAAAATTATGTATCAGATTTAATTACAAAAAGGTGTAATTTTTGCTCAATCTTTATGTTTATCTCATCGCTGTTTGTGTTAGATCATTATCATTTGTTATAGTTGTCTCACTCATGTTGTAGATTATGGTGAGCATGTAGTGCTAAAGACATGAAGATATTGCATGGACATCAGCGATACGACACATCTAACATTTTTACGTTTACGCTTTTTTTTACGTATTCCTTGGTATTTTAAAAATACCTTACGTTTTAGTATTTATACTTCTGATTTGGAAAAGGTATTTACGTTTACGTTTACGTTTTGAAAAAATACCAGTATTTGTACAACTCTGCTATGCACACATCCATTGAAATCAGTATTATTTATAGCATATTTAACTGTCGTACTGAAAGTCCCCCATACACAATAACAAATAATATTAGCACACCGAATGCACACTTTATAATTTATCTACGATGTCACATTTAGCATTCTGGAAATCTCTTGAGTTTTCATGTTTATCTGAAAATCTCATGTTAAGATAAGGTCAAACGAAATACGGTATAAAAATACATTTTTTATATTTAGTTTCCGGGTTTTTCCAGAGTGATTCAATAATACTTTTGGAAGATTTTCTGTGATATTCTATAGTATAAGAAAATATCAGAAAATCACAAAATAAAGTTCGTGCATTTCCATGGGATATTTATCATATTTGTGGGCATTGTTTTTTGGATTATATTATATTTTCCGAAAAGATCGCAAATTTTTTGAATGCTTATCACATCTGAGTAAAACTTTATGGCATAAATCTTAGCTAATATCCAGTATACAGGTGCCAAAAGTGGGGCACTTGTGAATATTGTAGCACCAACAAACCGCTTCTGCTGTTTTATTGCATGCTCAACGGCATCGTGATCCCCAGTAATGCAAATATGAGGAATGTTGGTATAATCTGGATCGATGCCAACAAAGCGGCCATTTTGGACGCGAGCAATCGGCAGAGACGACGTTTTCTTTTTCATTGATTGACACGTGACGCACCTGAAAAGTTATGAGATAAATACCTATGCAGGATTTGGTACCATTGATTTTTGGATCAGTGCGACATCCAATCATACTCAATATGAAAAAGTGAAGCGAGGAAATAATCACTTCCCTTAAAGAGGTACAATCAAGGTAGCTATCGGCTAATATTTACCATGCTGCGTCCCGGCACTAAACTCCCACTCAAGTGCGGCAGGCAACTTTTGACTCTACGTTGGGTGCCTATGTCTAGTTGAGGGGTGTGCCCATAGCTAGAATCGAGGGTGGCATTTTAGGGGGGGGGGGGTCCACCAGTCTTTTGTGTCGTCTTCCCATTCTGTCGCACATTGGCCGATTTTGATGCCGTCCGAGTATGTTGGGGTTTGGGGTCGGGGCTATGTGTAAAAAAATTTTTTCGTCGAATAATCCCCCAGTCCCGAGATAAGGGGGGTCTATAAAAACATGGCCAATCTTGCTGATTGAGTTTGAAGCTTAATAACTCCGCCATTTCTCAGTTGATTTGGACCGTTCAACACTTAAAATGATCGGCAGAACCTGTAGATTCAGTTTTGGTAGTCGGATAAGTGATGTCTATATTCCTTATATCGATTTGAGCCGCTTTTTCAACACGGAAGATAAATTTTTCTAAACATGATATCATATACTTTAGACAACGAGAACTCATAACTAAAAAATGAGTTCAATATTACTTTCCAATCAAAAGTTATGGCGCTTCAAACTTTTCCCTCCCATCCACATAAATAACAGCAGGAAGAACTATGCAACTTCAAAACTCCATATCTCGACCATTTCTCAGCTGATTTTCACCACCGAACACTTAAAATGATCAGAATAACATGGGGATATCGTTGTTATTATCAGTTTATCTGTATGCATCTCCATTATGATAAATTCATTCAATAGTTCGCATTAATTTCTTCTATGGGAAATCTAATAAAATATATGGATAATCTGTGAATAAAGATGAAATGTCTGTGCCATTCTGATCATTTTAAGTGTTCAGTGCTGAGAAATAGTCCAGATACGGAGTTTTGAAGTTGCATGGATAGTTCTTTGTGTTGCTATTTATTCTCTAAATTTGCTGTATTGATTACCAGTTTGGGGTATGAAATAGAGCATTCTTTAGTACGACACGTCTCGAAAATTTCTGGCGAAATAATAAACCCCCCTCGAAAAAAAACCCCTCAAAATTTCCAGTCTGAAAAAATATACCCCCTGGTGGTATTTCGAGGAAGTACGGTAGGTGTCTGCTCGGTAGCTTACCGTATTCGGAAATACACGAACCATTGCACAAGGTATTGCGTTGTGAAATTTTTCAATCATCGCATACCTGACGTAAACAGCTCCATTTGATTTTACAGAGGTGACTATAAATTCGAAAACTTTTCCAGGGTATCGTTTGGAGTTGTATCTGTATATCGGGTTTCTGCCCTTGATTGACCGGCCTTGCATTGCTTCACCATAATCGACCCTTTTCACAGCTGGCTTCTTGCTTTTCTTTGCTGAGGGCTGGGGATGGAAATCTGGGTCGGCCTGAAAACGTCACCGTTGTGTTTGCACCCAAGAAATAAACCACCAAGTAGATGCTCACCGACCAAGTCAGTGCGAAGTGGGAGGCTTTGGTGGCCGGCGAAGGCAGCTTCAGCATGGCCCGCAGGCGCGGCAGCAGCGCTGGGGTAGGCGTCCGGCTCGGTGCAGTTCCACTCGTCGTAGTACGCCTCCTCCACCTTCGCCTGGTCGCAGCCCGCCTTGTCCACCCGCGGCACACTCAGTCCGGGGTCGTGTTCGTGCGCGTGTCCGAGCTGGTCGACCAGGTGCTCGTAGATGACGTGCTTCTGCAGCAGCCACGCGCTGTGGTTCGTCCCGTACGCGCACCGGTTGCACTGGAAACGCTTCTGCGAGGCGACTTAAATGCGATCCAAACAACGAAAACTGTCAGCGCATACATGCATCATATGGTGCGGCGGCGCGGTGGTATAATCAAAGATATTTGCGGCGCCAATCCGGCGCCAGCCTACCTCCCCGTCAGAAGTCATTGTTTCATTTGTGCCACTGTCATTGTCTCAACACAACAGCCCATTGCATTGTCCCACCGCGCCGCCGAACAATGCACAGGGGTGGGGGCGGCTCGGCTGGGCGCGACAGATACCCCTGATACAGGTGGGGAAGGGGGCGGGCGTCGCAAATATATTTGAGGCGTCTACTTCTAAAAGTCGACAAGTCCAAAATATGAAAATTTCGAGTGAGGCCCGGAAACGTCATCTGGGGCCACTTCTGCACATTTTTTATCATTTTCCATAAATTTTTTGACCTCACATTCTCTTATGGCAAAGTGCCAAATTTGACATTTTTTGGGAAAAATGCAAAAATTTCGGGCAAGAAGTCGACAAGTCCACTTATTTTCGGTCTAAATGTCGACAAGTCCACCATTAGTCTTCGTTTTTGTTGGGAAAAAATAGCAAGAAATGTGATAAGTCCATCATGGACAGCTAACTCTAAAAGTCGACAAGTCCATAAATTGCCCATAAGGCAGCTGCGTTATCGCCGGGAACAAAAATGTTCTCGAGTGCAAGAAGTCGACAAGTCCATTTCCCTCCCAAAAACAGTTTTGCTCTGACCGAATGAAAATTTATGGACACCCCATTTTTCACATATAGGTTGAGAGCAGGGGCTAAAAATTTGACATTTTATTGTCAACATATGGAACTTTATGGAGAGCATGATAAACCCAAATTGGACACGCACCACGGGCCTAGAATTGGATAGGAAACTTAAAATGCGATTTACTCAAAATCACATTTTGTGGACTTGTCGACTTTTAGAAGTAGAGGCCTCATTTGATTATAGCGCCGCGTCGCTGATCCATAGGATCCATGGATGCGCTGAGAGTAGACCTACATGCGCTGAGAGTTTGGATGCGCTGAGGCACACCGTCATCCAAACAACACTCAATTAGGCAAATTCAAATGGATACATAACCCCTGGAAAGTGTGGGGTTTTACCTTTTTCGTCAGGGCGCCCTGCTCTTTTCCGGACTTCGCAGGTGCGGGGAGATTGTCAGCAGTGTTGACACCAAATGCATCGATTTGGATATCATTTGAGGGAATATCCGAGTGCTGGAAACATGTTATTAATTCTATACGGACATTTATTGTGAACATTCCTAAATAGTGTATGGTTATCGGTATATGAACTGCCAGCAGTGCTCATCCACGTTCAATAAGTAATTAAGATGAACAGTGGCGTCATTTACTACTGTGCGAAATTTGAGCAAATATCTACACCAGCGCGGTATTCTTCTCAAAAGATTTCAGCTTGTGCCCGCAGGGACGCACCTGGTGGTTGGTCTGCTTGTGCGCGAGCAGCAGGGACGGGGCGGCGAACTGCGGCCTGTGGGCGCACTGGGTGCACACGAACAGGAGCTCGTGGAAGGGCACGTGCTTGAAGGCCGCGTGCAGCTCCAACTGCCCCGCGTCCGCCAGCTCCGCCGCGCAGCACCCGTCGAACTGGCACGACACGCCCATGCTGCTAGCTCTGGCACTGCGCTGCGCAGCTGATGAAGCGATGGGGACTCGCTAAATGAGATTGACGGCAATTTGACGGATACTGGCAGTGCAATTGTTTCCAGATACTATGGGCACTTCAAATTTGTCGTGGTCGAGGCGTTTAAGCAACGATGAAGTATGTTCGAAAGCACGACTCAATTCTACCTTCAATTTCAAGGTTCATTTAATACAATGCGGAAACATCTCGTGCAATACTCATCAAAGCGTGAATATATTTATTTGTAGCGTAGTGGGAGTATAACAAAATAAAATCCAAACAGGTTTTGACATTTTAATTGTGTAGATTTAGTAAATAAAAGATGGCGCCACGATGGAAAAAATAGTATTAAGTAAGTTATCAGTGTGATATCAATCAACAAGATATCATTCGGGTTATCCGGGTGACATGAAATCATCATCAAACTAGAGCACATGTTCAAAGTCAGTGCCGCCCTGGGCTCTAGCATCACCGCGGTCGATTGACTGGGCGATGCCAACCGCCAGCAGCGGCGCAGCTGGAGCGCACTGCGTCTGTGTTTCGCACGGCACCGGCGCACTGGTCTGGGGGGCAGCAGACGCTGCAGCGACACCGGTCTGGTCGCCGGCACTGGACGCTGCGCACTGGCCGTGCGACTTGGCTAGAAGCGTCGATTGCCGAACTGCGTCCGATTTCCGCCGCTGCAACGTGGAGCGCATGTTCTGCAGTTTGGGGAATGAGTTGATGGCGGCGGCGCGCTGCTCGTCGGTCAGGTCGGGGTCGGCGAGCAGCTCGTCGCGCACGCGCGTGTACACCTGCTTCGCCTTCAGGAACGAGCCCCACTCGGTCATCGCCGCAGCCGCTTTACTGTATGTTTACACGTTATTGTCACTTTGTGTTTTAAAGCACCCCTGGACATCCGACCACGTGCACTGCATTCACACGGCACCCCGCATGCTGGCGCCACCGTGTCTACAATATGCAGCCGTTACCGCAAAGAGCGGATCGCTGGCATCATTTGTGCCATGTCGCCGCCCCTGCTGCAACTAATATGCAGCTACCTGTGCAGCATAACTTCAAATGCACCCAATATGTGGTTGGTTTGACTGCATTGAGCTGTAGTGATTTTGCAGTACATGCACAACAGTGAATGAAAACCTGTGTGCGCAATGGCAGCATTATTAATACAGAAATATGCTGACATTGGCATCAATTTGGCAGTGCCGTGCGAGCACAGTGCGTGTGTCACAGATGTCCAGGCAGGGGTGTTGGATATCAACAGCTGCTGGGTCATGGGTCGGCAGGCGTGTCACAGGCCCTGCATTGGTGCAACAGGTGGCAGCGAGTTTATATGAAGAGATTAGCAGAGATTACCCGGCGTGTGTATAAAATTGAAGGACACAAAGCACCATCTAGTGCTTTGTGTCCCTTGTGATTGCTGCCAGCACTGAGCTATGCCGATTTGCTAATCTCTTCATCTAAATTTGCTGTCAATAATCTGCACTGCTGCACTGCTGCAGTGTGTGACACACTGGTGGTATGCCCCAGCACATCTAAACTCTCAGTGCATCTAAGCTCACAGTTTATCTAAATTGCGTCGTTTGCATCTAAACTCTCAGCAGATCTCAGCACGTCACACCCTCACTGCATCTATGTACTGTTGCACGCACGGGGCTCAGAGCAATGACAGTCTGTACCCGAGGTGCTGATTGACATGTGAGCCTCAGCAATGTGAAGCCAAGGTCACAGGATGCTGACAAGGGTGAGGAGTGGAGGCGTTTGTAGTGTGCTGTTTATTTATTATTTGGGCACCGTCGCCGTGCGACACGTCCTCAGATGTTTTAATGACTTTATTAGTCAAAATCAATGAGAACAGGTCAAAAGACTGAACTGATTTACATACCCAAGCAGCCACTTATAAAGGTTTGGCTGAAACATAAAGTTTAGGGGTTCAGACATGAACCCAAAACCTACTCAACTGTAGAATAAATGCATGGGAATAAATGCAATGTAGTGCAACTACAACAGTCCCCCCCAAGTTCACCCTACTGGGGGGAACTGACAGAAAACAAATCATGAAAAGTGATAAAACCAATAAAAAACAATTTCACACAAAAAAATCAATCATATCACAGAATCATGGAATCGTGGTGCCTTATCGCCCAGCCTTAGAGTTTCTCTTGCGCTTCTTCTTGCGGTGACTCTCTCCATTGAATGGCATAGTTGGCGAACCTGCTGATGTGTCCCCAGAGTGGTGCCGCTGATCAGGACAGCCCGGTATGTGGTGATTTTGTGAGCTGGTTGCAGTTGGGATGGTGGAGTGTGAGGTCTTATGTTCTGGCGCCTCATTGTGGGGTGCTGTGCCAGCTGGATGCATTGGGTTTTGACAGTTGCTGCTTGCGAAGCCATTTGCTGCTTGTCTCTGCTGCGAGGTCAGTCCCAACGACTGCATGCTACTGTTGTCTCTGTTGGCTGTGAGAATTGCCACCAACTTCTTCTCTTCTTGCTCCACTTGCAGTTTTGCTTCCAACACTTTGATCATCTGGCGAAATTGGTTGCATTTTTTCAATAGCCCAGTGACAGCACTGCTGGGTGTAGTGGGTTCTCCTTTGTGGTTACTGTCCTCTATCCCGACAGCCTGGGTGTGGTTGATGCAGCCAATTCCCGATCGGGGTGCACTTTTGTGGTCAGATGGTTGAGTATGTGGACTGGAGCTGGTGTGATTCCTGGGGCTGGGCACATTTGCTTTGGCTTGGGTCAGGGGACTCCTGCCATTGCTAACAGCCTTCACGGGTGCCACTTGGTTTGCCATTGTCTCTGTGTATTCATGTGACAGCCTCTCTAGCTCATGGTGGGCAGTGCGCACTATCTGCAGTGGTCTCCAAATTGCCACTCCTCCAATCAAGAGTGGGTGTCCTGCTGGGAGGAAATCCATGACTTTCACAATTGCTGGAAGCATGTCACTGTGCCACTGGCCATCTGGTGTTTGATGCTTGACTCTCATATCATATACACGTAAGCAATCCTGCTCGATTCTGTGTCCCGAGGTGGAAATAGGGCCATTTGTGTATGGGCGGAATTTTGCACGTTCTTGTTCTGGGTCCACATTTGCTTTCTTCCAGATCTTTTCCAGCGCTGAATCTTCAATGAACAAGCCAATGTTGCATCCCGTGTCGATGCGCCCAATGATTGGAACTCCCATGAACATGATTGTGGCAATTGGGTTGGGGTTTGTTTTGGGTGTTTGGGTGGTATTTTCTCTGGCACTTGCCACTACTGCCATCCAATCCTCAAGACCTGGCCATTTGTCTTCTTCGTCATCTGACTTGTAGTCGCCCCATGACTCATTGTCTTCTTCAAAGTCTTCTTTTGTACACCGACTGGCAGTTTGTTGCAATGGGATGCCAAGCTCTTTGCATTTCCGCTCCATGTTGCCCTTGGCATCATTTTCAGTTTTCCCGCGGCGTGCCAGTGATTGCTTGATTCTTTCCGCCCTGTCTGGTTGGTACTCGGGGGATTCACTGTTGATATAGCACTTGTTTGGGGCATGTGGCATCGGCCCTCGGTGCATGTGGAAAGTGCACCAAGGACCTTTGTGGGATTTTGGATCGAATGCTGTTCTGACGCCCATGGTGTCATTACTCTTTGCACTTTGCACTTTTGGCTCAGACTGCCAGCTTCCACTGTATTGGGGTTGGCTTGGCTGGTCTTTCTGCCCTTCCCTGCGCTGTTTCTTGATTTGTTCAACATTCAGGCGTGCTGCATCCATTTTGGTGATGGCCATGTCGAGGGTGCAGCATTCCTCCTGCCAGCGTTGCTCCCACATGTACCAGCAGGAGGCTGGGACTGCCAATTTTGAGACTTCTGTGAACAACTTCTTGCCAATCATGTGCTCGCGGTCACGGTCTGACATGGTCTCGCTGACGTGGTAGAAATTTTCGGATAGTCGGGTGTGAAGCTCGGATACGGATTCCCCCGGGATGGCCTTTAGGTCGTACCAGGCCGTGGCAGAGTGCAGCTGCTGCTCCAGTCGATAAATCCCAGTTAATTTGTCTATCACATAGAGGACATCATGCCTCCGATTGGGGCGGATCGCTCGGTATCTCTTCTTGGCCTCTCCTTCCAGGCATTGCATGAGTACTTTGTTCCAGAAGAATTGTTGCTGGCAATCGGGGACGCTGATTGCTTGCTGGGCTACCATGTGCAACCAATATTTGAATGGCCCAGTCTCACTATTTTTGTCGCCATCAAACTTCAGTTGTTTGCTGGCTGCTGTTGAGACATGTCCGACTCCCATTCTCTCTTTGGGTGGGGGGATTTTGCCAAACGGCTGCAAGCCATCTTCTGGGCAAGTCGCGAAGTTTTCGATGTATTCAATTACTCGTTGCAGCAGTGTTCCCTCTGAAATCATTTCCAACCGGTCCTCTGTTGTCCAATTCCATGGATCGTCACTGCGCTTTGGATCCTGTTGTTGACGGGGAGGTTGTGAGGAACTTGATGTCATGTGGTTGGCGATCATTTGGGTTAATTGTGTCATCTGCTGCTGTTGTTGGTTGAACATCTGCTGGAACATGGTTGCCATTGCGGCCAGATCAGATGTCTGCACTTTCTGTTCCGAGAATGGGGTGGGGGACGCCACAGGGGAGGTTGACTGCCGTGGCTGGATCCTTGGCTGAATCAATGGGCCGTAGGCGAGGGAATCCTCATCGCTGCTGTGGGCAGTGTCTTCCCATTCTGGGTCTTCGATGGTGATTCTGTCCTCTGACACTGACTGGAAGTATTTTTCCAGCAATTTGAGGAGTCGACGGGCCAGTGTCTCTGTGCCGTCTTTGCTGGCGATTGCACCTTTTGGCCATCCTGGTTTCCGCCATTTGTTGATTGATTCGATTGCACTGACTAGTGCCGCCCTGTTGCGGGTGGCATTCCAGTCGCTGGCTTTTTGGCTGAGCTCCCGCTCAGTGAATGTCACTGGGTGCTGGAAGCTCGCGTTGGCCACAGATGGGCCCGTTTTGTCTTGTCCCTCTGACATCTTTGTGTCGTGGACTCGCTCAGATGGCGCGCTCGCACTCGTTCCTTTGCCTGGACAGGTGCGCGGGCTGCGGGCTGTTGTTCAGCAATGCCGCAGGTTCGGGTTCGGGGGGTACCACCGGTGTCAATGTGAGACAGTCAGGGTGGGTGGGTTCACGTAGGCTCAAGAAGTTTCAAGCCAGTATGGTCACCATGTTGCACGCACGGGGCTCAGAGCAATGACAGTCTGTACCCGAGGTGCTGATTGACATGTGAGCCTCAGCAATGTGAAGCCAAGGTCACAGGATGCTGACAAGGGTGAGGAGTGGAGGCGTTTGTAGTGTGCTGTTTATTTATTATTTGGGCACCGTCGCCGTGCGACACGTCCTCAGATGTTTTAATGACTTTATTAGTCAAAATCAATGAGAACAGGTCAAAAGACTGAACTGATTTACATACCCAAGCAGCCACTTATAAAGGTTTGGCTGAAACATAAAGTTTAGGGGTTCAGACATGAACCCAAAACCTACTCAACTGTAGAATAAATGCATGGGAATAAATGCAATGTAGTGCAACTACAACAGTACCGCATGCTGTGGCAGCGCAGAGGTAGAATCAGATCTTTGCGGCACTACGCTGCAGTACTGTGCATCTATGTATATGGATCCTATGAAAACAATAAATATCTGCTGGATAAATAAGGACCGTGCTGCCAGAATGTGTCAATATCATTTGTAAATTGTGGTATTGTTATTGCAATTGCATGTCACCGGCATGCTCCTGCCAGATGCATAGATGCACGGTGTGGATTGGCAAAGATCTTTGATTCCCACCGTGTTGACTGCGCCACTATATAGATGTACTGGGAGCACTTTAAGATGCACTGAGAGTTTAGATGTGCTGAGAGTTTCCGCCACACACCTACACACTGCTCAACTATACACTATCTAAATATAGATGAGTAGTGGGTAGCACTAAATAGATCAGTGATGGATATATTTAGATGGGCAGTGGGTTTTGATGAGCACCAGCATCGGGTTGTTTACAACGTTCTAATGATGAACACAAACCGTTTCTTTTGTTTGATCGCAAAGGCAACTGCATCGTACGGTCGATTGATGCATACGTGTGGTTTTGTCGGATTGTCTGGATCGATGCCAACAAAGCGACCGTTTTCGATGCGTGCAATCGGCAGGCCATCAGTTCTTCTGCCATTCAGAGACTGGCAATTCTGACATCTGTTTAAAACTAGGTTTACTGAATATATATGAAAATAAAGTTGAAATGCGAAACTGTGTTTAACTGCACCCACCTAACGTAAGTGACACCATTCGCTTTCACACAGTTGATTGTAAACTCATAAATGTGTCCTGGGTGCACTTTTGAATTGTACCTGAACTGCCTATTCGTACCTCTGATCGATCGGCATGGAACTGCTTCCCCATAATCCTCTTTTTTCTTTTCCGCTTTTTTGTTCTTACCAGAATTAGCAGAACTCGACACGTTTGTAGAATTATAGTCGGGATCAGCGGCATCCTGAACGTGACAATGGAATATGTACCGATAGCATAATAATGTACTGAACTGAACGCTCCTACCCCTGAACACTCCCAGCCAAAATGACCAAGATACGTAATGTAGAGCAAATTTTGTATACCTAGGTAAATTTTCTTACAAAAACGAAAACATTTTTGATGCGCTTGTAGCAAAACTGCAAATTCCTCAACTAGTATTGACTATTATTGACAGTTTTAGCCACTTATCTACTTATTCGCATACGAACGCCAAATTTTTTTTTCGTTTTTCGCTTTTTACACTTTGCAAACATATAAATATATTAACACCGGCAGCACCTCTAAATCCCCTCGCCCCATTACCACCCTGGAGAAGAGATTCATCTACCTGAACCCCAGCGGGGGTTATCCAATCAACGCATGTCATACATTTATGTATAATCACATTGAAGCGCATCGTGAAGACAAATTTCTAACCTCCATGGAAGTGGGGTACTCCCCAAATTGAGCCGCATCCGGCACGTTATGAATTGCTGCAAACGCGGCATCATCTCCGTAGTCCATTTCTGCTGCATATTGGTTGTCCGATTGATCGTACTGCATTTCCTCCTCCTTCACCTGCACGCGCGGCGGCTTGTCCACCCGCGGCACACTGAGTCCGGGGTCGTGTTCGTGGGCGTGTCCGAGCTGGTCGACCAGGTGCTCGTAGATGACGTGCTTCTGCAGCAGCCACGCGCTGTGGTTCGTCCCGTACGCGCACCGGTTGCACTGGAAACGCTTCTGCAGAATGACGATAATGACAAAACTGTGTCAGTGGATTCAAAGTTCAAACGTGGCATTCCAACGGCCCTGTGCCATTACGCATGTAAACCCATTATGCATCTAGAAACAGAACGAATTTAACTATACCAGGCGTGCTGAAAATATGCAATAAAACACATGACCTAGTGATTTCAGGTGAAAATCTATAAAAAGTATGAAAATTAGCGACTTTGGGTGAAAATTAGGGCAAAATTGCTCAAAAGCGATCCAGATGTCTAGAAAGCTAGGCAATCCTGGGAGGGGGGCTGTTCAGGGGAAAGTAACCAAACAGTTTTGCCTCTGGTATCGATAGATAGGTGGGCAGTTTGGGGTGGGGAACCCGCCCCTTTTATACCCCTGCGATTATAATGTGTCTATAATGGATGTAGATGCGTAATGGGTTTACATGCATAATAGGCCTGACCCATTCCGGCCAACACCAAATTGAAAATTAGTGCTCACGATTGTGGCTGCTAGAAGTACTCGCAATCAAATACTTACATTACGGAGACAAAACGTCGGGTGAAATGACAGTAGAACAATGGCTTACACAAAACGACTCAGCAAATAAATATATTTATAACCTTTTTCTCAGACGTCTTGAAAACGTTGTCGGGTGCCCCTTCAGTGGGTAAATTGTCTTTATTGCGAATACCAAGAACAGCGGCTGGGATATCACTCGTAGTTGTGTCCGAATCCTACGCATGGAATTGAATTTCGGGCATCAAATTTTCAGAACACAAACCCTGGGTTTCAACGGTCATTCAACAGAGGGCCCGAAATATTAAGCCAATCATCACGAGGAATTGGCACACTAAACAATTCAAGGATACTTTTTTTTATTTACCGGATGCACTCGCGCCTTGTGTTCGAGCAGCTGCATGGGCGAGGTGAAGTGCGGCTTGTGGTCGCACTGGGCGCACAGGAACACCATCTCGTGGAAGGGCACGTGCTCGAAGGCGGCGTGCACCTCCAGCTGCCGCAGGCTGCGCAGCCCCGACGCCGAGCAGCCCTCCAACTCGCACGACACGCCCATGTTCACCGTGGACGTATTGTATGTATGATAGGTGAGACCGCACGACTGCATCGATGGACATTCTCGTTAGAAAATTAACAAAACTAATTATCAAGATTAAGTGTGTAAATACCCGTGACAATGGGCCCACACACTAGTTGACATCGACACCAAATGTCAACTGGTTCCGACCCCAATTGAAGGCTTGCTGACGAGCCAACGAACAACGTTCAAATACAAGCTTGGAATTGGGATCGGAACCAGTTGACATTTGGTGTCGATGTCAACTAGTGTGTGTGGGGCCAATACCACGGCTGATATGACCGCGTAACAGCTATTTAACACCATTGATCCAAAATTTGTTCAGATTTTTTGCAGACACGATATATTTATTATGCGTAACATGTGGCACAGTGATCACACAATGTAGCAATTACGACACAGACATCATGGTAATAAGTACAGCTACAAACATTTCTAGCTGTACAAATCATGATATAAACACGAGTATAAATACATCATTAGCATTCCTACAGGTACATTCTGGTGACATTACACTTTGCACGCGCAGTCTATGTTTACAGCGAACGAGCAAGTGGCAAAAAAATAAGTGCGCGTGTAAAATGTTTGGTCCATGGAGTAAAGTAAATAACGCGCTGCGAACTGTGAAGTGTACAAAAAGTCAAGCTATTTACAAAATAATTAAGCAACCAATGAGTGAAGGATGCGCATTCATTATAAGACATAATGATGAATTTTACGTACCATCGTCAGCGAGGAAGGTGAAAGAACCAGGTAGGGGGCAGCCCCCCCCCCCAGGAGACCCCTGGTGTAAACAGAATGTCAATGAAAAAAATGCAGTTTGATGTGTGTAATGCAGAACACATGTGAACAACAATGATTGAGTTGCATTAGGGCAGGGCTTATACAATCTATTTACATTTACACCTACAGATGTCTATAGGGTTTCCAAACTCTTATGACAAGCCAAAAAGTAACAAAAATACAAATGACATCCATTGTGTATAGTCATTCTGACAAATTATGCGGATTGTTGTATGAATATGACCAATAATATGATTAGAAGAACATATGAATCTATCCGCTTGAAAGCATTTTTTGCCAAGAAAACTCAAAACACAGGTACCGTATTTCTCCGATCAAAGCACCCCCCCCCCCGTTCAAAGCTCCCGGGGTGCTATGCTGTGTATTATGTTCCGTATAAAGCACCCGGGTGCTTTACATTTCACAAAAAAATTTTGGTGATGATCTGTTGTCTCACCTAAATGATATTGCGGAGAGGAAAGTTTGGAAGACCATCTGTTGCATAAGAGTTTTTTCGCGTGGCGCGCGGCGTTCTTTTGCGTGCTGCGGCGAAATCAGACACTTGAAGTGGTGCTTGAGTTCAAAGATTTGTGGGTCGTGGGATTGTTGCAAAAGCATTGCAACCTTACTAATCACAGATTTGCAACACATAGTGAGGCAGATAGGTACAACTTTAAAAAGGAAAATAGAGAGTCATGGTGAAGGCAAATGATCGCGCTTACCTAAGTATTTATCGGTGTCAAACAAAACATGGTAAAGCACCCTGTGATTTGCATTGCACCAGGGTGCTATACATGGCATTTCAAAAGTAGTTTGAAAATAGCTCCAATTTTGTAAAGCACCAGGGGTGCTTTGATCGGAGAAATACGGTATTCATTTTTGAACAACTCAGAAAGTGTCCTCAAAAACCTACCCATCATTGGCTAGAACCGATTTCAGTGTCCCAGTCCGCAGCCATCAGCAGCACTGCCGCTGTTCATCGCACAGCTGACTGTGGACTGAATAGCATTCGCCAAACGGCCGCCATTGGACGATTGCATTTTTCTACCAGTTCGCTGGGCTGAGCGACGCAATCCACTCGTTTTGTGCCGCTGCAAAGATCTCCGCATTTTGTCCAATCGAAAGGACTCGAAGGCCAATTGCCGCTGCTCCTCAGTTAGCGTAGGATCGGTCAGCAGTTCATCGCGAAATCGCTTGTGCACCTCCTTCGGTTTCAGGACCGAGCCCCATTGCTGCATCGCCGCTGCCGCTTCTCTGTGGTTGAATGCATGGCAAAATAAGGATGGCAAAATCACCAAAGTAAATGTTAAATTTTGTTGGTATGTTTAGAATTCAAGTGCGAGTTTTCGAGTTCTTTTATAAAATAATTCTGAATTTCCAATTTGTAATTTACTGCGAATCTACTTCGAATTTTCAAAACTGTTTTCTAATAAACTGAATAGGTTTTCTCTTGATAATTTATAAAAAATATAATGACAAAAAGTGCCCGCGTTGATGCAGCGGATGCACTTTGCAGCGGTTGACTACCGTATTTCCTCGAAATACCCCCTGGGGGTTTATTTTTCAGAGTGAGAATTTTGAGGGGGTAATTCGAGGGTTTTTTTTATTTTACCAGAAGTTTTTTTGAACTCCCAGTACTAATAACGTACGCAGACGTAGAAAAATGCAACAAAAACCATAATGTATAAAAGTCTACAGCCTTATATAAGTATGTACATGGTCCGGCTGAAAAGTTCCCGGGCAGTGCTCGTCATTCGCGCTAGAGGTAAGCTACAGTCATAAAATTTTGACAGGTTAAGACATCAGGTTTTATGAGTTTTCACCCATAATTTCAGCCCTCTAGCTTTACCCACTGCGGAACTCGGTGGGTTACAATTTCGGTCATTTTGTACTGATGTACAAATGGTGCTCTAGCTCAATGCTGCTTTAAGTTGTGATCATGAAACTTTGGCTAGTGTGAGCCACCAGTGTTGGCAATGTGCCAGCACTAACCAACATTAGCTTTGATATCATAAGTCTAGTCCATATTGTCATTACTGTCGCTACTCTCACTACCAAATTCATCATTCTGCCTCTCCTTCTCAAAATAGTCCCCCTTGGAGTTTACTCACTGCTGTTGAACACAGGTAATGTGTCCACTACACATTAGTAATGAAACATAGGGAAATTTGATCCACATAATTCATTTACTGCACATTACAAAACAACATTAAAATCACTGCAAAACAACATGACCTCAGATGATCACCAAAAACATCCATCACGTTTCCCACGTTTCACCCTGATCCGCATATTTATTTTACCTTAAGCAATAATGTGTATGAAAGTGTTGAATACTATCAGCACATTGCCAACACACTGGCTTACACTAGCCAAAGTTTGATGGTCACAACTTAAAGCAGCATTGAGCTAGAGCACCATTTGTACATCAGTACAAAATGACCTCAATTGTAACCCCCACAGTTCCGCAGTTGGTGGGGCTAGAGGGGTGAAATTTTAGGTGAAAACTCAAAACACCTGATATATTCACGTGTCAAAATTTTATGACCGTAGCTTACCCCTAGCCCGAATGGCGAGCACTGCCCGGGGACTTTTCAGCCGGACCATGTAGATGGTATAAACCGTGTTCTCACGTAACACAATCATTGTTTTTAACGTGTGTTAGTTATTGCCCGGGTCATAAACCGCAGCTTTTGTCATTGACGTTCTCTTTACACTCAATCGGGGGGCGGGTATTTCGAGGGGGGTTATTAATTCATAGTGCCCATTTTGAGGGGGGTATTTCGAGGGGAGGGGGTATTTCGAGGATATACGGTATATATTTTGGTCCAACATGTGGCTTGTGTTGTGTTGGAAGAAAAAGTGCAGATGCACTACAGCGAAATATACCACGGTCAAACATGCGCATGAATACATAGGTAATAGTCACCGGGTGAGAGTGTACTGAGACGCATGAGTACTGAAACTGACCCACGCTACACTGTACAGAACAAACAAAGCCAACGCGATACCGAGGGCTTGGGTGTTCCTAATGGTGTGGTCGGCATTAGTCGCCGGGCATTATGACGCGGGCCGATCCACCGCGTGCTCTTTCGTCTCAGCCCCAGTACGACTTCGGGCATTTCCTAATATCGATTACGGTCTGCTGACAAAATTGTATGCAACTGGTCGATTTCTAATGAAAACCATAACCCCCATATTGCACGCGCAATGAATGGCCCTGTGCCGGTACACATCTAAACAAAGTCTACGGATAAACAGCGATATCTACATGTTGGAACGATAAACGTATATCATTCGATCAAACATAAATAGCTCATTATTCAGCGGCCGTGGCAGCACGCATTGTTTCCATCGCCAGTGCGCCCGAATTTGGTTTCATGATAGTGGTATTAGTGGTCACGCCCGCTCTACAGTGGGCGGTAAACACAAAGGCACATAGTCATGTATGGCGCGCATGTAGACCACATGCATATAAACCCGCTGCCCATATAGACCGGTGCGCATGTACGTTTGAACAAGATGCGCACAAGGTCTACATGGGCACCGGGTAAAAATATATGGTCACTGAGACTACATGCGCACCGGCACAGACCCGCTTCAGAGTGGTCTCTCGGAAATCTGGTGAGCAATTTGAAACAGCTTGGAAGCTTAGCAAACACCTTCCCGGACAAGTTCACCACCCATTTTTTTATTTCACTTCAGATGCAATATCTCTGGCTATGGAAGTGGTATAAAGCTAATATTTGGTGGGTATATAGTCCTAACACCCCACTACACTGCATCAATGGGGGAAGGTGCGGCGACCCACTGCAGGGGCTTTTTCGCAGGGGCTTTTGCATGCAAATATTTTTTGTGGCTTTTTCAGTGTCCCAAACAAGTTCACCACCCACTTGATTGACTACACTACGAGGGCCATATCTCCAGCTGTGAGGGTGGTAGAAAGCTAACATTTGGGGGATATCTTGCAAACAACCCCCTCTCACAATACACAAGTGGGTGGCAGCCAACGACCCACTACAGCATGGATCGCCACATATAAAGTTGTTCATTTTTTTAAACAACCCAAGTCTCCCAAACAAGTTCGCCAACCAACTGCATTATAAAAAAATGTTGTGAGAACATACCTGATAAAAAATTGAATAAGATTTGAACCCTAGTTCCGCTCATTAAAAAATTTTCTTTAGGGCAAACACCCCGTCCCATAAACAGCAGACTGAAAATTTCGCTTTAAATCAATTTTTTGCTTCACACTTAAAAAGTTGGTTTACACTGGTTGGTAGGGAAGGCTCTAAGGTTCAAAATTATGTAAACAACATAACCTCTAAAATGCCTGCATAAGGAAATTTATTTGGGGTGAATGAAAGAGTGGAAATTTTTTCAAATTTTGTTCCTGTGATGATGTGATTATGACATATTTATATTCACCCCAAATAAATTTCCTTATGGAGGCATTTTAGAGGTCATGTTGTTTACGTAACTTTGAACCTTGGACCCTTCCCTAGTGAACTTTGTAAACCAACTTTTTAAGTGTGAAACAAAAAATTGGTTTAAAGTGAAATCTTCAGTCTGCTGTTTATGGGACAGGGTGGGTGCCCTACTGAAAAAGTTTTAATGAGCAGAACTAGGGTTCAAATCTGACTCAATTTTATATCAGGTATTTTCTCACAACATTTTTTCTAATGCAGTTGGGTGGCAAACTTGTTTGAGACACTTGGGTTGTTTTCAAAAATAGAACAACTGTAAATGCAGCAAAGCATACTGTACTGGGTCGCTGGCAGGCAGCACCACTGGTGTATTGTATGGGGGGTTGTTAGCAAAATATCCCCCAAATTTCAGCTTTATACCAGCCTCACAGCTGGAGATACTACCCTCGAAGTGTAGCTAATCAAGTGGGTGGTGAACTTGATTGGGACACCAAAAAAGCCAAAAAAATTGTTGCGTATAGGGCAACCCACCCTGCAGTGAGTCGCCCCACCTACCCCCATTGAAGCAGAGTAGGGTTGGTGTTACAACTTTATATATTCGAAGTTTCAGCTTTATTACACCCCCATAGACGGAGATATTACATCCGAAGTGAAATAAAAAAATTGGGTGGTGAACTTGTCCGGGAAGGTGTTTACAATACTACTCGATGGCATCCAAAAAAAGCGCGAAACAACCCACGAAAAAACGGCACCAAAATAAAAAAATAAAAAATGAACTTAATTCAAAACGAATCCTTCAACATTCCTCTCACCGTTTTTTTTGCTTGATGGCAAAAGCGACAGCGTCGTAGGGCTGGTTGATGCACACGTGCGGCATGTTCGGATTGTCGGGGTCATGGCCAACGAAACGACCATTTTCGATTCGCACCAGTGGTATTTTGCTCATTTCTTTTTGCAGTGTCAAACAGTTCGCACACCTGCAATATTCATGAAATCTGTACTTTGGACGATATGAAATAAACATTTACCGACTAGGGATGGCCAAAAAAGTTTTTTTCTTCAACGTCAGGGTTGTTTTTTAAACCGTTTTTTTTCAAAAACAGGGTTTTATTTTAAAATAAAACCTTTTTTTTAAAGCTTCCAGATATAGCTATGAGTCAACATATACAGGTAAATCAGACAGGTGACAGTACTTTGTGATGTTATATATCATGTTAGAATGGCTGTGGAGTCATGGGATAGCATTATAAGTGGTGATTTATGTCAAAATATCCATTTTACGTCAACTTATCATGTATATCGCCTTTTGTCGAACGTTCATGATTTCAAGTGAAGTTGGGCATGGAAAAGTGCTTAAATAACGTTATAAGAGCAGGCTAACACATTGGCAATGGTGTTTCACACTGTACAAATATGTCGGAGCACATTGGGTGTATATTATATACTACACTTGCAAACAAATGGAAGCTTTTACACTAAAAAGGCCGCAAAACCAATGAAAACAAACATAAATGGAGATGGACAAACATAAATATGTGGCTATCTTCTGAATCTGAATTCATAAAATATTATATTCTTGTATACACGGTAACACATAATATTATAGGTAAATATTTAACCTGGCATATATGACGCCATTTCTCTGTGTGCTACTCACACTAAATTCGTATATGTGTCCGGGATAAAGTTTGGAGTCGTATCTATACAACGGGTGCTGCTTGCTTGTCAGGCACTCAATTACTTTGCCATAATCTTCCTTCTTTTTCAGTGATTTTGCGCCGCTGGTGCCAGGATTTGTTGGGTCAAAATCAGGGTCACCAGTTTCCTAGAGTTGCATTTATAATGGTAGAACCATGTGCAAATGAAAGAAAAATAAGCATCGATAGACATATGACCTGGGCGGTGGGTATGTTATACTGTTGCAAGGGATCGTCGCTGCTGCCAGCGAACTGCGCAGCATCAGCCGCTGCGGCGTCGTCAGCGAAAGCTGCCTGGGCACTGTGCTCCATTTCCCAGTCGTAATAACCAGCTGGCTGCTTGTAGTACGGCTGTTCCTGCTGCGCCCAGCTCTCACATTTGACCTGGCTGTTGGCAGTTGGCTTGTCCACCCGCGGCACACTCAGTCCGGGGTCGTGTTCGTGGGCGTGTCCGAGCTGGTCGACCAGGTGCTCGTAGATGACGTGCTTCTGCAGCAGCCACGCGCTGTGGTTCGTCCCGTACGCGCACCGGTTGCACTGGAAACGCTTCTGCGACGGGCACTCGCAGTGGCCAATGTGCTGCCCACGACACGAGGCAAACACAGACTAAGGACCCGTGCACATGTAAACCCGTGTACATGGCAAGTACTTAGTTTCAGGGGATTCAGGAACATATTTACAGTTTCAGGGAAGAACGTGAGGAAAGGAAATGGTTACACATTTAAAAATAGACTTTAAAAGCTGTAGGGGTAGAAATACATGGGCTCCGGGCCTACATGTGATCCGGGTTTACATGTGCACCGGTACAGAGCAGCAAACACACCTTGGGGGCTGCTGCCATCCGGGGGGCCGGCTCTCGGTTGCTGGCTGCACTGGGGCCGAGCACAGACGCGGAGATGTCGTTGGACACTGGCGCCGCGCCCTGCGCACAGCAAGACAATGCATCACCGCAGCGGCAAACTGCAGCGCACAGAATCACCTGGTGCGTGGCGGCTTTGTGCTTGAGCAGCTGCGTGGGCGTGCCGAACTGCGGCTTGTGGGGGCAGCGGCTGCACACGAACACGAGCTCATCGAAGGGCACGTGCTTGAACGCCGCGTGCATCTCCAGCTGCTGCACGCTGCCCAGTTCGTCCACGCTGCACCCGTCGAAATCACACGACACGCCCATGGTGGCACGGTCAGTGATCAGGTATTGGAGTATTTATAGACCTGTTTATGATGCGCAATTTCTGCAAATACAAGCCAGTGGAATATGACCCGTTATCCATACATATTTAGCGAAATGTCATTAGATAAACAAAACAAAAACGAAATGTTTTGTAACAGATACAATACAGCGGTCATCATGGCTGTTTGTACGGTTATTTACAACAAATGCGTAACACACCAAATCAATGTTTATTAAAGAAAAAATTTTTATTTGCGGTTATGTAGAGACTTTCAATAATAAAAAGCCAAAAGAACAAATTGCACCTTTTTTAATATTTACAGTGTATGGGATGATCGGTAAAATGCATGCATGGGATGATCGGAGTCACAACATAAACATCAATGGAGTGCGATAACGCCATCCGGGAAAATGTTAAACGAAATTCAAAATACTTATACGTTGCAAATTAAAATATAGATGCGTAAATATTTATGTACATAAACGTAGAGTGGCGAGCAGAGTTGTTGAAAGTACTGAACTTTTTTCCAAGTAAACGTCAACGTAAAGTATTTTATTTTTACTCACTCACCCTTGAGTACAGAAAACGTAAAGTAAAATCTTTTATACTTCTACGCTAGGTAAATGGTGAGTAAACGTAAATGCCAGTATTTTTACTCAGGGAAAACGTAAAAGTAAATATTTTTTTGATCTTGTACCTAGGAAGATCTAAAAATGTGTATAAGTGGAAGCGAGAGTCGGCGCTTTCCCTACCCATCACAACTTCTATCATTTCCGCTGCCATTTTTGCAGCCGTTTTAATTCGTTTGAGTGGCTTTAACTTTTTTTGCATCCCATATTTTTTCTCATTTACGTTTCTCTACTCGCATATTTTCAAAAAGATCGCGAGTAAGTGAGTACCGGTAATTTTCAGGGGGAAATGTAAACGTATTTACGCAGCAAGAATTTACGAGTATACATATTTATCGAGTAACCATAAATACGTTTTACCAACTATGGTGGCGAGAAAGGTAGCGGGACACAGGCAGGAGCAGAATGTACCGCAGCACCGGTGCCGCCCTTCTGATTTCGAAAAGTCAATTGATCCAGTGCCTGTCTTCCTGAACTGAGGGTGTCTGTGCTCAATATTTTTTACTGCCGGTGCCCTGGGGGGGGAGTACACAAATATACAAACACGAAACTCGACAGACAAATGGTCGACATCATGTGGTTATGTGGCTGCAATGTTTTTTAATCAAATTGTCGACACAAATCGCTTAAAAACAAAAGCTTCCCAACTCTACTGATTATCAGACATATCGGTGTATCTAACAGGTTTTGTACACATCTAAACTCGCTACACATGTACACCCGCTACACATACACTACTACCCACTATGCATGTATACATGCTACTCATCTACATGGATTATTCATATTTGTAGTGGTGGGTCGTGTGTTGCAGCTGTGCAGCAGATTTCGCACAACGTGCACTGCGTGACACACTGAACTTTTTTACACGCCTATTTTATTTCGGGACCGCTCAATTGGGGTATGATAGGGCTAGCGGGATGAAATTTTACACGTTTGTAGTAAATGTATGGGTTATTTTGTGATACCCATGTCAGCCCACTACCTTGTCATCATCATGAATAACGATTGAACAACGGACAAAAACCGTCGTGCACGAACTTTTTGACAGGGGTTTAGCATCTGCCAAACGATCAGACGATTGAATTTTTCTACCAGTTCGCTGGGCTGAGCGACGCAATCCACTCGCTTTGTGCCGCTGCAACATTGTCCGCATTTTGTCCAATCGAAAGGACTCGAAGGCCAACTGACGCTGCTCCTCAGTTAGCGTAGGATCGGTTAGCAGTTCATCGCGAAATCGCTTGTGCACCTCCTTCGGTTTCAGTACTGAGCCCCATTGCTGCATCGCCGCTGCCGCTTCTCTGTGGTTGAATGCACAAGAAGGGTGGCAAAATCACCAAAGTGGATGTAAATTTTTTTCGGTGTGTTTAGAATTCAAGTGAGAGGTTTCCATTTCTTTTAAAAACAGTTTCTGTATTTCTAATTTTCACTTAACTTCGAATTTTAAAAACCAGTTTTTAAATAAACTGAACCGTTTTTCTCTTGATAATTTGTACAATAACAAAACAATGAACGATTTAAAACTGCCCGCGTTGTTGCGGCGGATGCACTTTGATGCTTGATTGACTATTTATGTATTTTGGTCCAACCTGCGGCTTGCGTCGTGTTGGATGAAAAAGTGCAAAAGCTCCAGATAAATATACCACGGTCAAACATGCATGAATACATAATAGTCACAGGCAGGGTTGGTTTTAGTAAAATTCTTTTTACTAAAATCGTAGTAAAATTGTAAAAAAATTGTATTTTATTTTTATTTTATTCTTCAATTTTCCATTTTTATTTATTTTATTCTTCAATTTTCTATTTATTATTATTATTTTTTATGTTAGTTCGTGACCAGCATTGGTTTTTGTAAGTCTTTTTACTAAAATTGTAGTAACTGTATAAAAATTGTGTTTTAATTTTATTTTATTCATGTTTCATTTTATTTTATTTTATTCTTCAATTTTCATTTCATTATTTTTTTTCTGAGATTTTGCCATCCCTGGTCACAGGGCGAGAGTGCACTGACACGCATGAGTTGAGTACTGACCAACGCTACACTGTACAAAATAATTCTTGGGGTCGGTGAGTACCAAATTAGTGAAATAAAAGTAAAAAGTCTTAAATTTTCAGAAAACTTCTCCGCTGGGAGACTTTTACTCTGGCACCCTCCTACAACTGATGACGTTCTACAGCCAAAAGTTGCAGAAACAAGCTTAAGTATAGCCTCTCGGAAATCTGGTGAGCGATTTGTAACAGCTTGGAAGCCTGAATACAATAATACTAGACGGCATCGAAAGGGGCGCGAAGCATGCCAGGGCTGCCCAGCCACAAAAAACAGCACCGAAAAAATACCAAAAAAGCAGTAAAATACGAATCCTCCGGGAGTGTGCAAGTATACTATCAGCGCAAGTAATCTACTCCCAGTCAGTGGTTGGATTTGGATTTGGATCCTTCCGGAGGGATAGATAGCTGAAAACGTTCATTGGGGTTCGCGGGGGTTCATTATATAGGCTTTTTCAAGGTGTAGACGGAAAAGGGAGATATTCGCTAAAAATAGGTGAAAATGACGTAAAATAGGTACCGTATTTACTCGAATAATCCCCCCACTTGAATAATTCCCCCCTCGAATAGTTCCCCCTGTTAGATGAGTGAGGAGAAAATAATTCCCCCACCTGAATGACCCCCCCCCTAAATAATGGAATAAAGTTAATGCACATATCTTCTAAAAAAAATAGATGAATTTACACCAAACAAGATAGCTGTGTCTGGTTTTATTCATAGAGTGCAAATTCAGCAATACCGGTGTGCAAAAATGCAATGGAATGTGCACTAGCAACGGGGACAATTGTGTACATGTGCGATAGACTCATGCTTGAAAATTTTGAGGAAATAATAATTCTCCCACTTGAATAATTCCCCACTTGAACAATTCCCCCCTCGAATAATTCTCCCACTTGAATAATTCCCCACTTGAATAATTCCCCCCTCGAATAGTTCCCCCTCAAAAATGTCAGATGAAAAAATAATTCCCCATGGGAATTATTCGAGTAAATACGGTATCAATATAAGCACATATATAGCAAAAATTGTTCAAAATGGCCAGTAATTCACATGAACGAAGTCTGAAAAAAAACTATTAAAATTTATCAAAATTATTCATGTTGAGCAATTACTTGCGCTGAGAGTTTCCGTCGAATCGTTCAACATTGATCTCACCGTTTTTTATGCTTGATGGCAAAGGCGACGGCGTCGTAGGGCTGGTTGATGCACACGTGCGGCATGTTCGGGTTGTCAGGGTCAATTCCAACGAAATGACCATTCTCGATTCGCACAAGCGGTATTTTGTTCATTTCTTTTTGCAGTGATAAACAGTTCGCACACCTGCAATATTCACGAAATCTGTATTTACGCTTGGAAAGACATGAAATACCGTATTTCCCCGAAATACCCCCAGGGGGTTTATTTTTTCAGAGTGGAAATTTTGAGGGGGAGGGGTATTTCGAAGGGGGGCTTGTTCGAGGGGGGATTTGTTATTTCGTCAGAAATTTTCATGAAATTCATAGTAAAGAATACGCTTTTCATACACAAAACCGGTAATAAACGTGACAATATGGGACATATCTGGGCATATAGACGTACATCTGTACACAAATTGACGTACCTATATGTGTATCTGCGATGGATACTGTCACCAATAAATACATCATGTACATTGCATACATGATGTAAATACATCATTCCAGACGGGGTATTTCGAGGGGGGGTTAATTCAAGCGGGGGGGGGGGGTAAATCGAGGAAATACGGTAAATATTTACCGAATATCCTGGTTATAAGTATAAGACATATTTTCAACATTTCGCACATTTGAAGGATTTGCGAATTCCTAGGATATGGACACCTATTTACATACATAAATATGTGGCTTTTCTTCTGAATCTGAATTCATAAAATATTATCAATTACATAAAATACACGGTAACACAAAATATTATAAATAATTTACCTAGCATATTTGACGCCAGTTCTCTGCGTGCTAATCACATGAAATTCGTATATGTGTCCGGGATAAAGTTTGGAGTCGTATCTGTACAACGGGTGCTGCTTGCTTGTCAGGCACTCAATTACTTTGCCATAATCTTCCTTCTTTTTCACCAATTTTGAGCCGCTGGTTCCAGGATTTGTTGGGTCAAAATCAGGGTCACCAGAATCCTAGAGTTGCATTTAAATTGGTAGAGCCTAGGGATGGCACAAAACTTTTTTTTAACGATAGTTGTTAAAAAACAACAACGTTTTTTTATAAATAAAACGGGATTTTTAAAGCTCCCAGGTATGGTTACGTGTCTATACATACAGGTATATCAGTGTACTCTGTGATGTTAAATATAGCCATAGAATATCTGTGGAGCCCTGGGATAGCATTATACCGTATTTACTCGAATAATCCCCCCGGGGAATTATTTTTTCGTCAGACATTTTTGAGGGGGGAACTATTCAAGGGGGGGAATTATTCAAGTGGGGGGATTATTATTTCGTCAAAATTTTTAGCCATGTTTCTATCACACTCAATGCACATTCTGTTTCCATTGGTAGTGCACATCACCACATGCATCTTTGAACACCGGATGTACTGCATTTGCATTCGGTGAATCTAACCACACACAGCTCTTTTGCTTGGGTTGACTTCATCGATTGTTTTTTTGTATAAATGCACATTAACTACCTTCCATCATCGGGGGGGGGGATTATTCAAGTGGGGGAATTATATTTTCCTCACTCTCCTAACAGGGGGGAATTATTCGAGTGGGGGAATTATTCAAGTGGGGGGAATTATTCGAGTAAATACGGTAAGTGGTAATTTCTGTCAAAAATACCCATTTTTGTCGACTTGTTACGCGTATCGCATTTTGTCGAATGTTCCTGACTTCAAGTCAAGTTTTGCATGGAATAGTGCTTAAATAAGGATATAAGAAAAGGCTAATACATTGACGATGATTTTTCAGTGTAGAAGTATGTGGGAGCACATTGGCTGGATATTATATACTAGGGTGTCAAATTTCCGTTTCCATTTTCCATTTACGCAGGAAAAATTTTTACTTTTCCGTTTTCCGTAAAAAAACTTTTTTGACACCCTATTATATACTACACTAACATATCATGGCCTGTGTATGTGAAATTGCGCGCTCGCGCGCAAAAAATGCAAAATACCTAGTGCATAAGTACAAAAAATTTTGGCTGCTGTTTTTAAAAAAACGGTTTCGATGCCGGTTTAAAAAAAACGGTTCAAAAAAACACGTGCCATCCCTAGTAAATATAACCATGTGCAAATGAAATAAAACGAGACACCGATAGACACTTTACCTGAGCATCGGGCGCGTCGTAGTGCTGCATTGGATCGAGGCTGCTGCCAGCGAACTGCACAGCATCGAGCGCTTCAGCGTCGTCAGCGAAAGCTGCCTGGTCACTGTGCTCCATTTCCCCGTCGTAAAAACTACCTGGCTGCTCGTAGTACGGCTGCTCCTGCTGCGCCCAGCTCTCACACTTGACCTGGCTGTTGGCAGTTGGCTTGTCCACCCGCGGCACACTGAGTCCGGGGTCGTGTTCGTGGGCGTGTCCGAGCTGGTCGACCAGGTGCTCGTAGATGACGTGCTTCTGCAGCAGCCACGCGCTGTGGTTCGTCCCGTACGCGCACCGGTTGCACTGGAAACGCTTCTGCGACGGGCACTGCAGTGGCCAATGTGCTGCCCACGACACGAGGCAAACGCACCTGGGCGCCCGCTGCCTGGGGGGCCGGCTCTCGGTTGCTGGCTGCACTGGCGCCGAGCACGCGCACGGGGATGTCGTTGGACACTGGCGCCGCACCCTGCGCACAGCAAACAATGTATCACCGCAGCGGCAAACTACAGCGCACGAAATCATAGTTGTTAAAAGTACTGAACTTTTTCAAAAGTAAACGTAAACAAAGTAATTATATTCTACTCACAGCTGAGTACAGAAAACGTGAAGTATTTATTTTTACTTTTACTCATGAGTAAACATGGGTATATTACTGTTGTCCTTGGAAAACGTAAAAGTGGGTATTTTTCGTGAAATTTTGCCCCAACTTTCGGTCAAAATCTCTTTTTTCAAACTTTCTCAATCAATTTCACTATTGAATGTGTTTTTGCCTACTTTATTTGTGTGCTATTTTGGATATTATGTCACTTTTTTGCTTATTTAAGCTTTTTTAGCTCCTTTTTTAGTTTACGCGTCGAAAAAGCCGATAAAAATGCCTGTTTGACATGTTTTTTGTACTTGTGTACTTTTAAAAAGTACGCGAGTAACGAGTACCGGTATTTTTTTCTGGACGAAACGTAAACGTATTTATGCAGTACTCGAGTATCCGTATTTATCGAGTAAACGTAAATACGTTTTAACAACTATGCACGAAATAACGTGGTGCGTGGCGGCTTTGTGCTTGAGCAGCTGCGTGGGCGTGCCGAACTGCGGCTTGTGGGGGCAGCGGCTGCACACGAACACGAGCTCATCGAAGGGCACGTGCTTGAACGCCGCGTGCATCTCCAGCTGCTGCACGCTGCCCAGTTCGTCCACGCTGCACCCGTCGAAATCACACGACACGCCCATGGTGGCACGGTTAGTGACTGTTGGACTATGGATGATTTATAGACCTGTTGAGGATGCGCAAGTTCTGCAAATACAAAACAGGGGAATATGACCCGTTACACAGCGAAATGACATTAGATAAACACAAAAAAAAACGAAATGTTTATACTACCGTCGGACCGCAAAGTATTCGCAGAATCCTACCGTAGTGTAATGAATAAAATCTTGTGATAAATTTCTAAGTTAAATTCCATAAAAAAACGAAATATTATGATTTAAACTGCATAATTTTGGTTTATCATTCATATGGGCATATGGGTTATAGGTAGTATGTTTCCATACTATTGAAGTGCGATGTCCGTCCAGTATACTAACAGATACAGCAGTCATCATGGCAGTAGGTACGGTTATTTATAACAATGGGTAACACACCAAATCAATGTTTATAAAAGATAAAAGTTTTTTTTCGCGGTTTTGCAGACCTCGTCAACAATGGCAAGCCAAAAGAACATATTGGACCCTTTATTCTCTTAATATTCACAATGTATGGGATGATCGGTAAATTAAAAGTTACAACATATCAATGGGGTGCGATAACGCCATCCGGGAAAACGAAATGTAAAATACCTATACGTTAAAAATTAAAATATAGATGCGTAAATATGTACATGGCGTGCAGAGTTGTTGAAAGTACTGAACTGTTTTCAAAGTAAACGTAAAGTATTTTATTTTTACACACCCCTGAGTACAGAAAACTTAAAGTAAAATTTTTTACTTCTACGCTGGACAAATGTGGAGTTAACGTAAATACCTGTATTTTTACTCAGGGAAAACGTGAAAGTAAATATAAATTTTTTGATTTTGTACCTGAAGATCTAATATGTGTAAAAGTGGAAGCAAGAGTCGTTGCTTTCCCTACCCATCAGAACTTCTATAATTTCCGCTGCCAATTTTTGCAGCTGATTAAATTTGGTTGAAGGGTTTTTGATTTTTTGCATCCCAGATTTTTTTTCTCATTTACGTTTTCTGTACTCTACTTTCAAAAAGTGCGCGAGTAAGTGAGTACTGGTATTTTTTTCGGGGGGAAACGAAAACGTATTTACGCAGCACTTAAGTATATGTATTCATCCAGAAAACGTAAATACGTTTTAACAACTACGGTGGCGAGAAAGGTAGCAGGACACAGACAGGAGCAGATTGTACTGCATGCAGCACCGGCAAAAGTCCATTGATCCAGTGCCTGCCATCCTGAACTGAGGGTGTCTGTGCTCCGTCGTTTTTTACTGCCGGTGCCCTGGAAGGGGTACTCAAATGTAGAAACACGAAACTCGACAGACAAATGGTCGACATAACCTGGTCATGTGGCTGTAATGTTTTTTGAATCAAAATGTCGACAAAATATCGCTTAAAAACAAAAGCTTCCCAACTCTAGTGATACTCAGACATATCGCTGTATCTACCTTGCAGGGCTTGTACACATCTAAACTCACTACACATGTGCACCCGCTACACATAATACTACTCACTATTCATGTATACATGCTACTCATCTATGGGTTTTTTAGATGTGTAGTAGTGGCCCGTGTGTTGCAGCTCTGCATAGTTGTTAAAACGTATTTACGTTTACTCAAAAAGTACGTATACTCGAGTACTGAGTAAATACGTTTACGTATACTTTGAAAAAAGTACCTGTACTCACTTTTCTGTATACTTTTAGAAAGTACTCGAGTACAGAAAACGTCTTTCATATAGTCTTTTTCAAGGCATAGACGGGAGAAAAAAAGCAAAAAATAGGGGAAAAAATTGTCAAAAATAGCTGAAAATAGGCACATAACTAGTGATGGAAAAAGCGCCAGGACTTTGGCGCCAAGCGCCAAAAGCGCCATGGCGCTTTTCCGAACCCCAGCGCCAAGCGCCAATGGCGCCAGAGCAAAATGGCGCCAAGCGCCGAAAGCGCCATGGCGCTTTTCTAGACCACGGCGCCAAGCGCCAATGGCGCCAGAGGATATCGGCGCCAAGCGCCAATAGCGCCAAAAATTTTTTGCTTATCATATATGCGGCCATGCTGATGCACTGCTAATAATTTATTTTTGGCGCAAGATACATGTCAACTGCAGTCACTTTTGTTCTTGTTGTCTTGATATTTTGCAGGTGGGTGTTTGGGCTAAGTATAGCACACCATCTGTAAAAAGTGCTAAGATTTTTTTGGTGTTTTTTAAAATTACTTTTGGAATTTAGTTGTTTTTCCCCAAGTTTTAAATTTTTTTTGGAATACTTTCAATTTTTCTACTAGGATATTGCAGTTTCAAGTTTTGCTAGTCACTTTTGAACACAGGATTTTCAGGTTTCAAATTTTGGATTGCCATTGTTGGAATGGCTTCAGAAAGTGATTCCACACCCTGTAAAATCAAGTGTCAAATGTCAAGAAGTAAATGTGATGTAAAATGTCAATTTAAAAAAAAAATTTTGATTCAACTTTTGACATTTCACATGACACTTAACAAAGTTGTATTTATGAAATATTGGATGATGTTTATTACTCAACTTTACACTTTACAGGGTCCTTTGACCCCGCTCAAACAAAACTGCATGGAACGAGCTCAGTATAGTGATTGAGCTAATACCTATGTGAAGAGTGTTACCAGTCCGATGAATAGTCACAAATTCGGAGAGCCTTACATAATTCGGATTAGATGGGACAAATGTTGAATACCCATGCAATCACAAGGAAATTGTTTGAAAAGTAATCAAGAATAGGGTCTGTTGATCCAGGAATACACTGACAGTAGCACATAAATACTTATGTAAATTATACTTAACAGGTCTTTCTGCATAAAAAAATGATGAATTTTGTGTACTTCTTGGCGCTTTTTTGGCGCTTTTTAAAACACTATCGCCAAGCGCCAATGGCGCCACGGCGTCATAGCGCCAAGCGCCAAAAGCGCCATGGCGCTTTTCTAAACCCCAGCGCCAAGCGCCAATGGCGCCACAGCAAAAAGGCGCCAAGCGCCAAAAGCGCCATGGCGCTTTTTGCTTTGGCGCTAGCGCCAGGCGCCAGCGCCATGGAGCTTTTCCATCACTACACATAACACATGAGCTGTTGAGTGTTCGAATATTCGAAAACATATGGAAATTAGTGACTTTGGATGAAAATTGGGCCAAAATTCCTAAAAAATACTAACTATTACGTTTTTTGGGGAAAAGTATTTTACTGATGTTTACTCATGAGTAAATGTAAAAAAAATTTACTTTACATTTTCTGTACTCAGGGGGTGAGTAAAAAATAAATACTTTAGTTTACGTATACTTTGAAAAAAGTTCGGTACTTTTAACAACTCTGCAGCTGTGCAGCCTGCAGATTTCGCACAATGTGAATTGCTTGGCGCACTAAACTTTTTATCACGCTTTTATGTTATTATATTGCGGGAGCTCTCAATGGGGGTATGATAGGGCTAGGGGATTGAATTTTACACGTTGGTAGAAAAATGTATGGGCTACTTATTTTGTGTTTATCCACGTCAGCCCCCTAGCTTGTCATCATCCTGAACATCGATTCAAAAAACTGACAAAAATAGTCGCGAGCGAACCTTGTGACAGGGGTTTAGCATCCGCCAAACGATCAGACGATTGCATTTTTCTACCAGTTCGCTGGGCTGAGCGACGCAACCCACTCGCTTTGTGCCGCTGCAACATTGTCCGCATTTTGTCCAATCGGAAGGACTCGAAGGCCAATTGCCGCTGCTCCTCAGTTAGCGTAGGATCGGTTAGCAGTTCGTCGCGAAATCGCTTGTGCACCTCCTTTGGTTTCAGTACTGAGCCCCATTTCCGCATTGCCGCTGCCGCCTCTCTGTGGTTGAATGCAGGGTTAGAACGGCAAGATCATAAATGTTAAATTTTTTCGGTGCCTTCGAAGAGTTCAAATGAGAGTTTTCTAGTTCTACTACAAATACTTACTGAATTTAAAATTCTTACATTACTTTGAATTTTTAAAACCTGTTTTGTCGTTTTTGGATCAACTGTATAGTTTTTCTTATGATAATTTGTAAACTACCTATACAATGGAATAAAAGTGACTGCGTTGTTGTAGCTAGTGATGGAAAAGGGCCAGAAAAAAGGGCGCCAAGCGCCAATGGCCCTGAAGACACTAGTTTTCACACGAAATTACGAAAACTCATAAATGAGCTTTGAACGTGTTTGAGTTTTCCACAATGAGTCATTTTCAATCTCCGTCAACTGTAGTTGACGACTACCTCATTGTAGAAAACTCAAATGCGTTCTAAGCTGATTTGCGAGTTTTCGAAATTTCGTGTGAAAACTAGTGTGCGCAGGCACAATGGCGCCATTCGAAAACTGGGCGCCAGCAGCCAATGACGCAACAGGAAAAGGGCGCAACGGCGCGGCGCCCTTTGGCATCCTCAAATGGCGCCAGCGCCATGGCGCCATTCCATCACTAATTGCAGCAGATGCACTTTCATGCTTGGTTAACTACCTACCTATATATATTTTGGTCCAACATGTGCCTTCGGCGATTGAGTCCAGTTATGGGAATTTTGGCATGGCGCCCAAAAGTTGGCTTGGGTACCGATTCACATTTGCATTGCATAAATCGATGAGGGACTAACGGCGCATGCATCAAAAGGAAAATAATGTGAGTATGCATTTCGACTTGTGTTAAAATATCTGCCATATATAAATATACTTAATAAGAACAAATGTAATATTGAGATGAGAAAAGTGTGCATTCAATCGATCGGCGAAATATTTATAAATATTAAAATGCAAGGCAAAAATGAAATATTAATGTGTGTCACAATTTCTGCCAGTCAGTCAGCGTCACCTATTCTAGCCAGTCAAGTTCGCTATCTGCTTGGCGCCTTATAGGCTTTCACATGTTATTCCATCCATTCCATGCGTCATACAAAAAACTAAGTGAAGAATTGGATACAAGAACAGATACACGTTTCCTTCAAAAACAGTAATGGCCCCCTAACGTAACAGTAACGTACCCGCCCCCTTTCCCCTGTGGGTATAATGTGTCTATAATCGGTCTTCATGCATAATTGTTTTACCTGCGTAATACGCCTGACCGTCGTTCAACATTGATCTCACCGTTTTTTCTGCTTGACAGCAAAGGCGACGGCGTCGTAGGGCTGGTTGATGCACACGTGCGGCATGTTCGTGTTGTCGGGGTCAATTCCAACGAAACGACCATTTTCGATTCGCACAAGCGGTATTTTGTTCAATTCTTTTTGCAGTGCTAAACAGTTCACACATCTGCAATATTCATGAAATCTGTATTTACGCTTAGGACGGTGCGAAATAAGTATTTACCGAATCTCCTATCAAGTATGAAGATATTAATAATTTTCAACATTTTTAATTCGTATGTGGCGCACGAAACACTGAAATTTTGAGTGATGCGTTCGACGTTTTCATTTATGCGTAAGCGGAACCTAATTTTCGAAAATCCGAATTTTTGGATGAAGAGAAGTTTGAAGGATTTGCGAATTCCTAGGAGATGGACACCTACATAAATAGGTATGTGGCTTATCTTATAAATATGTGGCAATCATGTGGCTTATAAAATATTTTATGTATACTCGGTAAAACATAATATTAAAAATAATTTACCTGGCATGTTTGACGCCATTTCTCTGCGTGCTACTCACACTAAATTCGTATATGTGTCCTGGATAGAGTTTGGAGTCGTATCTAAACAACGGATGCTGCTTGCTAGTCACGCACTCAATTACTTTGCCGTAATCTTCCTTCTTTTTCACCGATTTTGAGCCGCTGGTTCCAGGATTTGTTGGGTCAAAATCAGGGTCACCAGAATCCTAGAGTTGCATTTAAAATGGTAGAACCATGTGCAAATGAAATAAAAAGAGACATCGATAGACACTTTACCTGAGCATCGGGCACGTCGTAGTGCTGCATTGGATCGAGGCTGCTGCCAGCGAACTGCACAGCATCGAGCGCCGCAGCGTCGTCAGCGAAAGCTGCCTGGTCACTGTGCTCCATTTCCCCGTCGTAATAACCAGCTGGCTGCTCGTAGTACGGCTGCTCCTGCTGCGCCCAGCTCTCACACTTGACCTGGCTGTTGGCAGTTGGCTTGTCCACCCGCGGCACACTCAGTCCGGGGTCGGTTTCGTGGGCGTGTCCGAGCTGGTCGACCAGGTGCTCGTAGATGACGTGCTTCTGCAGCAGCCACGCGCTGTGGTTCGTCCCGTACGCGCACCGGTTGCACTGGAAACGCTTCTGCATACAAATTCGGTGGTTACAAATCGGCAGCCGCACTTTTAGTAGAAACAGTGTTCACTGAATGACATATTTCAGGTAAATACCTTCTTTGTTGCAGCGCCGCCATTGAACCTGTTATCATCAGGTGCAGCATGGTTGTTGGTAGTGCTGCCACGAAGAACGGACGCAGGAATATCGTTGCAAATCGCAGCTGCATCCTGAAGTGATAAGAAAGTCAATTCTGCTGGTTCAACTGTTAAAAAAGACCTTATTTATACGCAGGGGTGGTGTGCGTGTGCAGGGGTGCACCGGAAGTGCCGATGTCTGAATTGTGCCATTGCGGTGTGGCTCTTTGATGGGACCAGAAATTGTTCACAGTTTTCGCTTTAACTTATATTTTTCTGAGGGGACTGATAATTGGTATCCATAAACAGATGTCAATTTATGCATGTGAAGTGCAGAATTTGTTTGTTTTTTGTACTGCTATTTTGTGGCTCCAAAACCAAGTTGTTTTGGGTGAGCAACATTCATAATTAAATAAACGGTCAAGCCACTTATTTGATTTTAGTGATAATACTCAAGTGTGTTGCACTGGCATAATTCACTTCTTACTCCCTGCTCACTTAGGCATGAGCAGGATAATGCCGTTTATAGGTACGCAATTACCTAGTAAAGTATGCCCTGGATAGTTGACAAAACAACTTACTAATTTCAGCATTTAGTGTTGTACATGGAAATGGCATAGACAATGGAAATGATGGCAGAGCACGATAATTGGACAAGCAGTTTGCTACAACCCATTTCCAGTCCGTGAAAGTACCGTATTACCTCGAATTATCCCCCCCCTTGAATTAACCCCCCCTCGAAATACATCCCCTAAATTTCGGCTGAGGAAATAATAAACCCCCCCCTCGAAATACCCCCCCCCCCTAAAATTGAGTGTAAAGAGAACGTACATAACAAATACCGCAGTTTGTGATCTGTACAAGTCAGAACACACGTTAAGACTGATGATTGAGTGATGTTAGGGAAGGGTTATGTGTATATACAGTTATATATGCCTAAAAACACATATACGTCTATGTAAACGCTTGATTTTTCTACGTCTGAGTATGCGGAATTTCTGAAAATTTCAGGCGAAATAATAGACCCCCCCTCGAATTATCCCCCCCTCAAATTTTGCTGGCGAAATAATAAACCCCCTGGGGGTATTTCGAGGTAATACGGTAGGCACAAAACAATGGCACCATGGCATAGACAAGTGCATGTAAAAAAACACACTCTGCAAAAAACAATATCGCAATGCCCCCCTCCTTCCCCCTGCGTCAGCGCGGGCACACCGGAAAGTGCACATTTGCAGGGCGAGCCCTTCAGCAGAGCGGTCACAATAATTTGTACGATACCACCTTTCGTAGAGTCCCAGACATACTTTTGGAATGAGCCAAAAAAACGAAATCAAAGGTTAATGCTCCACTGAGCCTTGTTGCTTTGCACAACACGCACCTGGTGCGTGGCGGCCTTGTGCTTGAGCAGCTGCGTGGGCGTGCCGAACTGCGGCTTGTGGGGGCAGCGGCTGCACACGAACACGAGCTCATCGAAGGGCACGTGCTTGAACGCCGCGTGCATCTCCAGCTGCTGCACGCTGCCCAGTTCGTCCACGCTGCACCCGTCGAAATCACACGATACGCCCATGGCGACTCAGCTAGTGAATTTTTATAGACCTGTTTATGATGCGCAAGTTCTGCAAGAACAAAACAGGGAAATGTGACATGCTGTCAATACATAGGAAAACGACATTAGGCCATTAAGTAGATACCAAAAAACGGAAACGGTTGGTAACAGTCACAGCGATCATCATGACTGTCTGTATGTTGATTTCAAACAAATGCATAGCACCAAATCTATGTTTAGCAAATATAAACGTTTTATTTGCGGTTTTGTGGTCCTCTACAACAACGGCAAGCCAAAAAAAACACAATAAATACTACAATATTGTTTTATTACAGTCCACGAAATCGTGAGTAAATTAGGAGTCCCGACACCTCAATGGAGTGCGAGAACGCAATCAGGGAAAATCTTGGATGAAATTCAAAATACCTATACGTTTAAAGATAAGATAAATACTGGGGTATATTTTCAGAGTGAGAATTTGAGGGGGGGGGGTTAAACGAGGGGTGTTATTAAATAGCCATTTTTCTAACTCTCAGTACTAATTTGTTGTTTGTAACGTACGCGGACGTGGCAACGTGGAATGCACAATGCACAATATACATACACACTAAGTAGTGTTTTTTAACCATTTTTTAAACGTTTTTTTAAACAGAGGCATCGAAATCGTTTTTTTAATTAAAAAAACAGCAGCCAAATTTTTTTTGTACTTATGCACTAGGTTTTTGCATTTTTTTGTGCGTGAGCGTGCAATTTCACATACACGTTACCATTGGTGGTTGTTTTCATTGGTTTTGAAGCATTTTTAGTGTGTAAGCTTTCATTTGTTCATGCTATTGTGTAATAATAAGCCGTGATATGTTAGTGTAGTATATAATATCCAGCCAATGTGCTGCTACATACTTCTACATTGTGAAAACTCATTGTCAATGTATTAGCCTTTTCTTATAACCTTTTTTGAGCACTATTCTATGCAAAACTTGATTTGAAGTCACGAACATTCGACAAATGGCGATATGCGTAACAAGTCGACAAAAATGGGTATTTTTGACAGAAATTACCACTTATAATGCTATCCCAGGGCTCCACAGCTATAAAAAACCCGTGTTTTGAAAAACGTTTTTTTTATACTTTTTTTTAAATACAGGGTCGTTAAAAAACAGTTTTGTGCCATCCTAATACAGAGTGATGGGGACGCCAATCAGTGTATTTTGTAGAGAATTGTATGAGGACGGATTTACTTATAAAATAACAGTGTGATGGAAAAATGCGGGAAATTTGGCCTACATGTGCACCGCCCCAGGGGCCAGATTTAATACTCCCTACAGATTTGTAGGGTAGGGCGTACGCCCAACAGATTTTTTGAAGTTTAGCCGCATCGACGCACATGCACCGAGAGCAAGGCGGTTCGTAAAATATACGAAACCATCCTTTAAGGTTGCCGATATTGCAATATGACGTATATCGCTTCGATTTTGGCCCGGAAATCACAATTTCGTCATTTCTTGGCCGTCTGCCAATTCGTTTTTTATTTTATTTTGTCGGGCGGGTTACTCGCATAGGTCACGCTTTTGTGTAGTCAGGTGGTCACTTTTTTAGTGTTCACTGTCTGCAACCGAAACCATGAGGGCAGCGACAAGAAAGAAATGCATGCACGAGCGTACAAAAGCGCGACTTATGCGAGTAACCCGCCCGACAAAATAAAATAAAAAACGAATTGGCAGACGGCCAAGAAATGACGAAATTGTGATTTCCGGGCCAAAATCGGAGCGATATACGTCATATTGCAATATCGGCGACCTTAAGGGATAGTTTCGTGTATTTTATGAACCGCCTTGCTCTCGGTGCATGTGCGTCGATGCGGCTGAACTTAAAAAAATCTATCGGGCGTACGCCCTACCCTACAAATCTGTAGGGAGTATTAAATCTGGCCCCTGGCCCGTATGAGCCTCCCGCAATGAAGTCTTTTATGTGACACATACATAAAATATGTGATGGCAGCTGGCTGGTATGACCCACAGTGGCAAAAATCAAGGGTTATGGGTAAATAGGTATTTATGTGTGTAAAATCATTATGTAATTGTGCTCCCCAAATCCCATGGCGCAGTAAGCACACAATTGCTGAATTCCCACTTTCAGCAGCAAGGGCATAGCAATGCCCTTTGACAGTGGATGTCAGCAATTACATTGCACCAGACAATTCTGCATTTCAAACTGGCATGAAGCAGGCCACTCAACCATTTTTTTTACTTTTTGGGGATATGGGGTACAATTACATAAGTGTGACACATGCATTGTGCCGTAATTATGTGATTACTGTGCTGGCACAATAGAATTTGAGGAAGCACAATTACAAAATGATCTTACACACACAATTACCCTTGGTGTTTTCTGCTGTGGGCTGCACCAGCCATCTGGCATCACATCTTTTATGTGCGTGGCCACACACAACCTACCCGCCCACTAAACATCTATACGCCATAGATGAGTAGCGGGTATACATGTGTAGTGGGTAGAATTAGAAGTGCACTGGCACAGGGTTGTATCTAACGTACCATTTCCAGCAAGAAAGGTGTAAGCACACCCCAATTATTTCACAATGTAACTCATTTCAGTTGCCCAGTCCGCACCCATCAGCAGCACTGCCGCTGTTCATCGCATAGCTGACTGTCGACTGAATAGCATCCGCCAAACGAGCAGACCGGGCGCGATCAGATGATTGTACATTTCTACCGGTTCGCTGGGCTGATCGACGCAATCCACTCGCTTTGTGCCGCTGCAACATTGTCCGCATTTTGTCCAAACGAAAGGATTCGATGGCCACCTGCCGTTGTTCTTCAGTCAACTGGGGATCGGCTAGTAGTTCATCGCGAAATCGCTTGTGCACCTCCTTCGGTTTTAAGATCGAGCCCCATTGCTGCATCGCCGCTGCCGCTTCTCTGCGGTGGAAGGCAGGGTAAGGATGACCAAATCATTAGAAATAATGTGTTCGAATCTTTTCGGCGGAAGGGGGGGGGGGTTACCATACAAATAAGGGTTTTCTAATTATATCGAAAAATTTTCAGAATTTCGCATCTTACATGTATTCGATTTCGCTGAACACTTTTTCGATAGCTCTCACAATGTAAATAGAATCAGATAAATTTAATCGCTTTTAGGAAAAAAATATACAATAATCACCGACAAGCAACACCTGCAAATCTACAAAAACGATAACACTTTTCTAAAAAAACGCGTAGCGTGTCAGGCCCAAGAAAAAATGACAATGAAAATATACGAATATGAAGATATACGTGAAAACACGAATCCTTATTCACAATTCATCTTACCGTTTTTTCTGCTTGATGGCAAAAGCGACGGCGTCATAGGTCTGATTGATGCACACGTGCGGCATGTTCGTGTTGTCTGGGTCGGTGCCAATGAAACGACCATTTTCGATTCGGGCAAGCGGTATATTGGTCATCTCTTTTTGCAGTGATGTACAGTTCACACACCTGCAATATTCAGGCAGACTGTAAATATTTACGACTAGGCCGATATGAAATCAATGCCACGCACATTATCAACATTATCACAAGATTCCAACCCAAAAAAAATCCACAGCCTTGAAAATTTACAATTGGCATCTAAAATGCAAAAATATGAATCTACCCATTTATTTGTTTAGAAATTTAGAAAATGTTTTAAAATTCGAATGTATTATATAAATAAATGTATTATCCGGCTATTCTTTTTGTAACGGAGCTCGCTGAGTTCGTAAAATGTAAGTTGACAGAAACAAACCAGTTGACAGTTAAAATTTCCAAAACTGATCGATCCTTTTTAAAAACATTTGAGTCGAACGATGAATCATTTTTGATTTCGGCCAAACAGTATCATAGTTGACGAACTCCTCGTTCGGTGCACTTAAACGCGTTGAGAGCGGTTTATTCGTTTTGGAAATTTCGGCCGTAAATTAATTTCCGCGGGGGCAATGTCATATTTTTCCCACGGTGGCACATAATAAATATCATAAATTCTTCACCTGGCATATTTGACACCATTTTTCTTTGTGCTGGTTATACTAAATTCGTATATGTGTCCAGGGTGGAGTTTGGAATCGTATCTGTACAACGGATGTTTGCCCTTGTTAGTCAGACACACAATCGCCTCGCCATAATCTTGCTTCTTCTTAGCAGCTTTTTTGCCGCTGCTACCAGAATTCGTTGGCTCATAATCAGGATCTCCGCCATCCTGAGGTTGGACAATATTGGTAGAAGCAGATGGAAATGAATGAAAATTGCACATACTGAGTTGACAGCATACTTTGCACAGAATGCTACCATGATCAGGGGTATCTTGAATTTTGACTCTTCAAGTGGTTGGATAGATAGCTGAGTGGCCTTCGGGATAGATAGATAGCTGGAAAAAAATTTGGGGGGGGGTTGGCGGGGGGAGGGTTGTGGTGGTTCGATATATAGGCTATTTCAGGGCGTAGAAGGAAGAAAACGGAGAACAATCGCTATGTGTAAAATAGCTCAAAATGGGTATACAAGGGCATATAGTACTAAAAGAACCATACCTCTAAAATGCCTGCATTGCAAAATTTACTTAGGGTGAATTTTATGACATCATAATGACATCATTGCAGGAACAAAAATTTACAAAATTTACACTTTGAAATTCCCCCCAAGTAAATTTTGCAATGCATGCATTTTAGAGATATGGTTCTTTACACAACTTTAAACATCAAACCGTTCCCTTTAAAGTATCGTAAACCAGCTCTTCAAGTGTCTAATAAAAAAGTTCCAAAAAGTGAATTTTTTGTCATCCATCTATTGGGGAGTGGTGTTTTTTAGAGAATAAGTGAATTTTTGAGAAATTTTTTACACAAATCTCACATTATTGAATAGTGTATAGTAGGGGAGTGGTGTTGGTAACACATCCCCAAAATTTTAGATTTATACCCCTCCCACAGCTCAGAAATCGGCGGGTGCCGGACCTGCTGTGGGACACCAAAAAAAGCCAAAAAAAAATTTGCACTTAGGGCGACCCACCCTTAGAGGGGTCGCCGCGACCCCCCCAATACATGCAAGGTAGAGGGGGGTTGCGCCAATATCTCCCCCAAGTTTCAGCCTCTGGGGCGCCTTAGAACTGGGGATAGGATATAAGAAATAAAATAAAAAAATGGCTGCCGGACGTGACCGGGAAGGTGTTTATAAAAGGTATGAAAAATAGCGATTTTGAGCGAAAATTGGGGTATAGTTTCTCAAAAATCGGTCCAGATACGTAGATAGCTGAGCGATTTGGGGGGGGGGTTAGGGGGTAGTAGCCCAAAATTTTGCCTCCGGGATGGATAGATAGCTGGGTGGTTTGGGGGGGGGGGTAACCCCCCATTCGAGACGCCTGACCATGATTGACAGAATAAAAGGTTACTAGTAGTAAATACATAGTAGAAACTAAATATTTTTAGGCCGCGTTTACACGGATTTTTTGTGACGACTCAACATCACTAAAAAGTTCAATAAATTGAGAGAAAAGTTCCAAATTCATGAGAAAAAGTGGTCAATTGTACATTCAACCTAGGCGAATATATATGTCAAATTGCAGAATCGTGTTTATAGCTTAGACTTGTATTGTTTGAAAAAAATTTGCCGTTGTCGGACAGTCTTCCGACAGCCAGTGACAACAGCAAAATTGTTTCAAACGTATATATTATATAATTGTATATATTTAGGTCTAAGCTAAAAGCACGATTCTGCAATTTGACATGCGTATTCACCTAGGTCGAATATACAGTTAACCATTTTTTCCCATGAATATGGCACCTTTTTACTCAACTTATTGAACTTTTTAGTGATGTTGAGTCGTCACAAAAAATCCGTGTAAACGCGGCCTTATGAATTTTTTTTGGTTCATTATTCAAATGAGTATGGTGGGTTTCGAAGCGCGAAGTGCGGAGTCTGTAGAGTATAGAAAAATACACTTTACCCGGGCAGTGGGCATGTTGTACTGCTGCATTGGATCGAGGCTGCTGCCAGCGAACTGCGCAGCATCAGCCGCTGCAGCGTCGTCAGCGAAAGCTGCTTGGTCGCTGTGCTCCATTTCCCCCTCGTAATAACCATCTGGCTGCTCGTAGTACGGCTGTTCCAGCTGCGCCCAGCTCTCACATTTGACCTGGCTGTTGGCAGTTGGCTTGTCCACCCGCGGCACACTCAGTCCGGGGTCGTGTTCGTGGGCGTGTCCGAGCTGGTCGACCAGGTGCTCGTAGATGACGTGCTTCTGCAGCAGCCACGCGCTGTGGTTCGTCCCGTACGCGCACCGGTTGCACTGGAAACGCTTCTGCGACGGGCACTGGCAGTGGCCAATGTGCTCCCCACGACAGGATGCAGACACAGACTAAGGACCCGTGCACATGTAAACCCGGTGCACACATCCATTCATTTGACAATACAGTATTTATGATAGACACTGGGAAGTACAGGGGTGGGCATCTTCAGTTACCGCTGGGAAAATGCGATAGATTGAGCTACGGTTGAGCTATCAGAATGAAATTTTAACACAATGGAGTAGACTCCATAGGACACCTATTCTGAAGTTTGCAACCCAAACGGCCACATTTTGGGTGAGTTGTGGAACACACGGTTTTTAGTGTAATTTTGTGACTTGGCGTCACCCATAGGATAAATCGAGGGTGGCATTTGAGGGGGGGGGGCATCGGTCGTTGGTGTCGTCCCATTCTGTCGTACATCGGCCGATTTTGATGCCCTTTGAGTATGTTGTGGTTGCGCCTACTACCAAATTCTTTTTTTACTCGAATAGTCCCCCAGTCCCGAGATAAGGGGGGTGAAGTCACAAAATTACACTAAAAACTGTGTGTTCCACAACTCCTCCAAACTGTGGCCGTTTGGGTTGCAAACTTCAGCATAGGTGTCCATTGGAGTCTACTCTATTGTGTTAAAATTTCATTGTGATAGCTCAACTGTAGCTCAAGCTATCGCGTTTTTCCAGCGGTAACTGAAGATGCCCACCCCTGTACATAAAGGGGATTCAGTTTCAAGGGATTATGGCTAGTACTTAGTTTCAAGGGATTATGGCTAGTACTTAGTTTCAGGGGATTCAGGAAAATATTTACATAGTTTCAGGGAACATGGGGAAAGGAAATGGTTACACGGAAGAACGCCATTGGGACTAGTTGTTGCACAAGTTAAAATGGAGGGATCAGTGAAAATTTGTCAAAAACAAAAATGACGTTTCGCACCTATTCAAAATGGACCGTAAACATAGCTGTAGGGGTAGATATACATCGGCACCGGGCCTGCATGTGAACCGGGCTTACATGTGCACCGGTACAGGGCAGAAACAAACCTTGGCGCCTGCTGCCAGCTGAGGGGAACGCGGCGTTGGTTCCTGGTTGCTGGCTGCACTGGCGCCGAGCACGCGCACGGTGAAGTCGTTGGACACTGGCGCGGCGCCCTGCAACCACAACAAAACAATGTATGACCGCAGCGGCAAACTGCAGCGCACAGAATCACCTGGTGCGCGGCGGCTTTGTGCTTGAGCAGCTGCGTGGGCGTGTCGAACTGCGGCTTGTGGGGACAGCGGCTGCACACGAACACGAGCTCATCGAAGGGCACGTGCTTGAACGCCGCGTGCATCTCCAGCTGCTGCACGCTGCCCAGTTCGTCCACGCTGCACCCGTCGAAATCACACGACACGCCCATAATGGCACAGACTCACAGTTATCGTGACTAGGTATTTATTGAGTATTTATAGACCTGTTCAAGATGCTAAGTTCTGCAAATATACGACAGTGGAATGTGTCACGATATCTACATATAGCAAAATAGCATAAGGTAGACACCAAAAAGCGGAAATGCCGGGTAGCAGCCACATCAGTCATCATGGCTGTCTGTATGGTGATTTCAAACAAATGCATACCACCAAATCTATGTTTAGGAAATATAAATGTTTTATTCGCGGTTTTGTGGGCCTCTTCAACAACGGCAAGCCAAAACGACACAAAAAATACTAAATTTTTCTCTTAACACATTCTATGGAATGATCGGTAAATTAAGAGTCCCAACATTTCATCAGAGTGCGACAACGCCATCCGGAAAATTTTGAAAGAAATTCAAAATATACATTTAACAATCAAAATATGCTTATATAAATACATACCTAAATATACAGTGGCGAGAAAAGTAGCGCGGCACAGGCGGGAGCTGAATGTATCGCAGCACAGGTTCAGTGGTGCATCGTTTTTTACTACCCGTGCCCCGTTAGGAAAAAACCCGACATATTTTTACATACCTATTGAAAACTACTACTCTCAATCACGTAGATATTTCTACGCAAAAAAACATGCGCAATGGCCTCCGTCCAGTTTATCACCTGAATATGCCTGTATTCCTGAATGTCCACAGGGAATGGTGTCAGAAAAAAAGCAAATGTGTAAAAAGTACGCCGAAATATGTTTGAATTGTCAAAAATCACCACATGCGCGCCGGCAGCCACGGCTCTCCTCGCGTTACCTCGAGATCGATCCTGCAAGGAAAGCGATTCCATTAATGATACTATTTTTTAAATTTATATTTTGTCCTTTTCCGATTGTGCTCCCGTTTTTCCCTCTCAATGGGTGGACTCTTCAAAACGTCATTATCATCAAATCGCTTGTTACATGTATTCTTTCAAACGTCCAATCAACAAACTCAATTCAATTCAGAATGGCAACGTTGAGCGATGTCCCGCGCGACGCATGGCGATGATCGCTCGGCGACGTGCCAAATCAGAGCGGATTCGATCCGATCGAAACGAGTCGCTCGACCACCGGCGCTGGTCGTCCATCAGCGGGGGTTGGACTAACATATCTCCACGCAATCGCTGGTGCATTCCTTTGGCTGTCAGAGTTGAGCACCACTTTCGCATCGTCGTAGCCGCTGTTCTGAGGTGGGAAAAGGGCGTCAGTTTTTGAATAGTTGAGTAAACAATGTTGGGGTTTACATGTTAAAAAAGCATTGCCGAGTTTTACAGTAAAGTTAATATATTTTTTCTATATTTTTCGGATATTCAATAGATTTAAATATTTGTTTACAAGCATCTCGTTATAATACATATATATACAAGGATATAAACGTGGAAAGGACTCGATGCATTCACACACATATATGCGGGTCAATTTTTATGTTTTATATCCCTCAAGCCCCTAGCCCAGAAAAACAATATTCAGCCATTCCGAAACATGGGAGGATTCTTTTATAACAATACAACGAATTAATTGACAAATTTTTTTATAGATAACAGGTCAAAGCAAAAAACGGTTTCTTTGACGTTCAGCTTACCGTTTTCTCTGGTTCATGGCGAAGTTAAGGGCGTCGTAGCTGACGCACCTGTGCGGCACGTTCGGGTAGTCAGGGTCGATTCCGATGAAACGGCCATTCTCTATACGGACAATCGGCAGGTGGCTCTTATCGGCTTGCATAGATGAGCAGCTGACGCACCTGAAATATTTGACCACGTTTCACAATATCTTACGCCTTACGGCAATTTATTCACTACAGCGAAATACAGGCCTTGGACAGAGCTTGGGAACCTTTTGATTTTTGTGTGCCCACTGTAATCTGTCTTGGAATGCTTTATGGCTTGGAATGGATGTCTGAACTTTTATTATGTGGATTATCTGTGTTGCGCAGTGAACACTGAAACCATGAAAGGGCCGTGCCGCCAGCCCAACTTTGAACTGCAATTCACAAAATAAATGCAGACATTGGGGGACCGGGTTTTCTGTTGTGCAATAGCACGCGTCTGCTGTGATGTGTAGGTCCGCATGGCGGCAAAAATCAAAGTGGCAAAAGAGTCACCCAAGCCACTTGAAAGCATCACTCATGCTGTGGAGAATAAATGCAACCATCTACCTTACGAATACCCGGCGGACCGCAAAGAATGCGCTCAAAATTACTTATGTCTTAGTGGACAACACGTGGATACTTATGCATGCACTTTCGCTAAAAAGATCAATATTTAAAAAAAGAAGGCAGACTCGACTACAGCCAATGTATGTTTTGTGAATGAAATTATTATTTATTTTTTGGAACAATCTTAAGTTTATCAACGATGACGTTATGATGGAGTTGTTCGGAAAAATACAAATGAGTTCGAATGAGTCCAGTTTCCGGCTTTTGGCGCGGTGCCCAGTTTGTGGCTTGGCTTGAGATTTTACATTTGCAGTGCAAAAATTATATCTGGGACGGCGACGGCATGCATCAAAAGCGAAAAAAAATGATTAGTGAGTGCAAAGGGTACTAGACAGTTCACAATATTGTTTTTCCTTCCATATTTCCCTGGAGTATAGCAGTCTATGCATTTGTGCCTCAACAGGTAAATGTGTACCTACACCACACCACGCTTGTTAAAATGTACGTACATTTACTCGAAAAATACGCGTACGCGAGTACGCGGTAAATACATTTACATATATTTACTTTTTGAAAAATTGATGTACTCACTTTTACCAGTCATTTTAAAAGTACACGCGTACAGAGAAAATGTATTTTTGTTGCAAAAATCACAATTTTCTTTTGCTAAAAATTTTTTTTGAAGAAATCATAATATCTTTATAAAAAATACTAAATAATCACAAAAAAAACATCTATTATGTCTTCCAGTGTAAAACTCACTCTCACATGTGAAAGGTAGTAGCTTTTACGTTTTCCAGAGGAAAAGTACTGGCTTTTACATTTTCCTGGGGAAAAAGTATTTTACTCGCATTTACGCATGGGTACGAGTAAAAAAATGTATTTTATATTTTCTATACTTTGTGGTGAGTAAAAAAAACAACTTACATTTACATATACTTTTTTAAAAAGTTGAGTATTTTTAACAACTGCACCACACAGAAAAAAGTATTTCGAACCTTGCATATCTGATGCCATTTTTCTTGGTGCAGGTCACACTGAATTCGTAGGTATGCCCCGGGTGTTTTCTTGAATGATATCTGTACAGTGGATTCTTTCTTCTGTCTGCCATGCACTCGATTGCTTCCCCGTAATCTTCTCGCCCTTTCCTTGCCTTTGCGCCACTGGATCCAGGAATAGCTGCTACGTAATCGGGATCGTCAGTATCCTGGAGATGTATGTATTTACATGTGTAATGAAAAGGGTTTGCGAGGGTCAGATTAAAATGCATAGTTTTAAATATAAAAGCGCCATCGAGTCGGTACCGAATTGAAAATCTATTGGCAGATCGACCGCTAAATGATAAAAAGCGCCTTGCCATTTTTTTGGGTGCGTCATTGGTGTTTGGCGCTTTGCTCCTCAGGAGCGCAATGGCGTATTTCTAATTGCTATCTCCTACATTACTAGATGCCTACTTTACAAGTAGGAGCGTGACAAAAAGTGAAAATGAACCAAAAAGTTGTGAGTTAAGTGACACATATACTTGCTGTATAAAAATACCTAAATATATGGACCCTATGCCTCTCTTCACTTAAAGCTGCATGTCATGTAGACCTGGTCACCATGTAATTATACCCAGTGATCATGTAGGCCCGCTAATCATGTATGGGGCGTACATGATTAGTCGGTAGATAAACAGCTGCGGGGCAGTTATCTGACCATGGCTTATATCAATGACACAAGCCAACGTCAGTGGCTGGCTGCCTGAAATGTACTGCCTATTGTCTGGGGCAGTCATGTAAACACACTGCTGCTGGTCACATAAACACACTGCTGCTAGTCATGTACACCACCCCATGTACATGACTAGTGCGTCTACATGACAGCCAGGTAGAATTACATGGTCGTCAGGTCCACATGATGAGCCAGTTTACATGACTAGCAGGCCCACATCAATATATGTCTACTTAGATAGAACTAGTCATCCTGTGCCTGTGGTGATGTAAACCAGCTGGTCATGTAGACCTACCAGACATGTATTTCTACCCGCTGGTCATCTATACCCGTATTGTATCTTTAGGGAGCATACATTACAGGCTGGCAGGGTATTAGTGGCCAGCATGACCAGTGGGCTTGATCATATACCAATGTGTGGAGGGTTAAATTGTACAAACACAAAGGGATGCCCATCGTTGTGTACTTTGTATTGTTGAGTGCCCTTTGTGTTTGCTGCTTGCGCTATGTACTGGTCACATTACAACCCAACCGGGTACTAATCCTCCGCCCAGTGGTCATGTACACCCTCTGATAATACCCTGCCCGCTAGTCATGTACGCCCCCTATACGTGACTGGAGAGTCTACATGACTGGTAGGCCTACGTCAAACAAGGAACCTTACCTGAGCAGTGACCATGTTGTGCTGCTCCATTGCTTCGTGGCTGCTGTCAGCAAACTGCTCAGCATCAACCGCTGCTGAACAGTCAGCAAAATCGGCATGGTCACTGTGCTCCATTTCTCCGTCGTTATAACCATCTGCTTGGCCGTAGAACGGCTGCTCCTGCTGCGCCAACATCTCACATTTAACCTGTCTGTTTGCAGTCGGCTTGGCGACCTTTGGCACACTCAGTCCAGGGTCGTGTTCGTGGGCGTGTCCGAGCTGGTCGACCAGGTGCTCGTAGATGACGTGCTTCTGCAGCAGCCACGCGCTGTGGTTCGTCCCGTACGCGCACCGGTTGCACTGGAAACGCTTCTGCGACGGGCACTGCAGTGGCCAATGTGCTGCCCACGACACGAGGCAAACTCACCTGGGCGCCCGCTGCCTGGGAGGCCGGCTCTCGGTTGCCGGCTGCACTGGCGCCGAGCACAGACGCGGCCACGTCGTTGCACACTGGCGCCGCACCCTGCGCACATCAAGACAATGCATCACCGCAGCGGCAAACTGCAGCGCGCAGAATCACCTGGTGCGCGGCGGCTTTGTGCTTGAGCAGCTGCGTGGGCGTGCCGAACTGCGGCTTGTGGGGGCAGCGGCTGCACACGAACACGAGCTCATCGAAGGGCACGTGCTTGAACGCCGCGTGCATCTCCAGCTGCTGCACGCTGCCCAGTTCGTCCACGCTGCACCCGTCGAAATCACAAGAAACGCCCATGATGTCGCGGTTAGTGACTGTTGGGATATTTTACACACGATTATGTTTGCAAATAGAGTTCTTTGATGCGACATTTTTTTATATATATAACATAGACAAAAAAGTAATTGGTTGATGTAGCGGCCGCGGTCATCACGGCTGGTCTGCATGATTTCACAGTTTCGAGAAGGAAAATGATTTCTATGGAATCTTTAAAAATGCTTTATTTGGAGATGTCATCATGAACGATAAAACACAAAAAACACGGTTGTCTTCCCACAGCATATTATGGAATGGTGGGAAAATAGTAAGTATGCAACAAAATGCAGTACAATAACGGGAGTGACATAGCGATACAAAATTTGGGTCCTCAAAAAGTTAAAAGCTAAATAATTGTCTACATAAATATTGCCAGTCCCTGTGACACCCATAACCCCAGCAACAGCGTAATATACGTGTTTTTTCAACGACCTGGTTTACACCGACCAAGGCTCATTCCGAATGTATACCCGCCCCGAATGTATACCCGCACCGAATGGAAGCATACCCGCTCCGAAGGTAAGCCCGGCCCGAAGGTAACTGATGCTACCTTCGGGCCGGGCTTACCTTCGGAGCGGGTATGCTTCCATTCGGGGCGGGTATACATTCGGGGCGGGTATACATTCGGGGCGGGTTTACATTCGGAGAGGCACAGGCTCGTTTACACCATGTGCGAAAGACCCCGTTCCAAATGGTGCCACCCCGTCCCCAAAAAGCAACAAAATCGGCGATGTTGTTCAAATGGAGCTGGAGGAGCAAGGTAAGGGCTGTATTGCTCTGAAGCGATTTTTGGATGAGATGTTGGACTGTACAACATTACTGACATTGTGTGATGATTTTGCTGGTGGGGGTGTTGGAGAGTTGTAGGGTCCCTCGCACAAATTCGTTGACAAGTTTGTTCCGCCGACGCACGTATCGTGTGTTGATTACTCACTTTTAGTTGCCATCAAAAATAACAAAATTTGTGAACAATAACGAAATTTACAAAAGCTCCCAGATGTGGTTGTGAGCGGACAAATTTGTGAAATAACAATATGTGGACTTAACATGGGGGGTTCCCCGATATGGAACAAAAAAAGCCCAATTGCTTACATATATTGGCTGAGAATATTTTAAACATTGTTTTTAATTTTCAATATGTGGAAATTTTTGAATTAAAGTTGCCAGAAGCTTACATAACATGTGGATCACCTTTCACACCTTAACTTGTTACATATTGCGACAGCAAAAAACCAATGCAAAAGTTTCAACTGATTTCCGCAGGCCGATTGGTTTACTGGTTGCCCGGCGCGCACCGGGCGGCGGCAGTGGCGCTGCTCCCGGCGGCGGCTGCGGCGAGCCCGGCGCCCGCGCGGGAGGACTGCGGCTGCTGCCCCGGCGCCGGCGTCGCTTTGGCGCAGTGGGCGGAGCGGCGCAGCGCAATCGCCCGGCGGCGCCCCAGCACCGAGCGCATCTTGTTCAACCGGAACGACTCGACGGCGGCTTGGCGCTGCTCGTCCGTCAGCTCGGGGTCGGCTAACAATTCTTCGCGAAACCGCTGAACAACCTCTTTGGGCTGGAGAATTGATCCCCACTCGAGCATCGCCGCTGCTGCTTTCCTGTGTTTGGAGGATTTTTCATACAACTTAGTCAGTTCCCAACAGGTTAGACGGGTAGAGCCTAGTACTCATCTAAATCCACTACTCATCAGATCTGTCACTACCCACTACTTATTTATGGTCTTATATTTAGATGAGTAGTGGGTGGGTAGGTTATGTGTTGTGGCGGTGTAGTATGGGGGAGTAGTGACAGCGGGTTTAAATGAATGAATGTATTTATAAGAGGAGATTACACAGTGGCTGCAAAACACATAACTGTGGGAGATTAGTGATGGCAGGTTTAGATGAATTAAGGGATTAGAGGAGATTACACAGGGTTGGAACACAGAGTCACAGACTGGCACTATGTATGCTCTTGTGTTCGCCACAGACACTAGTGAATGAGCAGGTGTAGCACACTCACACAATCACTTCACTTACAATGTCATTTCACAGCAGGGGTTTAGTATGGGGGGTTGGGGGTAACCCCCAAATGCTCTTGGTATCCATCTATCCCTGGAGCTGCTGAGCTAAATATCTATCTACCGCGAGGCAAAACCTTGTCTACTATCCCCCATCCAAAAAATCGACCAGCTATTTATCTATCAGGAACAATTTTTGAGAAATTTTACCCAATTTTTTGCTCAGAACCACTCATTTTTAGTTATGTCCACCTTGGTTGCTGATTTTCAAAATCACAAAATCACATTGGTTGCTGATTTTCAGATCTTTCTAGTATCTTTTAGATGAAACATGTTCAGTGTCATCTCCTCTATACTACTACCTCAACTATACGAGCTTATATATTTACATATTTTTAACCAATTTTCACTTATACTTCGCAATTTTTCACCTATATTTTTTAGCAATTTGTGACCCATTTTTAGCTATTTGTGACATATTTTTCCTTCTACACCTGGAAAAAAAGCCTATTTATTGAAGCCCTGCAACACCCCCCCTCCAAAAATTTCCAGAGCGGTTCAAATTTAATAAACACATGATTCACAATTGCATGCCAACATATTATAAAGTGATGGTGCAGGTGTGCTGCACACCTGTTCATTCACTAGATGGGGTGGAAAACACAAAGGCTTACATATACTGCCCGTCTACACCTTGTGTTTGCTGCATGCTTATCTCTTCACTCATCTATATCCACTGTCACTTATCCCTCCATACTGCACTGCCAAAAGACACGACCAGCCCGCAGACTAGCCATCTATAACCCACATAGATGAGGAGTGGGTTTAGATGAGTACCGGCACATGGTCGCCTGGACGGACTATGGTTGGCACGCGATGATTTCTAAACCTCTTGCAAAAATGTCGGTACATATGCACTTGGTAGAATGCAAAAATTTTGGGATTGAAATGTTTTGTAATTATGTTACGCTTTTGAATAAATACTCAGTATTTGGAAAACGTATTTACACTTACGTATTCCAAAAATACCAGTATTTAAACAATTCTGTAAACTGGGTGTTATTTTATATACATTTCAGTTTCATATACCTATCCCCCAGACCAGAAGTGATAAAAATATCAGTCAATTTCTCATCCAATCAAGATCAAGGAGTCTCCCGGGCTTTAAAAAATATAATTATATTTAAAAAATCACTTAAAAATCGGGCAGCATAAAGAATCGAAAATCGAGCTTGGACAGTGCACTATCTCATTCCAAACGGCATAATGAATAAAGACATCAAATGTACTTTACTCACCGTTTTTTCTGTTTAATGGCAAAAGCGACAGCGTCGAAGGGCTGGCTAGTACACACATGGGGCTTCTTTGGAAAGTCAGGGTCGATTCCAGAGAAACGACCATTTTCTATACAAACAATCGGGAACTGGGATTTTCCTTTTCGCAAAGACGAACACTGCATGCACCTGCAGTTGTATTTTTGTGTGATTATTTGCAATTGAATTTACATGACGAAAAACACTAACACTGTTTTTTTTCAACGACCCCGTTAAAGAAAACGTTTTTCAACGACCCAATTTAATACAACAACAACACGTTTCTTGAATAAAATCATTTTTTATATCCCCCAAATATGGCTATGATTCAACATACCTATACAGGTATGTCAGACAAGTGGCAGTACATTGTGACCTTATATATATATAACGGTACTAGATTATTTCGGACATGTGCGAAACTGCAAAACGTTCGAACTGTTTTTATTTCGGACATGTCAGAAAGCGCAAAACATTCGAACTGTTTTTATTTCGGACATGTCAGAAAGCGCAAAACATTCGAACTGTTTTTATTTCGGACATGTCAGAAAGCGCAAAACGTTCGAACTGTTCAAACTGGTTTTATTTCAGACATGCCAGAAAGCGCAAAACGTTCGAACTGTTTTTCAAGTCACGATGATATTGGCCCACCCCACCCACCCAAAAACATCCAGACACTTTCTACCATGTCGGAATTCAGTTTTGGTTTACACAAATAGGTGTCAGGTGAACTACAATATCGTGAAAACGAGTGGATTTTACATAAATTTTTCTCTCTTCGTTTTTGAAGATGATGCCTAGATCTAGATGTACCCTTAAAATAAATTTCAAAAATATTTTTGACAAAATAAAGAACCTAATTTTCTCATAACATGCTTCGCTAGGTGTCAGATCTCTGGAGTCAAGCGCGGAATTGAAAGTGTCCTGATGTTTTTTTGGGGGCGGGGGGTTGTGACGTTTTATATGAGTTGACAGAGGCCTTTCAGTTGACAAAATACCATAATTCGACTTCAGATTGTAAAGTAAATATTTTTATACCTACGAAAATGCTTATAATTTGTGATTCATTAATTTGAAACATTAGGTGCGGAGACGATATGACAAGCAAATGTTCATAAAGTGTTCGAATTTGTGCCGATTTGTCCTAATTTCGTCCGAATTCAGACTCTGAAGTCAGTAAAGTCATGAATAAAAACGTTTGAACTGACTTCATAATTATGCCTGGGCGGAAATTAAAACGTCCGGACCCGATCGTTACACTTTGCAGTGTGCGGTGCGCCATTGTGTTTTTTTAAAACATAACAAGGTTCAAATGTTAGAGAGCCCTATAACATGTGATTGAAAATAAAATTAAAGTTTGTCAGTATTTAACCTGGCATATTTTAAACCATTTTTCGTGGTGCTGTTTAAGGCAAATTCATAAATGTGTCCAGGGTGGGTCTTCGATTTATATTTGTACAATGGATGCTTTCCTCTGATACTCAGGCACTCGACGGCCTCGCCATAATCTTCTCTGATCTTTGGCTTTGGGCCACTGATTCCTTGCCTTGTACTTGCTTGGCCGCCATCGTACTCACTATAACCAGCACCCTAAAGTTGAACGAGTTACAAATTAAGTTCCATTCCGTGAGTGCAGAAGTATTTACCAAATCCATAGAAATCTAGTTACCGTATTACCTCTCATATAAGGTATACCTTTCATTAATTTCGTCAGTTTTTTCGGCGTTTTAGTATACCTTATATTAGAGGGTACCTTATATTAGAGGGTACCTTATATTAGAGGTATACCTTATCTTGTTTTCGTCAGAATTTTCTAACATATTACCAAAAGTGAAAAACAATGCAATTCATTTTATCGAACTGGAATGTAATGAAATAGTGAACCAGACCAAATACAAATTGACACAGAGTTGTCTGAGTGCCGTTCGGCACCATTTTCATCGTTTTCTGCCATGTTTGGCAACGGTTTTTACGATTTTCTACTTTTGCCACGCAGCCAGCTGTGCCTTATATTAGAGGTATACCTTATACTAGAGGTATGCCTTATATATTTATTTCGTCACGTGCAAAAAGGCTAAAAGGTATACCTTATATTAGAGGGTACCTTATATTAGAGGGTACCTTATATTAGAGGTATACCTTATATTGTAGGTAATACGGTAAGTGTGGACAAATAGTGATCCTTATCTTTATTAATTTGGCACATTTAAAAAAACTAGCGCTATAGTCCATTTTGTTCCGGAGAAACATTAGTAATTATCTTATCGAAAGTGCATACGTCAGTCCACTATAATAAAACGGTTGAAACTCCCGCTACAAATAAATTCACTCTGCAAATAGTAGCAGCCTGCAAATAAAAAAGCGCGCTTTACCAGTGTGCTCGCTCTGCAAGTATGCGAATGGGTGCGAGTGATCGCATGTGCATTGCCGCAGCTGCGCAGAGGGGGGTAGAAAGTGCGTGTGTGCTTGGAGTAGGGGCGAGTGCATTGGCCTGCACTGGGTCAGGCCTATTACGCATGTAAACCCATTACACATGTAGACCCATTATAGACACATTATACCCGCAGGGGTAAGAAAAGGGGGCGGGTAACCCCACCTCAAACCCCAGCTATCTATCTATACCAGAGGTAAATGTTTTAGGTTACTTTCCCCTGAACAGCCCCCCGCAAATTGCCCATCTATCTAGCTATCTGGAGTGCTTTTGAACATTTTACACTCATTTTCAGCCAAAGTCGCTAATTTTTATACTTTTTATAGATTTTCACCTTAAAAATCACTAGGTCATGTGTTTTATTGCATATTTTCAGCATGCCAGGTATATCTAAATGCGTGCCGGTTCTACATGCGTAATGGCACAGGGCCTTCGCTCGCCCCCATGCAGCACTTGTGAAGCGAGTGCGTTGGTAAAGCAGTATTTTTACTTGCAGACCGCTACATTTGCAGAGCGATTTTTTTGGTAGATAGGCACAGGGTTAGGAAAAACGAGAGTTTAAGGTTATATGTCATAACTCTATTCCCTGCAACCGAAATTTCTCGCATATGGGCAATTAACCTCAGCAGAGTGAAGGAGTGGCTGAGTCATCGCATTTTGGCCGCTGTCACACAACTGCGCAGCACCAGCCGCGACATCTCCGTGAAAAACACCAGTATGGTAAGTTTGCTCCATTTCCCCGTCATAGAAACCACCCGGCTGTTCGTAGTACGGCTCCTCGCGCTGCTCTGATGACATCTCACATTTAATCGCGCTATTTTCGGTTCGTTTGGCGACCTTTGGCACACTCAGTCCAGGATCGTGTTCGTGGGCGTGTCCGAGCTGGTCGACCAGGTGCTCGTAGATGACGTGCTTCTGCAGCAGCCACGCGCTGTGGTTCGTCCCGTACGCGCACCGGTTGCACTGGAAACGCTTCGTCTGCGATGGGTACTGGGAAGTGGCTAATTTGCCCACGATGGGCCATGTGTCTCTGTGTATGTAAAATCGGTGCGCATGTAGACTAGGTGCGCATGTATGCCTACCCGGCGCACATGCAGACAGGGCGTGTATGTAGGGGACCTGCATGCATGCCAGGCCTCCATGCGCGCATGGCGACAGTCGTACATGGACTAGCGGGCAGCGAGATTAATGGCAACATGGCGCCAATTCAGCTTACAAATCAGTTTACAATAGTGGCACACTAATCAATTCTCCAATTGGAACCAGAAATGGACCCAGAACTGGAACCAAAATCTTAACTTCATTTTACAACTTTTAGATTTTGTTCCTCCACACGCTGGTCCATGCGCGGCTGCCGCTCACGCGTATAGATACGGCGTACATGTAGACGCCCGCTGCACATGTGGGACCTGCGCACTGGGTCTACATGCGCACCAGGTTTACATGCACAGAAGGTCTACGTAATCCCTCCCCCCGATGACAAGAGGCAAACCCCACCTTGGTGCCTGATGCCGGCTGGTGGGCACGCGGCGCTGGCTCTTGGTTGCTGGCTGCACTGGGGCCGAGCACAGACGCGGGGACGTCGTTCGAGACTGGGTCGGCACCCTGCGACCACAACAAAACAATGTACCACCGTAGCGGCAAACTGCAGCGCACAGAATCACCTGGTGCGAGGCGGCTTTGTGCTTGAGCAGCTGCGTGGGCGTGCCGAACTGCGGCTTGTGGGGGCAGCGGCTGCACACGAACACGAGCTCATCGAAGGGCACGTGCTTGAACGCCGCGTGCATCTCCAGCTGCTGTACGCTGCCCAGTTCGTCCACGCTGCATCCGTCGAAATCACAAGAAACGCCCATGCTGACTCAGTTTATTGACTGTTGGGATATTTTACACCCGATTATGTTTGCAAATAGAGTTCTTTGATGCGATATTTTTTTTATAACATAGACAAAATGTAAAAGGTTCGCTATAGCGGCCATGGTCGTCTCGACCGGTCTGCATGATTTCACAGTTTCGTAATGCAAAAAAAGATTTCTATGGAATTTTTATAGGCTTTATTTGGAGATGTCTTCATGAAACCACAACAACACAAATTGTCTTCCTACAGCGTATAGAATGGTCAGAAATGAACAAGCGTTAATATGTCGCAAAATGCAATACGATAACAGAAGTGACATGGCGATATAAAATTGGCGGTAAAAAACACAGGTGGCAGCCCCTGCGACCCCCATAGCCCAAGCAGTAGCGTGATGTGTTGTACATTTATCTTCAAAAATATGACGGAAAACAAATTTTGCAAGAGAATGTGTGTGAAAGACGCCCTTCCAACTGGTACCACCACGTCCCCCAAAATCACCAAATAATCGGCGATGTTGTTCAAACTAACAAATAGAGCTGGAATGTTTTTGGATGAGATGTTGTATTGTACAACATTACAGACATTGTGCGTTGGTTTTGCGGGTGGGGTGGTGGAGACCCTCGGAGGGGGCCGTCGCAGATTTTTCGGGAAATTTTTTCAATAAATATTGCCAGAAGGTTACACCCATCGAACAACCCCCGGACATCGGCGCCCATAGCACGTCTTACATGCGCGCTGCGCACACTAGTTTACTGCCAGTAAACTTAGCTTTAGTAAACTCAAATCAGCTTTGAAAGAATTTGAGTCTATCAGATTGCAGTGTTACGTCAACTACAGTTGACAAAGATTTAAAATAACAATTTATGGTAAACTCAAATATGTTCAAAGCTGATTTTTAAGCACTGGAATTATATTTACTTCTGCTAGTAAAGTACAAAAATATCAAAAACAATAATAGTAACATGTAGTAACCACATTGCGGCTCGGTAGATACAGATTTTCCTTGAGCGCGGATGTCCAGGGGGTCTGATGTCCTCAGCTGCTGAGTCCCATCGTACCTCAACTTTTTACATATTTATTCGCGACAGCAAGAGACCAATGCAAAAGTTTCAACTAATTTCCGCAGGCCGATTGGTTTACTGGTTGCCCAGGGCGCACCGGGCGGCGGCAGTGGCGCTGCTCCCGGCGGCGGCTGCGGCGAGCCCGGCGCCCGCGCGGGAGGACTGCGGCTGCTGCCCCGGCGCCGGCGTCGCTTTGGCGCAGTGGGCGGAGCGGCGCAGCGCAATCGCCCGGCGGCGCCCCAGCACCGAGCGCATCTTGTTCAACCGGAACGACTCGACGGCGGCCTGGCGCTGCTCGTCCGTCAGCTCGGGGTCGGTCAGCAGCTCGTCGCGAAACCGCTGAACAACCTCTTTGGGCTGCAGAATCGACCCCCACTCGAGCATCGCCGCTGCCGCTTTCCTGCGTATGGAGCATATAGGATATTTGGGGTAACCTAACTAATTACAAACTTGACACTGAAAACCAATGTAAACGATTTCACTATTTGATAGAAATGTTAACATAAAGCTAAATTTTCAATGTATACAGATACAGGTCAATGCCATTACTCATTTGCAGCTGACGCGCACAATTAGGGGCCGTGTTATTCACGTTTCACGCGCAACGTCTGATGACATCCGCGCGAGCGAAATCTCGGCCGTAAAAGTAAACCCGGCCGTAAAGTAGGGGGTGCTACTTTACGGCCAGGCATCATTACGGCCGGGCAGGAGATAAGTTGTGAGCCGCGCGCCGGTTCCGGTTCTGTGTGAGCGAACCGGCGCGCGGTGCGGCAATCAGCTTTTGCATTTGTCTAGCCAGGTACCTGGGTATCGGTGCCCAACTAGTGATATAAAAAGCGCCAGGACTTAAGCGCCAAGCGCCAAAAGTGTCATGGCGCTTTCCAATGTCCAGCGCCAAGCGCCAATGGCGCCACAGCAAAATGGCGCCAAGCGCCAAAAGCGCCATGCCGCTTTTTCAGATCACAACGCCAAGCGCCAATGGCGCCAGAGGACAGTGGCGCCAAGCGTACCGCAAAATATGCAGATGCACCCAAAATTACTTATGTATCAGTCGATAACGCGCGAGCAGAATACTGTATGTAACGCACTTTCACAAAAGGATATTGAAGAAAGAAAAAGGCGGAGTTGCGTATTGAGCGACAAATGTTGTTTCCTGAAACGTTTTTCGTTTTTTTTTCTGGAACAATTTTTTTAAATTTACGATGACGTCATGATGGGGTGTTTCCTTCACAAAAATGCATAGCATGCAGTCCGCGGGAGTATACAGCGCACCGGCGATCAGCTGAACGACACCGGTGAACCAAATGCGAGAGTTTTCACTGAATAATTTAACAACAGAAACACTTTCTAAACCGCACGCAAATTTGTTCGCCCGCGTGGGCGCCTTTTATCGACGCTTTTCCCATACAGAATTGGGATTTTCGTAAACAAACTGGAGAGCGCGTCAATACGGAATTTGTGCGCTTGTGTCGCTAGTGTGCGAATAACTACACTAGCTTCCCTCACCGCTATTTTGAGCTACTCACAGCTCTCAACCAAATGCGAGAGTTTTCACTGAATAATTTAACAACAGAAACACTTGTCACGCCGTACTGACCGTTTTTTCTGTTTGATGGCGAAAGCGACGGCGTCGTAGGGCTGGCTGGTGCACACGTGCGGCTTCTTCGGATTGTCAGGGTCGATCCCAGAGAAACGACCATTGTCTATGCACACAATCGGCACATTGGTTTTTTCCTTTCGCAAAGAATAACACTGCGCGCACCTGCATTTGTATTTTTATGTAGGTAAATTCGTCGGACCACAAAGTATTTATGAGCAGAATCCTGCTATAATTTTATGGAAAAAATTGTGATAAATTTCAAAATTACCGTATTTCTTCGAAATACACCCCCCTCAAAATGGCCAGTATGAATTCATCAGCCCCTCGAAATACGCCCCCCAACAATTGAGTGTAAAGAGAACGTAGATGACAAAACCTTCGGTTTGCGATCCGGGAAACATGCAGAACATATGTTCAAAACACTGACTGTGTTACGTTAGAACAGAGTTAATACCATCTACATACTTATGTGTACAGACTCTTTTGTAATTGCAGTGATTGTTGCATATTTCTACGTTCAAACGACAAATTAGTACCGCGATTTCAAAAAATGTCTGGCGAAATAATCAGCCCCCCCCTCGAAATAACCCCCTCAAAAATTTCACTCTGAAACAATCAGCCCTCGGGGGTACTTCGGGGAAATACGCTAATTATATTTCTTTATTTTTCCCGCTGTTTGCGTTTTTAAAAATCGGTTTACAAATTCCGGTAATCCCTATGTATAGAATTCATCTAATATCCGCTAAATCGGCCGTATCTGTAATTCCGTAAATATAGTTGTCCATCCCAATAGTCATTTTATGAAACATAACGAGGTTGAAATGTTGGAGAGCCCTACATCACGTCATAAAATTTCGAAGCTTGAAAAGGCCGTGTGCCATTACGCATGTAAACACATCACGCATCTAGAACCGGCACGCATTCAACTATACCCGGCATGCTCAAAATATGCAATAAAACACATGACCTAGTGATTTTAAAGGTGACAATCTATAAAAAGTATGAAAATTTGTGACTTTCGGTGTAAATTTAAGTAAAATTGCTCAAAAGCACTCCAGATAGCTAGATAGCTGGGCAATTTGCAGGGGGGGGGGCTGTTCAGGGGAAAGTAACCAAAAAAATTGCCTCTGGTATACTCGGCGGACCGCATGCCATGCATTTTTATGAAGGAAACACTCCATCATGACGTCATAATTAATAAAAGTGAATTAATTCTAGCAAAAAAGAAAAATATTTCGGGAAAAACATTCCTCGTTTGTAGGCGACCCCGCCCTTTTCTTTTTAACAATATTTTTCTTTTTGTGAAAGTGCATACATAAGTATCCAGCTCGCGCGTTATCGACCAAGACATACCGTACATAATTTTGGGCGCATACTTTGCGGTCCGCCGAGTATATAGATAGATAGCTGGGCGGTTTTTTTTGGGGGGGGGGGGTATCCGCCCCCTTTCTAACTCCTGCGGGTAAAATGTGTCTATAATGGGTCTACATGTGTATTGGGTTTACATGCATAAAAGGCTTCACCCGCTTGAAAAAAACAACAAATTAAAGTTTATCAGTATTTAACCTGGCATATATTAAACCATTTTTCGTTCTGGCGTTTAAACGAAATTCATAAATGTGTCCAGGGTGGGTCTTCGAATCATATTTATACAATGGGTTCTTTCCTCTGACACTCAGGCACTCGACGGCCTCCCCATAATCTTCTCTGATCTTTGTTGGCTTTGTGCCACTTGACCGAGCCGCAGAATTCCCTTGACCGCCATCGTACCCACCATAAGCAGCATCCTAGAGTTGAATAAGTTACAAATGAAAAGATTCATTCCGTGAGTGCATAAGTACCAAATTCATAGAAATCTAGTCAAGCGTGGACATATGATATCCATATACCTATTTATATTTTATTTGGGGCATTTGAGACGGGTCAGGAAAAACGGAACTTTCGGATTACAAGATCATATATCCATTCTCTGCCACCGAAATTTCACTTCATCAAATGACCGCAGTTTCACTCCAATCCTGGATACGTCCCTGACATGGGGCAATCTCTATCGCTCAAACATGGCACTATTGGGCTACGGCCAAAATATGAAATGTGATTTTTGAAAATGTGCATTTGTATTTGTAAAAATTTCGACCTATGAATATTCACTATCACGTTCTTATGAACTTATGAAACTCCTGAAATGTAAAATGACAGAAAAGCAGGTATCTATGTACACATGAGACAGGCAATTTACCTCAGCAGAGTGGAACAGTTGCTGCGTCATCGCGTCACTGTCACACAACTGCGCAGCACCGGCAGCGACATCTCCGTGAAAAACACCAGTATGGTAAGTTTGCTCCATTTCCCCATCATAGAAACCACCCGGCTGTTCGTAGTACGGCTCCTCGCGCTGTTCCGATAACATTTCACATTTGACCTGTTTGTTTGCAGTTGGCTTGTCCACCCGCGGCACACTCAGTCCGGGGTCGTGTTCGTGGGCGTGTCCGAGCTGGTCGACCAGGTGCTCGTAGATGACGTGCTTCTGCAGCAGCCACGCGCTGTGGTTCGTCCCGTACGCGCACCGGTTGCATTGGAAACGCTTCGTCTGCAATGGGTACTGGACAGTGGCTATTGTGCCAACGATGGACCCGGTGTCTTTGTGTATGTAAACCAGGTGTGCATGTAGACCGGACGCGCATGTATGTATGTCTACCCAGCACGCATGTAGGCTGTGTAACATTATCGTAAAATGTAAAACCTTTAATATTTAAGTTGACTTTCTCATGTTCGCTTTTATATTTAATTAATTCAATTTATTGAGATTCAATTTTATTTCACATCCCATTTTTTAACATCTTCACATTCGTCAATTAATATCTCAAGCGACGTTGTTTACAACGTGCGCTTTACATCGCTCACATATTTAGATCTTAGTCATTGCTCACATTCAGCCACATTTCCTTGACAAGCAGCACGCAAATACGCCGTCATGTTTATGTTAAGCGGCGGGCTCGCCCCAAGCACGGGGCCGGGCCCGCGCGCCATTTCAAATGCTGTCTGGCTTGTCTCACATTTTCACTATCTTGTCAGTTTAGCTCGCTTTTCATCGGAGAAGCGAGCGGGCAAGGATTGAACTTTCACAATTGGAAATGTTGGGTAAAAAATCGGAGATTAGAGCCGACCGATTGGCGCCAAACCAATCGCCATCGGTCTGGCCCTTAAAAGCCGATTTCACAGCTAGAATCGGCAGTGTTTGCAACCTCGTCAACTTCACACGAATCTCTTCCTAGGATCTAAATAAGCGCCGTTTGTCACTTTATTTAGTCGCTTGTTTTTGGTGCTAAGTTTAACTCTTGGTGCTTTAAATCACCTCAGTGCTTTATTCACACCCGCGCTGTTTGAGGTGCTTTGTTCACAACCGCGCCACTTAATTGTCGCCTTTTGTCGTAATTAAGTGCCTTCTTTAAATTGCCTTATTTCTACGGTAATTAGAGCTTCTTTTACGTTTTATTTAAGTAATTAATTTAGTTGTAAATTAATTCCTTTGTTTACGTATAATTTTATATATATTTTATTTACACTTATTTCCTTGTATTTAATTGTCTAAATAAAAACGTTCGTAAAAACCTTTTGTAATCTAAATTTGCTTCACACTAACTCACATCAATTCACTTCAACTCAACTAATCACATTTTGATAAAATAACGGAACGTCAACTAAGAGACGACGCTTCACGTCAACTTTCATACGTTCACATTTGTCCTCTTCCTCGGTTAGGAATAGGAGTTAGTTCACAAGTCACTTCAACAAGTTCCGTATTATTTTACATGGCGCAGTGAGCAGGGTGACTAATTAAATAATTGGTCACTCTAATTAAGTCGTCTCGCGCGAAATTTCACAGCCTGAGTCACAAGCACGGGATTACGGTAACACGGTTTTGGACGCAAAATCGTTAGTAGCGCGTGCATATATACTTACGATTTTACAAGTACAAGTCACAAGTAACGAAATATTTATTTTATTATTTTATTTCGTTCACAGCTAGCTACCACTTTGCTAATAAGCAATAAATCGATCGAACTTTGCTATGGCCGACGAACGCCTACGCGCTTTGCGAGGTGCAACCGCCGCCTCAGCTATGCCACCGAGCAACGTAGATGAGACCGACACCACTCATCCGTTGACTCAGCATAGCCGGGCGTTGACGGGAGTACGTACCGGCGTGTTACGATTCACAACTAAACCGATTCCTAAAATCGTCAAAGACGAGTCACAACCCGCCGCTGTAAACTTGCAAGCGGCGGAGGAAGTGTTAGAATCACTTCAGGCATATGTCTACCAAGCCGAGCTGAAACGCTCGGACCTGTCCACAGCTATGGACAGATTCACATCTATTGTCCAAGATTACATCACAAGCTTGGACAGAGACCAAGACGGTGCAGCCGAAGAAGCGAAGAGCGCCAATGCAAAATTGGAGCGCGCGCTCTATTCGGGCTCGAACAACGCGACGATGCTCATGGATGAGCTGGAATTGAAAATGGCGTCCGCCCAAGCGCACATCAAATCCGCGGAAAGGTTGATACTTTCCTTGAAAGGTCAGTCCACTGTTGATTTAACTACTCAACCCCCTTCACAACCACCTTATAACAATGTCAACATGGGAAGTAGTTCTCAACCTTCACAACCGGAAACTCTGTTAAAGTTACCTAAAATCGAGCTTGCTAAATATAACGGCGATCCGTTAGAATGGGCAGCTTGGTGGGAAATATTTCGAGCTCAAATTCACGACCGAGCTAATTTGTCAAATGGTATGAAATATACATACCTTAAGCTCAGCCTTATCGGTCCAGCAGCGGAACTGCTGGCCGGATTAAAAGGTGATGGTCGAGATTACATCACAGCGGTCACCATGTTACAATCAAACTTTGGTGAAACGCATCGGGTACAAGCAGCCCTTTGGGATAAATTGTATTCACTCGAAAAGCCTTCGTCAAGAGGAGACTCCCTCACAAATTTCACACGAACCCTTTTGTCAACTCTCAATCAACTAAAAGAAAGGGGTGAAAGTGTCGATTCTGGTGCTGTGTTAAGAATAATTCGTGGTTATCTCCCCGATAATATTGTTCTTGCCGTCACAGAAGAACACCGGAATTTGATGCGCACTGCTGTAACCGGCGACACAGAACTCACAGTTGTCAGGTTTGTTGATGCATTAACTACCATTGCTCGTGCTCGGTTAGATGCGATGAAAACTGAACAACAAAGTTCACAATCTTCAACTGTTGTTCAGAAATCACAAAATTCATCGTTAAAAAAGCCACAAAATGGAGGTGGTTGGCAACAGCAAAAGAAAAAGGGAAATAAATCACAAAATACCTTTTCAAAACAAAAACCTATTCACAATACGGTTGCTTTTGCTGGTACCAATGCTAATGTTGGTAAACCACAAGGAAAAAATAAAAATTCCACTCAATCTCCCAGAACTCCCGCGAGCGGAGCGAGTAGTCAAAAGCAGTTTTCACAACCTGCTACTGACTATCGCAAGCCGAAATTCGAGTGCTTGTTCTGTGGCATCAAAGAGCACTACACCACCGATTGCCCTCAATATGTCACACCGAGAGAGCGCATCGAACGGTTGCAAGCTTTGGGCGATGTGTGCACGCGATGCACACGCAGAGGCCATCAAGCGGAACAGTGCACTCAAAGACTGAGTTGCTACTATTGTCGCCAGATAGGCCAGCATCACGGGGCGTTCTGTCCTACTAGACAGGCACCCGTAAGGCGTCAGGTAAACAATTCACAAAATAAAGCCTTTGTCAAAGCAACGAGCGCTAATTTTGTCAACGCTCAGGTAATCACAACGGGCGCGGCTTCGTCACATGCACCGCCATCGTATCCGCCTTCACACACGGAACCGATGAGCGTGTGTGTCATCCCCCCGGACGAGAACGATTTTCGGTGGAGACAGCAGACGCTGTACCAAATGGACATGGACAGCCCGCTAGACATGGGCGAATGGCCGAGGCCCGCTAACGAGCTACAGGCGAAAGCTCAAGAGGAAGCCCGCAAGTATCACAGCGAAAACGAGCTGTGGACGACGCTCCGTGCCAACCTCATCCAGGACGGCACAGATTTGGAGACCGTCGAAGCCAAAATCCGCGGCTTCCAGCAGAAACGGTACGAGGTGTACCCACACCTCAACCCGAACCAAATGTCATTGTCGGTGCCACTTCAACCCAGTCACAGGCCCACGGTGGAGGTGCTGAGCGCACAAGCGGGTTACGGTAACCCCAACACCGCTACTAGGCAGCAGGCCGAACAAGAATGTGAGTTCGATTTTGCACCTATTGTTCGTTTGCAAGTGGCCCAGGCTTCATTAGTTAATAAAGACGCTGAATTAAATCGAGTCACAGACCCTTTGTTAATATTCTTTGACACTGGATGCGAATATTCATACATTAAAGCATCCGTGGCAAATGAGTATAACTTTGAAAACAAAGGAGATGTTGTTCTTCAAATGAATGTGTTTGCGACAAAAACGCCAGTCACAGTCAATACGTTTTTGATCGAGGCAGTCATGCCTATTTACAAACACGTTGACAATAAAGGCAATATGTTACAAATTCCACTCACTTTACGTGCAGTCGATAATTTGGCAACATATGCATGCCCACCTCCTTTGTCACAAGATGACAAAACAGTCATTTATAATGTGTACGGTGAACATGCACAAGAACAATTCGCGGAACCGCTTGAATTGTCAGAAATGACTGATGAGTTTTGTCACAAATTATGTCAACCAGATGTGGTCATTGGTCAAGACTATTATTGGAAGTTTGATATTCGACCAACAGAAATCGAACTCCCATCTGGATTGATCATCGTCGAATCGATACTTGGATTGATGCTTGGCGGAAATGCGTCATCACAGTCATTTGTCACAACACCTGACATTTCACCACATCAATTCATGGTTTCATGCAGTTCACATGCATCATCAGCTGTTGCTGTTGGACAAGAGACATTATTTCAATTTCACAGTCTCGAGTCAATAGGTATCACAGATGATCCATTATCACATGATGATGACATAGCTGAACAGTTAATTCTGGAATCAATTACTCTTGATCCAGAAACTGGGCGCTATAGCGTAGATTGGCCATTCAAATCAACAATTCACGAATTGCCAACCAACAATTCAGAAGCATTTTGCCGCTTTCTGTCACTGTTGAAACAGTTTCGAAAAGATCCCGATTTATTCGCTACATATGCGAAAGTCATCTCAGATCAACTTCACAAAGGTGTCATAGAACCTGTCTATGGTTCACAGGATGGTTTGCAAGAACACATCTTACCTCACCAACCTGTCATCACACCTGGCAGATCGACAACATGTCGAATAGTGTATGATGGTTCTGCTGGCAAGCCAAGTCTCAACAATTGCTTATTTCGAGGCCCAGTTCTCACACCACTGGCGCTCGGATTAATGCTTCGTTTCAGAGCCGGAAAAGTAGTGTTATTAGCCGACATTGAGAAAGCATTTTTACAAATTGCTCTTCACCCAAAATCACGCGCTTTCACAAAATTTTATTGGCTGCGTGATGACACTATTCCGACTCACGAAGACAATATTCAAATGATGCAATTCACAAGGGTGCTATTTGGTCTCACATGCAGTCCATCCATTTTGTCGACTGTTATTAAATATCACCTGGAAGCGGAATTAGCTCACATGCATCCCGCAGAAACACATGAACGATCGAAACTGGAACTGTTGCTCAACAGCATTTACGTTGATAATTTAGTTATCAGCGTAGATGATGAAAAATATGCAACACAGCTCTACCGCTTAATTAAAGCTGTTTTTGCAAGAGCAAATTTCAACATGCGCGAATGGATGACAAATTCGCGTACGGTTTTGGAGAAAATCAAACCTGATGATCTCAACCCGAAACAGTCACAATACATCAAAGTAATGGGTCTTGTTTACGATCACATTGAAGACACCATTGCTGTGCCAGCTCCCAAGAAAGATTTCACGCTCATTGTCACAGCAACACGCCGCAATTTGAACAAATTGCTGGCTTCAACATACGACCCTATCGGCATCACAGCACCCGCGTTATTTCGGTTGAAATTTCGTGTCACAAATAATTCAAAAGTGCAATGTCACAACCTGGGATGAACTCATCGAAGACCCAGAGGCGGATGACTTATTGGACGATTTGAAAAGACATCTCTCGTCTATAAGTCAAATCAAATTCCCGCGCTCATTTCACTCTTTTGGCATTGATGTCAAAGCCGAAACACGTCCATTAGAATTACATGTGTTTTGTGATGCCTCTAAAGATGGATACGCCGTGTGCGCTTATTTGCGTCAAAAAGCGATCTCACCCGATGAATACGGCTATGAGGATGACCGATATTTTAGTGGTTTTCTCACAGCTCGAACAAAATTGGCTCCACTTCCGTCAAAACAAGGTCAACCCCTCACAATCACACGCTTGGAATTGCTCAGTGTCACAATTGGTGCACAGCTCATCGATTATTTACATCATGAACTCGTTGAGCTAGGTGGATGGAAAATTCACAGCAATTTCCTATGGACCGATAGTACAGTTGTCATCGGCTGGCTATATACTTCAAAGCCGCTGGCTACTTTTGTCAACAATCGGGTCACAAAAATCCATTCATTTATGTCAAAGCATTGCATTCAAATTTGCAAAGTCGCTACAAAAGACAATCCAGCTGACATTGCGTCACGGGGATGTACTTTTAATCAACTAATGATCGAAACAATGTGGTTTACAGGACCAACATTTTTCGCTGAACCCTTCACATCAGCCATGGTTGACATTTCGCAATATCAAGCGCAACCTGTCACCGAAGAGCTTGCGAAAGGCGACACTCACATCAGTCGACCTTTATATGCTGGAGCAGTAACTACACAGCCTGCTTCACAGCCAGCCAATGCTCTCGCACAACAAGTGCCTGTCAATTTGGACCCCAATTTGTCACAAAATGTCACTCCTCAAAATCCGTTTGTCGAAAGTCGACAACGTCACATCCCTTCAAATCCGTTCGAAATTGACATTCGACGATTTTCAACATTATCAAAATTGTTGCGCACAGTCGTTTATCTACTTCGTGTGAAAACATATTGGCTAAATCGCTCTATGCATAAAGCTGCAAAACGCAAAAGCGAATATTTATCAAAACCTATCACACAAGCTGATTTAAACGAGGCATTTAGACATGTATTACGCATTTCACAAGCCGAAGAATGCGCCAGTTGCATTTCACAAGCGCAACTTGGCAAGCATCACATGCTCAAATGGGACGCGTGGAATAATTTACTATATTGCGTCACGCGTGTGTCTCACAAAGAACACAGAAACCCTTCGTTGTTTTACTACCTACCAAAAACTGGGTGGTTAACAACGCTCGTAGTTACTCATTTTCATGAGCTTGCAGGTCACAGTGGCATGCTTCACACATTAGCAGATTTACGCGAACACTGCTGGTTGTCAAGTGCCAAGCAGGTAGTTGCAAAAATTTTGCGCAAATGTGTCACATGCCGCAAAGCGGAAGGAGGTCCATTCACATTACCTGATTTTCACACATTACCTGTCACTCGAACTCAATCACAAATCAAGCCATTTCAACATATTGGCATTGATTATATGGGACCGTTAGTTTATTCACAGAACGGAACCCGTCACAGTCAACACATTTTGTTGCTAACATGCTTCAGTACACGCGCCATTCATTTAGAGTCAACTAATAGTGTCTCGACAGCCGACACAATTATGGCTCTAAATCGTTTTATTTCACGTCGAGGCATGCTGGACACAATTTGGTCCGACAATGCCCCAGCGTTCAAAAATTGTGTCAAAATGCTACCGGATGTAAAATGGCATTTTATCACAGCCAACAGTCCTTGGCAAGGTGGCGTGTACGAACGCATGGTTGGATTAGTCAAACGCTTGCTCAAAAAAGCATGCGGCCGACGTTGTCTCACATGGCATGAATTCCTCACAGTCATGCTTGACGTCGAATTCTCCGTCAATACGCGACCATTGTCATACTTGTCAAACACAGACATTGGTGCAGCGATACTGCGCCCAATACATTTTCTTTGGGGCACCCCACCACCATGTTACATGGATGAAAAACGTGAGTTGGAACTCGATTCCACCACGATTGAACCCATGCGAAAAATTCCAAAAGAAGAATGGGATAGAATGACGGATGGATCTTTCAACCTCACACCCTCACAAATCGACAAATCCTATGTACTCACACCCCCACGAGTCAATGACGTCAATTGTATTGATGAAATTGCACTCAACTCTGTGCCTGAAAAGGACAGAGATGACATCACATTACTTTGGGACCAAATTCGTCACAATCGTGAAGTGCTTTGGTATGAGTGGTCACGTCAATACATTGACCTACTCAAAGATCGAGCTAAAAATCAACGCTTGAAAAAAGGCACTATCAACGAAACTCCCAAACGTGGCCAAGTGGTGTTAATTACTGATGATAAACAACCACGTGGCATGTGGCAAATGGGCCGCGTTCACGAGATACACGTGTCGAGCGATGGCAAAATATGTGCAGTCACAGTATTGTCAAGTAACGGCCGTCGCACACGTAGATCCCCATCTAACCTAGTACCTCTTAAAATCGACACAGAGGACGGTGTTGAATATAAAATCGACACTGAGGTAAAAGATGATGATAAATCACAACCTCCACATGATAAAGGTGATGATTCACAAACAGATCAATCACATCAACCATCACAATCTTCACAACAAGATGCAAGGCGCGTAAACCCACGTCGAACATGTCGCTACACTGGCACATATTCGTTCTGGGGAAACGTGTCGCATTTAATGGCACTCACGTTGCTAATACAATCAAAATTAGCTAACACGCTCACATGGACAGATCAATATCACAAAACTTTCAATCTGTGCCATAAAACACGCACTGGTCACGCAATTCAACTTCCGGAAAAAGTAACATGTCATTTTCCTCAAGTTACAGCCATAGAGGATATTGTGATATCCATATGGACGTTGCGTGTTGAACCACAAACAACACCAATTTATAGATGCTTTCAACAAGAGCATACTATAGTCACATATATGAGTCTGGTGGGCGGAAAATCTATGTTGCCACCAGAAATCATTAAAAATCACAGAGTCACAACCTACGATTGCATGATCGCCTACCAAAATAAAACCTGGAAAGGCGAACATTTAGTAAAAATTGGTCATGCGTTGTGGAGCACCAACAAATCACTTCACATTGATTATTGTTACTTTTGTCACAATCTGAGTAACACGGTGATGAACTTTCACATAGAAGAAGGTGTAGTTGCAAGTCTTGATGGAAAGAAAATTGTTTCCGAAATTCAAGATCTGTCACATTGCAACCCACAAGCCGGCTATTGTTATGACAGCGACAATGGCGTCTCTTTATGGAATGCCACTGCGTTTAACAAACAGTGTGCGTTCCAAGAGATTGGTCAATTTGATGCGCAATATTCACAAAATCATTACGTAGTGGAAAAATTGCAAGCTGCATTTTCAGTCACATGGAGATCACAAAAATTTCCAAGTAATGCAGAATGTGTGCCAAAGGACGCGAAATATATTGACCAGGGCTCGGCATTCATTCAATTTCTTCGATATCAACTTAAGAAATTGAAAAAAAACCTGAAACCGAAAAAGCTCCTCTTCATTTCAAACTTGCACCAAATCTTGATGTTGGTGTATTTCACTTGCTCACAGCCTGACAACAATATGAGGTTGACAAAATTGCACATTTGGAACAAAAACAATTTGGATCCATCTGGCAACAATTATGTCATATCCGTCAGACCCAGCTAGATATAATTCATGCAATCGTCACATTCAATCCCACGCTTGGCTTGCGAGCATTGCTAGGACGTCAAAATCTCTATGCTGAATGGCATGGAGATATATTAATGTTCTGGGATTGTAAACCTGTCACAGCAGAAATGATTTATTTTCAACATGAATATAACAATACTTGTTATAAATTTCTGCCAGTCAAAGTCACAGATCACCCACATATAATGTTCGTTGCTCCTGGTACCAATGATCTAATCACACATTCACCAATAGATCATTGTCTCATGAAAGACCATAAATATTATCAATTAAAGGATAACTCATGGGCTAACGAAAACGGACCAACGAATTTACACGTCACAAAACTCCCAATCGAATTAATTTGGGCTGGCTCGTGGAAACCATTCACACTAAATGTTTCCAGGTCACCAGGTGTAAGCATGACTGATATTGCATTCAGTATCATGGCTGCACACCATCACTTTCAAAATTTGCAACGACTCGAACAACAAGTCACACGTTCAGTCAATTATATTGCAACCAAGTCCAACGATCCAAAAGCCGTGCAAGCATATATTGCTGGCATCGGCCAAGGGGTTGGTGCATATTTTGAAGGTGTAGGAAAAGAATTGGGTCACATTATTCACGGTAGTGTCACAGGTGGTGCGTCAGCATTAGACACGTTACTTACTGGGCCACTTCAAACAGCTGTAAACATCATACTCATTATTATCACAATTGCTTGTATTGGGTATATTGGTTATGTTTACATGCAGTGGCAGCTCGTAACCGGCAGGGGTAAGCTGCCAGACATCAAGGGCTTTTTCCGAAGAAAGGGCAGAAGGGACAGAAGCCCAAACAACAAGGGCCCCCGTCCGTTCAGCAAGGAAAAATCGGTAAGCGACGGCGACGTAACCGCCAGAAGAAACCGAAAAGCGGCTTCAACAAACCCGCTTTGTCAAGTCAAACCGTCACACAATCGTCAAGTTCGTCACAGTTACATTCAAAGTTTGTCACACCCCTCAAACAAGTTTCTCCATTCAAACGGCTTTCAGGACGCACGGTACAGCCTAGATCGGATCCCCCGGTCGGTTATAGTACCGAGCGCGCCGAAGAAATCGAAATGGAGATGGGTGCGCGCCGGGTCACAAAACCTGCACCCCCCTGCGAGTCACAAGCGCAGAGCTCGTCATCAAACGCCAGACTCACAGTCACCGAGCCTGTCACCACGGAGGTCACAATGGAAGACACGTTCCCTGACCGCGAGCCCTTGCAAAAGCGACTCAAAAGATTCGCTGGAGTCGCAGGGCTCCCAGGTGAGCAGCAACCGTCACACCAGACATTTTCCTTTATACCCCAAACTTTTCACAAATTCAATAACATCAATAAAAAACTGGTCAAATCAAAAGTTAAACGATCTAAAAAGATCCGTGACCTTCCTCAGACAAACACCTTCACAGTCCGACATAGAACTCGGAGAGATGGAAGAAAATCACGTTCAAGATCTAGATCCCCCTCCGTACCATTTGACCAATTCAACTCAATCACTTCACAATGTACGACCTCATTCACAACCTCCCCTGTCCCCTTGCTACCAAGCCAACCACTTGCAGCAACGGAACAATGGCAGCCCACCAAGCCGTCGAAGACGAGCGTCAACGAGACCGACACGCTACGACAAGCCCTCGAACAGCTCGTCGAGGAATCTGAGAAGCTCCCCAACTGGCCGGGTCGACCAGCCGGAGCCCCAGAAGACCAGACAACCGGGCACGGGGAAGGCAGCCAGCCTGAGGAGGATGCCGTCGAACCCATGGACGAGCATCATGAGGAGGGCCGGGAAAATGCCGGCGTCGAAGACGCCGACGATCTACTACCACAGGAGTGATGAGAGTATCACAGGCGTTTGATGTTTGATTTTTGTTTCACATCAATTTGCCGAGATTGGCTGAGATAAAATTAAATTAAATTTAATTTTTATTCTAGTTTCGGGAGTGTGTAACATTATCGTAAAATGTAAAACCTTTAATATTTAAGTTGACTTTCTCATGTTCGCTTTTATATTTAATTAATTCAATTTATTGAGATTCAATTTTATTTCACATCCCATTTTTTAACATCTTCACATTCGTCAATTAATATCTCAAGCGACATTGTTTACAACGTGCGCTTTACATCGCTCACATATTTAGATCTTAGTCATTGCTCACATTCAGCCACATTTCCTTGACAAGCAGCACGCAAATACGCCGTCATGTTTATGTTAAGCGGCGGGCTCGCCCCAAGCACGGGGCCGGGCCCGCGCGCCATTTCAAATGCTGTCTGGCTTGTCTCACATTTTCACTATCTTGTCAGTTTAGCTCGCTTTTCATCGGAGAAGCGAGCGGGCAAGGATTGAACTTTCACAATTGGAAATGTTGGGTAAAAAATCGAAGATTAGAGCCGACCGATTGGCGCCAAACCAATCGCCATCGGTCTGGCCCTTAAAAGCCGATTTCACAGCTAGAATCGGCAGTGTTTGCAACCTCGTCAACTTCACACGAATCTCCTCCTAGGATCTAAATAAGCGCCGTTTGTCACTTTATTTAGTCGCTTGTTTTTGGTGCTAAGTTTAACTCTTGGTGCTTTAAATCACCTCAGTGCTTTATTCACACCCGCGCTGTTTGAGGTGCTTTGTTCACAACCGCGCCACTTAATTGTCGCCTTTTGTCGTAATTAAGTGCCTTCTTTAAATTGCCTTATTTCTACGGTAATTAGAGCTTCTTTTATGTTTTATTTAAGTAATTAATTTAGTTGTAAATTAATTCCTTTGTTTACGTATAATTTTATATATATTTTATTTACACTTATTTCCTTGTATTTAATTGTCTAAATAAAAACGTTCGTAAAAACCTTTTGTAATCTAAATTTGCTTCACACTAACTCACATCAATTCACTTCAACTCAACTAATCACATTTTGATAAAATAACGGAACGTCAACTAAGAGACGACGCTTCACATCAACTTTCATACGTTCACATTTGTCCTCTTCCTCGGTTAGGAATAGGAGTTAGTTCACAAGTCACTTCAACAAGTTCCGTATTATTTTACATAGGCCCAGCGCACATGGGGCCTGCACTGTTCCGCATGTAAACCCATCCCGCATGTTGACCCGGAACACATTTAATAATTCCCGGCATGCTGAAAATAGGTAATACACTAGCGGCCAGAATAGTTGAGACTTTTCACCATAGAAAAATGGGAGGCTGGGAGTCCACCACACTTTTGTTGCTTCCCAGTTACTTATCCCTTGCCCACTTTTGATGCTGTCCGAGTATGTTGGGTTTTCAGGTTGGAACTATGACTAAAAAAAATTGCTTGCTTGAATAATCCCCCAGTCACTAGATAAAGGGGGGTCTATTAAAAGAAAGTAAATAAAAAAAAAAAATCTGGCCAATGGCCCCACACACGCTAGTTGACATCAACACTAAATGTCAACTGGTTCAGATCCAGATTCAAAGCTCGCTGTCGAGCCGACGAACGGCGTTCAAACGCAAGCTTTGAATTGGGATTGGAACCAGTTGACATTTGGTGTCGATGTCAACTAGCGTGTGTGGGCCCAATCTGGGTGATTGGTTTTGACGCTTAATAACTTGGCCATTTCTGGGCCGATTTGGATCATTCAACTCTGACAATGATCGAGACAACCTGAAGATTCCATTTTTAACGTCAGATTGGTGATGTATAAATTCCGTATGCCGATTTGACCCAGTTTTTCAACACGAAAAATAATAAAAAAAATTTCTGAACATGCTATCATACACTTTTGATTGAGAGAAACACAATACCGAAAGAATCAGATCGATATCTTATTTCAATCAAAAGTCTAAGCACTATAAACTTCTGCCTTTCACCCGTATCAATAACCGCAGGCCCAAATCGATATATGCACAATTCTACATCACCGATTTGACTTCTAAAAATGAACTCTCCGATCTAGGGATGGCCGAAAAAGTTTTTTTTTCAACGACAGGGTTAAAAAACCCCGTTTTTTTCAAAAGCTCCCAGATATGGTCATGAGTCAACAGATACAGGTAAATCAGACAGGTGACAGTACTTTGTGATGTTATATATAGCCATAGAATGGCTTTAGAGCCAAGGGATAGCATTATAAGTGGTGATTTCTGTCAAAAATATCTGTTTTATGTCAACTTATTACGGATATCGCCTTTTGTCGAACATTCATGAGTTCAAGTGATGTTGGGTGTGGAAAAGTGCTTAAATAAGGATATAAGAGCAGGCTAACACATTGGCAGTGGTGTTTCACACTGTACACAAACAAATGGCACAAACAATAGCACAAACAAATGGAACCTTTAACGCTAAAAATTCTCCAAAAGCAATGAAAAACACCACAAATGGTAAAGTGCAGGTGAAATACCTAGTGCTTAGTACTAAAAATTTTGGCCAAAGTTAAAAAAAACGGTTTCGATGGTCGGGTTAAAAAAAAAATTAAAACGTTTTTATTAAACAAAACCTTTGAAAAAAACCCTTGGCCATCCCTACTCCAATCATTTGTGATCATTATAAAAGTCAATTGACAAAAATCGGTTGACAAATGAATGAGTTATTGACGTGCAAATTTTGTTTTTTCTGGGCAACACCCAAATTTTTTAAGAAAAATTTACTTTTTTCAGACCCTCCATATCTTGGGTCAGGGGTGTCGTAGAAAGATGTCATCGATTTTCACGTTAGCCCCGACATAAAATTACATTATATTCAAATACCGTATATCCTCGAATAAGTCCCCCGGGGAGTTATTTTTTCGTCAGAGTTTTTGAGGGGGGAGTTATTCAAGGGTGGGGAGTTATTCAAGGGAGGGAGTTATTTTTTCCTCATAATATTCAGGAAAACTTGCAGGTAGATAGGTGTGTATACACTGCGTAATACACACTGTGCATCTGCTTTCGCTGCCGTATGCTAACATCCTTTGTATTTTTTGTCTCACACACTGCACTGTATTTGCATTTCATTTTTTTTCACTTGTTCCAGTATCCTCTCCACTCATCACAGAGGGGGGAGTTATTCAAGGGTGGGGAGTTATTCAAGGGGGGGAGTTATTTTTTCGTCAGTGTTTTTGAGGGGGGAGTTATTCAAGGGTGGGGAGTTATTCAAGGGGGGGGTCTTATTCGAGGATATACGGTATCAACAATTTTCGCTCAGCAGTTGAGGAGTGATGTGCACGCAAACACAGTCGGACCTCACCTGGACAAATTTCCCTTATGAGACGATGGTGGAGAGTCTCAACTATTCAGACCACTAGTGTAAAACACATGACTTAATGATTTTGAAGGTGAAAATCTGTAAGAAGTATGAAAATCAGCGATTAGGGAACATTAGGGTAAAATTGCTCAAAAGCGCTCCAGATAGGATGTAGGCAACCCTACATGCGCGCGGGTCAAGCCTATTGCACATGTAAGCCCATCACGCATGTAGACCCATTAAAGGGGTAAGAAAGGAGGGCAGGTAACCCCACCCCAAACTGCAACTTTCCCTTGTACACCGCTGTCCCTTGCGAATTGCCTAGCTATCTAGCTGGCTCAGCAGCTGTGGACATCCAACACCCCTAAGCAACAGCGTGCGCGCAGTGGGCCGCAATCACCCCTGGACAACAGCGACACGAGCACGCGCCCGCCAAGCCGGCGCCATGGCGCCGCCAATGCGCGAGCAGCGCATTAGCACGCCCCCTTTCTTACCCCTTTAATGGGTCTACATGCGTGATGGGCTTACATGCGTAATAGGCTTGACCCGCGCGCATGTAGGGTGGCCTACATCCATGCCAGGCGGCAGTCGTACAAGCAGGCAGAGAGACATGGCAGTGGGTGTTAGGAAATAAGATTTAACAGTTTAAAATTTATAATTCAGCTTAGAAATCAGTTTCCAATACCGTATTTCTCCGATCAAAGCACCCCCCCGTTCAAAGCTCCCGGGGGGCTATGCTGTGTAAAATGTTCCGTGTAAAGCACCCGGGTGCTTTACTTCTCATCCGAAAAAAACTTGATGATTATCTCCTCTCCTAGCATAAAAATATTGCGGAAAAAATATGAGGAAAGATCACAAAGCCATCTGTTGCATAAGAATTTGTTTGCATGGTGCGCGGCGTTCTTTTGCACACATATGCCTATTTAATTGCATGCTGCGGCTACATCAAATGTGTCTGGTGTAATTCACCAGAGCAACTTTAAGTGGGAAAGGTCGTGGGAATATTACATTTGCATATGATAATTGATATATAAATTAGGTATAAAAAGGTTGATCAGTCAGTATCATTCATTCATAACCAGGGTTGGTTTTATAAAAATCATTTGTATACAAATTGTATAAAAATTGTATAAAAATGTATTTTATTTTAATTTTATTCTTGTTTCATTTTATTTTATTTTATTTTATTCCAAAATAGTAATAAAATAATAAAATGGACCATTTTACAAAAATTTTACAAAAATTTTACAGAAATTTTACAAAAAATCAGAATCTTGCATGCAAGGTCAGAAAAATGTGATAATTAGACCTAAACATGAAAAACGCGAGACAAATTTTTCCATTACTTTGCAAAAGTTGCATGCAGTAGGTATTGTTAGCTAGTTGCAAGTGTTAAGTTACAATTATCGATAAGAATGGTTTGCATTTTCAGTAGAAGGATTACTGGAGTGTGCTGGGCGCATTTGTAAAACATCATGCAAAGTGTCAATTGTCATGACAAATGTAGTAAAGAGTCAATTGGCATCTCAAATGTCAAGCAAAGCATAATTGTCATGACAAATGTTGTGCAGAGTGTAAATTGTGTATCTGAATCTTATGTTTTGGTATCCAAACCTTATATTTCATATCCAAATCTTATGTTTTTGTATCCAAATGTTATCATAAGATTTGGTTACAAAAACAACAAGATTTGGATACAAAAGATAAGATTTGGATACAATTTGCTTAACAGTTTCCATTTAATTTCTATTTGTCATGACAATTGACACTTTACTTAACATTTTCATGAAAATTGACAATTTCCATTCCATTTCATGACATTTTGACAGTTTACATGGCTTGGGACTGCCCCAGCTCCGCGAATGAACAGGTTGAACTATAAACAACAGAAAAATTTTTTTACAAAAAATATGAATTTTTATACAAGTTTTACAAAAATATCAATTTGTATACAATTTTACAAAAATTTTACAAAAATTACGAATTTTTATACAATTTTTATTTTTATTTTGAAATTTTCCATTTTATTTTATTCTTCAATTTTCCATTTTATTTTAATTTTATTTTTATTCTTTTCTGAGATTTTGCCAACCCTGTTCATAACCTTCAGTATCTATTGGTATCGAAAAAAACATAGTATAGCACCCCGTGATTTGTATTGCACCAGGGTGCTATAAATGGCACTTGAAAAGTAGTCTGAAAAGTGCTCCAATTTTGTGAAGCACCCGGGGTGCTTTGATTGGAGAAATACGGTAGTGGCACACTCAACAATTCTTCAATTGGAACCAGAAATGGACCCAGAACGGGAACCAAAATTTCAGCTTTTTGGGTGATTTCGATTTTGTTCCCTCACACGCTACTCCATGTACGGTGTCGCCCAGCGTGTGTAGACTCAGCGTACATGTAGACGCCTGCTGCGCATGTATGCTGCCTACATGTGCGTTTGGTCTACATGTGCTCCGGGTAGACATACATGCTCACCCCGTTTAGGCGCTCCACACGGTGGTTGACGCTACTTTTTAGAAGTCGATTGAGTCAACTCAGAGTCAACTGTTTTAAGTATAACTATTTTTAATTTTTTACCTGTGTTGATTAAGAAATATTGAGAAGTCGATTGATGTAGAATGAAAGAAGGGGATTTTTTGGATACATATTGTAAATGGCTCAGAGTCAATTGAATTTGTGACCAGTTGACTCTGAGTTGACGCAAATTTTGGCGTCAACTAGCGTGTGTGGGACCAAACATGCACAGAAGGCCTACGTCACGCCTAGCATTGAAAAAATCTCTGGGAGATTTATATTTAAAAAATCTCAGAAAATCTCAGAAAATATAAGATTTTCTGAGATTTATATTTTTCCATGATTTTCCAGAGAGATTAAATTATATTTTCTCCTGATTGAATAATCTCTCGAGAAAATCTCTCGAGAAAATCTCTCTATATTTGCCTATTTTCACCTTCAAATTCACTTGCTCATGTTCTTTTTTGCCAACTATCATCTATTCTTAACTATATATTTGCTTTTATACCCGTTTTTGGCTTTTTTCCCTCTATCATTAGTTTTCCTCCCCATTTTATGTTCTATGGCATGAAAGAGCCAATAAAAAAGTTATCTGAAATACATTTCCTGTACTTAAGTACTTTCAAGAAGTATACATAAGAGAGTATCAGTACTTTTTCAGATGAAATTTAGATGTATTTACTTAGTACTCAAGTATATGTATCTTCAAGTAAACGTAAATACGTTTTAACCCATGAACCATACTGAACCCATGCAGTCCCATGAAGACCCAGTGCTCAAGTACATGGCTGTACCTATACACCATGTGGCAATCCCAAGCCCTGTAAAGTGTAAAGTAAAGTGTCAAATGTAAAGTCAAATGCAAAGTAAACTGTCAATTGTCATGCAAATTCCAGTAATAAAATCTTTTCTTTTTTGTTTTGATTGACACTTTACTTTGCATTTGACTTTACATTTGACACATTACTTTACACTTTACAGGGCTTGGGATTGCCCCCTGGTCTACATTGGTAATGGATGTTGCTACTTGTGCAATGGGTAAACTAATGCACTGGGTTCTAGCTGTTTTAACAACTAAAGAGTTGACAGTATGCTTTGGAAATGCAGTTACCAAATTTTGGTGAAAAAGTCATCTGATAAATTCTGTGGGGATTCTCACATGTGAAAGTAATGCATTCTACTATGAGGAAAAATATGCCTAAACCATATTTTTGTTCATTATTCAGATACTAAATACATGGTAGTACAAGTGTGCCATCAGTAGACAATAAGCTGTTATCATATGAAATTGTGAATGAAAAGGTTAAACAACACATAATGTGCTTAATATCTACTCTCAATGGTTCAAACACCTTGAAATATCGATTGAATCATACTTTAAGTTGAGAGATTTTCTGAGATTTTTTTGAACTGCGAGAGATTTTCTCAGAGATTTAATTATATTTTCGAAAATGACCCAAGAGATTTAATTTTATTTTGTTCTTGAGAGATTTTCTGAGATAATATTTTATTATATTTTCTCAAAATCGGTCGTTTTTTCAATGCTAGTCACGCCTCCCCCCGGATGACAAGAGGCAAACCCCACCTTGGTGCCTGATGCCGGCTGGGGGGCACGCGGCGCTGGCTCTTGGTTGCTGGCTGCACTGGGGCCGAGCACAGACGCGGGGATGTCGTTGGACACTGGCCCGGCACCCTGCGACGACAACAAAACAATGTATGACACTGGCCCGGCACACTGCAGCGCACAGAATCACCTGGTGCGTGGCGGCTTTGTGCTTGAGCAGCTGCGTGGGCGTGCCGAACTGCGGCTTGTGGGGGCAGCGGCTGCACACGAACACGAGCTCATCGAAGGGCACGTGCTTGAACGCCGCGTGCATCTCCAGCTGCTGCACGCTGCCCAGTTCGTCCACGCTGCACCCATCGAAATCACAAGAAACGCCCATGATGTCGCGGTTAGTGACTTTTGGAGTATTTTACACTCACTTTGGTTTGCAAATAGAGTTCTATTATGCAACATTTTTATAATTATAACATTGACAAAAGGTAATTGGTTGATTATAGCGGCCGAGGGTCATCACGGCTGGTCTGCATGATTTCACAGTTTCGTGAAGGAAAATAAATTCTATGGAAACTTTTAAAAATGCTTTATTTGGAGATATCATCATGAACGATAAAACACAAAAACACAGTTGTCTTCCCACAGCATATTATGGAATGGTGGGGAAACACAAATGTAAATACATTAAATCCTCGAATAAGACCCCAGGGGAGTTATTTTTTCCTCAGACGTTTTTGGGGGGAGTTATTGAAGGGGGGAGTTATTCGAGGGGGGAGTAAATTTTTTCTCATAAAACGTGAACTTAATTCATTGTATGGCTACAGTCTGTAAGCTCATGTAATAAAGGTATTTAACTGTCAAACAACAATAATAAGATGTGTGTACACTGCATGCACATAATGTATCTACTGTCGCTGCGCTAGGTGAATATTCTTTTGTATTTTTGTATTGTATCATTTTGATCCAGAGGGGGCGTTATTCAAGAGGGGGGTGTTATGCGAGGGAGGGAGTTATTTTTTCCTCACCTCGCAAACAGGTGGGGGTTTTTCAAGGGGGGAGTTATTCGAGGGGAGGTCTTACTCGAGGATTTGCGGTATGTAGCAAAATGTAGTATGATAACGGGAGTGATATAGCGATATAAAAATTTGGTCCTCAAAAGAGCCTGTGTCGGTACTCATCTAAAATTACTACTTATCTAGACCCCTCCCCACCGCCGTAGATGTCGTGAAACGTGCACTCCGCGTGTGCACACTGCCATTTGGTGCTCACAGATAAAACGCGCTTGCCGACAGCGGTGGCTGTCACTTTTTCATAATTACGATGCATGCAGTGCACATGCCGCCTCAGCGCACAGGTGCTAGGGCAGTGCACGTGTTATAATGTGCATGCGTTGTAATGATGTGATTGACTTCATTGCGTGCCAGTGAGCCACCGTCGGCAAGCGTCTTTTATGTGTGAGCACCAAATGGCAGTGTGCAGTCCCACAGTGCACACTGCATGACGTCTACGGCTGCGGGGGTATAGATGAGTAGCGAGCCTACATCACTCAACAAGGTAAAACCTCAATCGTTGTCTACATATACCCGTGGTGGTAGTCCCTGCGGCCCCCATAGCCCCGGCAACGGCGTGATATAGATACTTTAAAAAAACTGCCAACGGTAAACAAATTGTGCAAGAGAACATGTGCGAAAGGCCCACTTCCAAATGGCACCACCCCCATCCACCAACAAATTCGGCGCTGTTTTTCACCGTAACACATGCAGCTGGAGGAGCAGAGCAAGGGCTGGATTGCGCTGAAGCGGTTTTTGGATGAGATGTCGGATTGTAAACTGGACAGACAGATCGCTATACAATGAATGATACCATATTTTGATGAATAAAACCACGTGTAAAACTGCAGCAAATCCAACCAAAAAGGAAGCAATGTAATAAATATGATGAGAAAAAATAAATGTCTATTCTTTTTTCAGGTCGGATATGGTAGATTTCATTGGACTGAGGCTCTCTGTGCATGTTTACCCGCTGTGCATGCAGACCCTAATTTTCACACAAAATCGCTCATTTTCATACCATTTTATACATTTCCACCTTCAAAATCACTAGTTCGTGTGTTTTATTGTCTATTTTAAGCTATTTCTTGTAGTATATGTGCTTATATACCCATTTTTAGTAATTTTTCACCTACTTTTAGCGATTTTTCTACCTTTTTTCCTCATTATGAAAAAGCCTAAACAATGAACCCCCACGAACCCCCAAACCCCCCAAAAATCTTTCTAGCTATCTATCCCTCCAGAGGAGCGATTAGCCATCTATCCAACCCCCTGGAGGGTCAAAGTCTTGAATACTCCTGACATGCACAGCGGGTAAACATGCACAGAGGCACAGGCCCATTTCATTGTAAGGTGTGCTGTCAGTGAACCATACAACATTACTTACATTGTGTGGTGCTTGTGCGGGTGGGGGTGGTTTAGAGCGGGGGTCCTTCGCACAAATTCTGTGACACAATTCTGTGACATACCGCACGCACACCGACGCAATCTGGAAATGTGTGCTCGTGTTGATAAATAACATATCTCCGGTCATAATTGCCGGAAAAAAAAATTCGTACACACAATTGCTGGAGCTATGGGGGTCAAATGGGTATAAATATGCGGACACGGACCACTTGGGGGCACCCCCATATGGAAAAAAACCCCGATTGCTTACATATACTGGCTGAAAATATTTATATGAGAATATTTTGAACATTTTTCAACTTCTATTGCCAGAAGCTTACATTACATGTGGATCACCTTTCGCATCCAAACTTGAGACATATTGCGACAGCAAAAGACCAATGCAAAAGTTTCAACTAATTTCCGCAGGCCGATTGGTTTACTGGTTGCCCAGCGCGCACCGGGCGGCGGCAGTGGCGCTGCTCCCGGCGGCGGCTGCGGCGAGCCCGGCGCCCGCGCGGGAGGACTGCGGCTGCTGCCCCGGCGCCGGCGTCGCTTTGGCGCAGTGGGCGGAGCGGCGCAGCGCAATCGCCCGGCGGCGCCCCAGCACCGAGCGCATCTTGTTCAACCGGAACGACTCGACGGCGGCCTGGCGCTGCTCATCCGTCAGCTCGGGGTCGGTCAGCAGCTCGTCGCGAAACCGCTGAACAACCTCTTTGGGCTGCAGAATCGATCCCCACTCGAGCATCGCCTCTGCTGCTTTCCTGTGTTTGAAACGGCGAATAACCTCTGGACATCAAACACCCCTGGACAACAGCGTGCGCGCAGTGGGCCGCAATCACCCCTGGACAACAGCGACAATTTATGCACTTGTCGACTGTTAGAAGTAGCTGTCCATAGTGGACACATCACATTTCTTGCTATTTTTTCCATAAAAAAGGAAGCGGAGGAATGGACTTGTCGACTTTTTGCACTAAACTAGGTGGACTTGTCGACTTCTTGCCCGAAATTTTTGCATTTTTCCCCAAAAATGTCAAATTTGGCACTTTGCCATATGGGCATGTGAGGTCAAAAATTTTATGGAAAATGAAAGTAGCCCCAGATGACGTTTCTGGGCCTAACTCGAAATTTTCATATTTTGGACTTGTCGACATACTGACCGTTTTTTCTGTTTGATGGCGAAAGCGACGGCGTCGTAGGGCTGGCTGGTGCAAACGTGCGGCTTCTTCGGATTGTCAGGGTCGATCCCAGAGAAACGACCATTTTCTATGCAGACAATCGGCAAATTGGCTTTTCCTCTTCGCAAAGATGAACACTGCACGCACCTGCAGTTGTATTTTTCTGTATATTCGGCAGACCGCAAAGTATGATCAGCATCCTACCATAGTTTAATGAATAAGATCTTGTGATTAATTTCGTAATTAATGATTCCATAAAAAAAGGAAACATGATGAAAAACTGTATAATTTTTGGTTCATTATTCACATTGGTAATGGTCGGTTTCCTTACTAAGTGTGATGTCCGCCGAGTATAACCATCGCATTTGTATTTACATGACCACAAACATTTGGGACTGTTCCGGTGCGCATGTAAACCCTGGGCACATGTTGGCCAAATTTCCCGCATTTTTCATCACACTAATAGGTATTTTATAAGTAAATCGGTCCTTGTACTGTCAATTCTCTACACAATACAAAAAATGGCGCGCCTATCAGCGATTTTTGGCACATACGCCAGCGTTTTAACGTCATTCGTCACCATGCCGGTAAAATTTTAGGGGGGGGGGCTCAGCCCCCCCCGTTAACCGGCCTCAGAAAACAAACAGCCCCCGCTCAAAACTCTTGGATATGTCCCTGCCCCCCACCCCGATCACCGGGTCTACATGTGTACCGGGATACCATATCCTAAACTACGGTGCCTTTGTGCAGCATGTACATCTTAAGCTCAATGCTTGACAGGGTTTTTTCGGTGGCTGTACAAATCGATGTACCAAACAGTAGTAAAAATAGTTTTCCATTCCAATAGTGTTATTTTATGAACCATCACGAGGCAGGGGTTTAGTAGATTTGGACCCTGGTGGGGGTTTATATACCGTATTTCCTCGAAATACCCCCCCCCCCTTTGAAATACCCCCCTCAAAATGGACACTATGAATTTGTGGTCCGGGAAATGCATAACAGACGTTCAAAACACTTACTGTGTTACGTTAGAACATCATTTATACCATCTACATCCTTATATAAGGCTGTAAAAACTTATAAATGGTGCTTATTGTTGCATTTTTCACGTTTTTCTCTCAAAATTTTCACTCTGATAAAATAAACCCCCCGGGGGTAATTCGAGGAAATACGGTAGATAGTAAATCGCTCCTCCGGAGGTATAGATAGCCGAAAAAAATTTTTTGGGGGGAGGGGGTTGGGGGGGGGGGGGTTGGGGGGCGGTTGGCGGGGGTTCAATATATAGGCGTTTCCAAGGTATAGACGGAAAAGGGGGAAAAATCGCTAATAGTAGGTGAAAAACAGCTAGAAATAGGTCTATAAGTACATATAGTACAAAAAAATCGCTAAAAATAGGCAATAAGGAACGTGAATTAGAATTTTGAAAGTGAAAAACTATAAAATGGTACGAAAATAAGCGATTTTGAGTGAAAATTGGGCCAAAATTTCTTGAAAATCAGACGATTTGGGGGATAGATAGCCAAAAAATTTGCCTCCGGTATAGATAGATAGCTGGCGGATTTTGGGGGGGTAACCCCCCCCCCAACCCCTGTCACGAGGTTGAAGTATTGGAGAGCCTTACAACATGTGATAAAATTTTGAAGCTTGAAAAAATTTATCAGTAATTAACCTGGCATATTTTAAACCATTTTTCGTGGTGCAGTTCCAAGCAAATTCATAAATGTGTCCAGGATGGGTCTTCGAATCATATTTATACAATGGGTTCTTTCCTCTGATACTCAGGCACTGAACGGCCTCGCCATAATCTTCTCTGATCTTTGGCTTTGGGCCACCGATTCCTTGCCTTGTACTTGCTTGACCGCCATCGTACCCACCATAACCAGAACCCTAAAGTTAAACGAGTTACAAATTCAGTTCCATTACGTGAGTGCAGAAGTACCAAATCCGTAGAAATCTAGTTAAGAGTAAAGTTGATATCCGTATAAATTTAATTTGGCAAATATAAAAATTAGCTTATAGACAATTTTGTTGGTGAACCTAGTAAAATACTATATATTCACGTATAAATATGTTCAATATGGCGCCGACGCCAACGCCATTACTGCCATGGCGCGGCGCCTACAACTGGTGGGCGCCAGCGCCATCACTCCATTTCATTTCTACAGGGCCAAATTTTAGGGGGGGGGGGGGCGTACCCTGCCCACAATGACAAACGGCTGAAACTCTCTCTATCAATAAACTCGCTCTGCAAATAGTAGCAGTCTGCAAATAAAAGTGACCGCTCAACCAGCGCTCGCTCTGCAAGTATGCGAATGGGTGCGAGCGAACGCGTGTGCAGTGCAGCAGCGGCGCAGAGAGAGGGTAGAAAGCGTGTGTACGCTTAATTGCCAAAGTGGCAACGAGGGGGGGGGGCTTGAGGGCACTTGCCGTGGTACTTGGGATGGCCAAAAAAGAAAACGTAGTTTTTTAACCCAAGCAACGAAACCATTTTTTTAAAACCTCAGTTAAAATTTTTACTATTTATTTAGGTATTTTGCAAGCACGCAAGTTTTTTCACACACTACCGTTGGTGGTTGTTTTCCTTGGTTTTGAGTCATTTTTAGTGTAAAAGCTTCCATTCATTCATTCTATTGTGTTATAATAAGTTTATAATATTTAATAATGTGATGTGTTAGTGTATATTTAAAACTTGTATATCATATCTAGCGAATTCCATGCCCAACTTATAAAGTCACAAATCTTTGAAGTAAGGCGATATGCGTAACGAGGTGACATAACAATGGATATTTTTGACAGAAATCACCACTTATAATGCTACCCCATAGCATAAAATATACTCGGATGACATTACGCCGTACATTTTTCCGGAGGAAACACTCCATCATGACGTGATCACTTTCGTGGCCATCATCATCTATTTCCATCACGTCGTGTTCATGACGGCATCACTTCGTCGTCATCACGCTTTCCATAAGTTCTCGGTTGGCCGTCTGCCAGCCGAAGACATAACTCCTATCTGTTTGTAGAGTATCGTGTCTGCTGAGTATACCCCTGTACATTGCCTTCAAACGGCCGCCAACCACACAACATATGTGCGCTGCTGTCCAGGGGATTTTTATGCCAACTGCGCGCATGCTGATGTCTAGGAAGTGCTTTATGTCCACAGCTGCTAAGTCTTATGTCTTCTCTGTGCTTTTTCAGAGAGATTTTATTTTATCTTTTGAGAGATTTTCTGAGATTATATTTATTATATTTTCTGGAAAAAACACACCCATTTTTGGAATGCAACCATGCATTTGCTCGCCCCCATGCAGCACATGCCACACATGCATACTTGCAAAGCAAGTGCATTGGTAGAGCAGTCATTTTATTTGCAGGCCGCTACATTTTGCAGAGCGATTTTATTGGTAGAGAGGCACAGGGTCAAGAAAAATGGGACTTTCAGGTTACAAGTTCATATATCCATCCCTATCACCGAAATTTCACTTGAAGGGTTAGGGTCAGAAAGTGGCTCCCGGACCTGGCATGTCCCCTGTTTAAAATGGCAGAAAAGCAAGTAACTATGAGTACAGGAGACGAAACAAACAATTTACCTCAGCAGAGTGGAAGAGTTGCTGCGTCATCGCGTCACTGTCACACAACTGCGCAGCACCAGCCGCGATATCTCCGTGAAAAAACCCAGTATGGGAAGTTTGCTCCATTTCCCCGTCATAGAAACCACCCGGCTGTTCGTAGTACGGCTCCTCGCGCTGTTCCGATAACATCTCACATTTGACCTGTTTGTTTGCAGTTGGCTTGTCCACCCGCGGCACACTCAGTCCGGGGTCGTGTTCGTGGGCGTGTCCGAGCTGGTCGACCAGGTGCTCGTAGATGACGTGCTTCTGCAGCAGCCACGCGCTGTGGTTCGTCCCGTACGCGCACCGGTTGCACTGGAAACGCTTCGTCTGCAATGGGTACTGGACAGTGGCTATTGTGCTCACGATGGACCCGGTTTCTCTGTGTATGTAAACCAGGTGACTTGGCGCGAATGTATGTAGGCTCAGCGCGCATGTAGGGGGCCTGCATGCATGTCATGCCTCCATGCGCGCCGGGCGGCAATCGTACATGGACAAGCAGGCAGAAGGATTAGCGGCGACATGGCAGTGGGTGTTAGAAAATAAGAATGAACAGTTTAAAAAATTTTATTCAGCTTACAAATCAGTTTCCAATGGTGGCACACTGAACAATTCTCCAATTGGAACCAGAAATTGACCCAGAACTGGAACCAAAATTTCAACTTCATTTTTCAACTTTATTATTTCAACTTTTTAGGTGATTTTGTTCCCTCACACGCTGGTTCATGTACGGCTGCCGCCCAGCGTGTGTAGACACAGCGTACATGTAGACGCCAGCTGCGCATGTAGGCTGCCTACATGCGCACCGGGTCTACATGTGCTCCGGGAAGGCGGAAACCCTCAGCGCATCCACGCATCTTATGGTGTGGCGACACAGAGGATAATCGAAAATACTTGCGGCTCCAAGCCGCGGCGCCGAAACGCGCCGCGCCGATCCGCTCCTCCGTGCATGCGTGCGGCGGCGCGATGGAACAATGAAATGGGCTGTTGTGCGGAAACCATGAAAGTGGCACGAATGAAACAATAAAAGAAAACAGCGCCATGCACAGGGGGAGGGGCGGCTTAGCTCGGCATAACAAATACCTCTGATAGTGCAGTCACACACGGGGCAGGCCTGATACGCACACGTGCCCGATACGCACATATGCCCGTTTTTTTCACTTGACACTTTTTCAAGTGATTTTCAGACATGAGTAAAGTGAAAAAAAGTTGCGCAATGAACTTTTTTCACTTCACTCATATCTGAAAATCACTTGAAAATGCGTCAAGTGAAAAAAAACAGTGAAAAATAGCCATTTTTCACTGTTTTTCATTTGACACATTTTCAAGTGATTTTCAGATATGAGTGAAGTGAAAAAGTTTACTAATGTCATTGCGCAACTTTTTTTCTTCACTTTACTCATATCTGAAAATCACTTGAAAAAGTGTCAAGTGAAAAAACGGGCATATGTGCGTATCGGGCACGTGTGCGTATCAGTGCACGCCCGTCACACACATGCGGCGGATGGGCGCCGCAACCAAATTCGAATATCCGCCGCGCTGCCACACCATTGGATGCATGGAAAGTAGAGCTGGAGCTTGGATGCGGTGAGAGGTTAGATGCACGGAGGCACACCGTCCTTCGGGAAGACATACACATGCACAGAAGGCCTACGTCACCCCGCCCCCCCCCCAATGACGAGAGGCAAAAATACCTTGGCGCCTGATGCCGGCTGGGTGGCACGCGGCGCTGGCTCTTGGTTGCTGGCTGCACTGGGGCCGAGCACAGACGCGGGGATGTCGTTGGACACTGGCGCCGCACCCTGCGCACAGCAAAACAATGTAAATATCAGCGCAGCGGCACACTGCAGCGCACAGAATCACCTGGTGCGCGGCGGCTTTGTGCTTGAGCAGCTGCGTGGGCGTGCCGAACTGCGGCTTGTGGGGGCAGCGGCTGCACACGAACACGAGCTCATCGAAGGGCACGTGCTTGAACGCCGCGTGCATCTCCAGCTGCTGCACGCTGCCCAGTTCGTCCACGCTGCACCCGTCGAAATCGCAAGAAACGCCCATGGTGACTCAGTTAGTGAATATGTTACACCCGCTTTGGTTTGCAAATTGAGTTTTATAACGAATCATTTTTATGATTATACATATAAAAAAGTAATTGGTTGATTATAGCGGCCGCGGGCTGCTCTGCATGATTTCACAGTTTGATGAAGCAAAACAGTTCTAGGGCATCTTTTCAAATGCTTTTTTTTGTTTATGTCATCATGAACGATAAACCACGAAAGACACAGTTGTCTTCTTATAACAACAGCATATTATGGAATGGTGGGGAAAAACAAATGTAAATATGATTCAAAAACAGTACGATAACGGAAGTGACATATAACCTGTGACATATATCGTGACGCGATATAAAATTTGCGAGTGCCCCTCTAACATATTGTCTACATAAATATATCCCAGGTGGCAGACCGTATATATATAAATATATACATACATACAGAGCGACGGCACGCCATTCGGATTATTTTGTAGAGAATTGACAGTACGAGGACCGAATAAAATATCAGCGAGATGGAAAAATGCGGGGGATTTGGCCTACATTTGCACCGAGTTCTAGCCTTGCTCCAGCAATAGCGTGATAGTTATGTCTTGAAAATTTATCTTCAAAAAGGTGTTGACAGAAAAAAACTTGTGTGCGAATATGTGCGAAAGACCCCGTTCCAAATGGCACCACCCCGTCCCCCAAAATCAACAAATTCAACGATGTTGTGCAAGGTCACACACGGAGCTGGAGGAGCAGAGCGAGGGCTGGATTGCTCTGAAGCGGTTTTTGGATGAGATGTTGGATTGTACAACATTACTGACATTGCGTGGTGGTTTCGCGGGTGGGGGCGGTGGATACACTCAGAGGGGGTCCCTCGCACAAGTTCCCTGGCACAATGGTTTCCGCCGACGCACAGACACAGACACAATCTGGAAATGTGTGCTCGTTATAATTGCCAGGAAAAATAAAACATTTAAATGTCACATTATTGGTGGGGTCATTATTATTATTATTGGGGGTCACAGGTGGTGCTACCTGTGGTATACGTGGTATACGTGGACATTACTAGGGGCACCCAGATATGAAACAAAAACCGGATTGTTTGCATACTAGCTGTGAATATTTTTAAAAGTGTTCCGGAGAATTTTCAATTAAAATTGCCAGAAGCTTACACTTTTCGCACCTCAACTTTTTAGATATTTGCGATAGCAAGAGACAACGCAAACGCCTAATCTTATTTCGGCAGGCACATTGTTTACTTGACCCTGTGCCTCTGTGCATGTAAACCCTGTGGGCTTGTAGACCCGGTGCGCATATAGACCCAGCGCGCATGTATGTCTACCCGGTGCGCATGGAGGCCCCGAGTTTATGTACGTGTGGCCTATGGATCGATGGCCTATGGCACAACGATGTGGATCAGCACATGGAACTTCCACCACATCTAGAATTTCTCCCACCATATGTGAACTATAAGCAAACCTATGTGCTTTACCTATGTACACCTGGTTTACATGCACAGAAGGCCTAGGTCGTTTACTTTTGGTTGCCTAGTCCGCATCGAGCGGCGGACCTGGCGCCGCTCTCAGCTTGGCCCGTTGCAGAGTGACCCGCGTCCGCCGAGCGGGAGGAATGCGCCTGCTGCCCCAGCGCCTGCCTGCTTTTGGCGCAGTGGGCGGACCGGCTCAGCGCAATCGCTCTGCGTCGACCCAGCGTTGATCGCATTTTGTTCAATCGAAATGAATTGATGGCGGCTTGGCGCTGCTCATCCGTCAGCTCGGGATCGGAGAGCAGTTCATCGCGAAACCGCTGAACAACCTGATGGGGTTGGAGAATAGATCCCCACTCGAGCATCGCCGCTGCTGCTTCCCTGTGTTTGAGGCATAGCGAAAACTTGAGGTAGCATTTTACGGGCTAGAACCCCATGCATAAGTTTACCCAGCGCACAAGTAGCAATATCCGGTGCGACCAGAATCCAGTGCACAAGTTCACCCGGTGCACAAGTAGCAACATCCGGTGCCAATGTAAACCCGGTGCTCAGGTACGGCCCCGTACTTGAGCACTCGGTGTTCATGGTACTGCAGGGGTTCAGTATGGGGGTAAACCCCCCCCCCTCCCCAACGCTCTAGCTATGTACATATCTATCTAGCAATTTTTCTCCCTTTTTCCTTCTAAAGCTTGAAAAACCTTATATATTGAACCCCTGCAGACCTCCCCTCCAAAAACAACAAGTATACACATGATTAGTGTCGGAATGGCGCCATTCGAGGGTGCCAAAGTACGCCGCACCATGGCGCACTTTTACTACTATTGATACTTCTGCACGTGGTATACTTTGCACCACCCGGGCACCATATTATGCGGGAGAGGGCTTTTATGCTTACAACTAGAGAACCGCTTGATAAATGTTTTTCTCTCGCAATTTTTGAATATACCGTATTTCCTCGAAATACCCCCCCCCCTTGAAATACCCCCCCTCGTTTGACCCCCCCCCCCTCTCTCGAGACCACTATGAAACAATCACCCCCCCCTCGAAATACCGCCCCCCAAATTGAGTGTAAAGGGAACGTACATGACAATAACTGTAGTTTGTGTTCAGTGTACTGCAGAACACACGTTAAAACAATGTCGGTGTCACGTTAGAACAGTGTACATACCATCTACATACTAATATTAGTCTACAGAACATTATAAATGGCGGTTTTTGTTGCATTTTTCGACGTCTGCGTACGTTTCAGACGACAATTTCGTACTTGGTTTTCAAAAATTTTCTTGTGAAATAATAACCCCCCCCCCCCTCGAAATACCCCCCCCTCGTTTGACCCCCCCCCCCCTCTCGGGACCACTATGAAACAATCACCCCCCGGGGGGTATTTCGAGGAAATACGGTAACACGCTTCGGTTTGGCGTAATTTCGAAATGCGAAATCCTGAGAAAAACTTTTATGCACAGGCGATCTTTTACACTTGAGTGAGTTGCGTGAAAAACATACAAATAAAAACGCTTTTCATGCTGCCCTCACCGTTTTTTCTGCTTAATGGCAAAAGCGAGAGCGTCGTAGGGCTGGTCGGTGCAAATGTGCGGCCAGGTGGCAGTCCCAAGCCCTGTAAAGTGTAAAGTAAAGTGTCAAATGTAAAGTCAAATGCAAAGTAAACTGTCAATTGTCATGCAAAGTTCAGTAATAAAATATTTTCTTTTTTGTTTCGATTGACACTTGACTTTGCATTTGACTTTACATTTGACACTTTACTTTACACTTTACAGGGCTTGGGACTGCCCCCTGTTTGGATTGTCAGGGTCGATTCCAACGAAACGACCATTTTCTATTCGCACAATCGGCAAATGGGCCCTCCCCCTCCCCCGCAGAGATGCACACTGTAAGCACCTGCAGTTGTATTTTTATGTAAAAGTTAGGAACGACAAAAAATTGGTTTATTTTTCTCAAAACATCTCATATATGGCTGGAGAACAATATGGATACCAGAGAAGTGGGATAAAATAAAAGTCATTCGGCTAATTTAGCAAATTTATCCGGGATCTGCATTAACGAAATTTATCGAGATCGGGATTAGGGATGGCCAAGGGTTTTTTTCAAAGGTTTAAAAAAAACACACGTTTTATTAAAAAAAAACAATCGAAACCGTTTTTTAAAAAACAACAACATTGACCAGAACTTTTAGTACTAAGCACTAGGTATTTTGCAATTTTTTTAGCGTTAAAGGTTCCATTTGTTTGAGCTATTATCCCATAATAAGCTGTGATATGTTAGTGACTAGTGTAGTATATAATATACAGCTAATGTGCCTCCACATACTTGTACAGTGTGAAACAGCACTGCCAATGTGTTAGCCTGCTCTTATAACCTTATTTAAGCACTTTTCCATGACAAACTTCACTTGAAATCATGAACGTTCCACAACAGGCGATATACATAATAAGTCAGCGTAACATGGATATTTTTGACAGAAATCACCATTTATAATGCTATCCCATGACTCCACAGCCATTCTATGGCTATATATAACATCACAAAGTACTGTCACCTGTCTTATTTACCTGTATATGTTGACTCATGGCCATATCTGAGAGCTTTTGAAAAAAACGGTTTTATTTTAAAATAAAACCCTTTTTTCGAAAAAAACGGGGGGGGGGGGGGTTTAACCCTGTCGTTGAAAAAAAAACATTTTTGGCCATCCCTAATCGGGACTGAGATTTAAAAATTTTGAGAATGAAGATTGGCATTTATGTTATTATGTGAGAGAAGCGAAGTCCAGGGCATTCCATTTCTCAACGCTGAGCACCTCGCAAATTCGAAACGCTAGAGTCCAAGCACTAAATCAAAATGTAAAGCATATAGTGACGAAATAAAAGCCTCCAGCTTCTCACCTGGCATATCTAAGCTGGCCATTTCTCTTGGTGGTGAGAACAGAAAATTCATAAATGTGTCCAGGGTGGGTCTTCGAATCATATCTGTACAATGGATGCTTCCCACTTTTAGTCAGGCACGCGATCGCTTCGCCATAATCTGCTCTCCTCGTTATTTGCTTTGGGCCACTGGTTCCAGAATTTGTTTGGTCACCATCGTAGTCACCATAAGCAGCATTCTAGAATCGAGGAATCTGGTTTTTACCTCCCAGGTTGCGGGAAAATGACACCATTTTCATGGCATAGCACTATTCACTCCTAAAAAATGTCCCTATTTTTATGGAGTTGCACTAGACAACACAATGGTGCTATTTATATGACCTAGCATGAAAGACACCAATATTGGAACCATTATTGTGGAGTGGTGATATTAATTCCAAAATAGTGACATTTGTATGAAGTGGCACCATGGACTGCAAAATAGCACCATATTTACATAGTGGAGGAATTGATTCCAAAACAGCAGCTTTTATGAAATAGTGCTATGATTCCAAAATATCACCATTTTTGTGGAGTGGCACTTTGGACTTCAAAATGGCACCATTGAGAGGGGGGGCTATTTCGAGGGGGGCTTTTTATGGGGGTTTATTTTTTCGTCAGAAATTTTCTTGGGGTTCATAGTAGAAATAAGCCTTTAGATACACTAAACTGGGAATAAGTGTGACAAAACAGTATTTATTTGGACGGGAGTATTTCGAGCGGGGTACGTCTTCCATCAGCTTGCAAACCTGGGGGTATTTCGAGGTGGGTGGGGGTCAATTCAAAGGGAATAATTCGAGGAAATACGGTATGTACAAATGTGAAATGGTCGTAAAGCAGATAAGTTACCTCAGCATAATGATGGTTTTGCTGTGTCATGGTGTCGTGGCCGCTGTCACACAACTGCGCAGCATCAGCCGCTACATCCTCGTGAGCAACATCATTTTGCTCATCTTGCTCCATTTCCCCGTCGTTGAAACCACCCGGCTGTTCGTCGTACGGCTCCTCGTGTTGCACTGACGACATCTCACATTTAATCTCGCTTTTTTGAATTGGTTTAGCGACCTTTGGCACATTAAGTCCGGGGTCGTGTTCGTGGGCGTGTCCGAGCTGGTCGACCAGGTGCTCGTAGATGACGTGCTTCTGCAGCAGCCACGCGCTGTGGTTCGTCCCGTACGCGCACCGGTTGCACTGGAAACGCTTCGTCTGCGATGGGTACTGGGAAGTGGCTATTGTGTCCTCGATGGACCCTGTGTCCCTGTGCATATGTGAACACGCTGCGCATGTAGACCGGGCGCGAATGTATGTTTACCCGGCACGCGTGTAGGCCCAGCGCGCATGTAGGGGGCCTGCATGCATGCCAGGTCTCCATGCGTGCCAGGCGGCAGTCATACATGGACCAGCGGGCCGGGGATCAGTGGCGACATAGTGGTGGATGTTAGGAAAAAAGATTGAACAGTTTGAAATTTCCAATTCAGCTTACAAATCAGTTTCCAATAGTGGCACACTCATCAATTCTCGAATTGGAATCAGAAATGTACCCAGAACTAGAACAAAAATTTTGGCTTCATTTTTCAACTTTTTGGCCTACGACATGAGCGCTCGGTCTAAATGTGCTCCGGGTAGACATCCATGCGCACCGGGTCTGCATGCGCAACAGGTTCACATGCACAAAAGGCCTAAGTCACCCCCCCTCCCCCCGATGACAAGAGACAAAACCCACCTTGGCAAATGATGCCGGCTGGGGGGCACGCGGCGCTGGCTCTAGGTTGCTGGCTGCACTCACGCCTAGCACGCGCACGGGGATGTCGTTCGAGACCGGGTCAGCACCCTGCGACCACAACAAATCTTTATTTGTGTGAACAACGTTGTTGTGAAACACAAATTATTTTATGAGCAACAGCTCATACACTAAGTATTTGAACACAGTGAAACATATCTGCATTAAAAGGCATGAAATGCCGTGCGCCGCGGGATTATCCGCGGATCGAAAACCTGTGCCTGGGGCGCTATAAGATAGCGCCGCACGTGATGCAAATTATTCCACCATCTTCTGCAGCGACGACTTTACTCTAACGGGGGGTTTGGGGGGCGGAGCCCCCCAATATTAAAAAACCCAAGAGTAAAACGGGGGGTTTGGGGGGCGGAGCCCCCCAATAAAATGAGAAAAACCCCAAGTCATCGCATAAAATAATTTAATTTGTGTTTCATGCAACGTTGTTCTTTATCAAAGAATAGTATTTATCAAATTTTAGTCTCAGATATTTATTTCATCGAAATGAAATCGGACGGGGTGAAATGAATGCACAACATTCAACCAAATCAATGAGACATCGATAAACGCAAAATATTTTTTCGGAATGTAATGAATTCACAAAACAATTCAAGACGAAAAATTCGACCAACAAAAGGCAAATTTCGATCAAACAACAAAATCGATCGAATAAAGCACCAAAATCGATCAAATGGCAAACAGCCAATGAATCAAAACAATTCAACCTTATTTATTCTGCTTATTAAAGCGCTGCTGCATTTTCCCCTGAGGCTTCCTCGGGCCGGCCTGGGAAGATGAAGCTTGATCGGACGCTTGCTGCCTGGGCTGCGCACCCGAGCTGAAAAAGGCAGAAAAACATTAGGGTTGGGAGTGGTGGGTTTTAGTGTATGAGCTGTTGCTCATAAAATAATTTGTGTTTCACAACAACGTTGTTCACACAAATAAAGATTTATGATGCACAGCTCATACACTAAGTATTTGAACGAATCATAAGACTGACTTTTGCGAGGTAGAAGCAGAGCCAGACTGAATTATCTTATGATAATGCTTAGAAAAAGCGGTTGATTTTGAAGACCAGAAACCCGACTGCAAAATTTGATCGAGTGGAGTTCCAGATGCAATTGCCTTGGAAGCAGTTGCAGCTCTGAAACTGTGAGCCTTGAAATCGGTGATGCCGACATTTTGCAAAACTGTCAAAAGCCACCTTCTGATAGAATCGCTAGTGGCATCATTGTGAGGTTTCTTGGAAATGACAAAAACTGATTTGGAAGTGTCATTTCTCAGATTATGGACCCTTTGAAGATAAGCTTTCAACGTGAATACTGGGCAGACATCTGTATCTGACCCGAGTATCTGAATTTTAACAGACTTCAAAGGGCCCCTTTTCTGTGTTTTAGTCAGATTCAAAAAGGAAAACTGCATTGAATCTGAAGCAAAACTGATCAATTTGAAATCTATCGAAGCCAATTCAGCCGCTCTCGCTGGTCTCGCAAGAGCCAGAAGCGTCACAGACTTCTGTGACAATTGCAAAAGCGAAAGGTCATCATTGACAGCCCAATTCGATTTAATGAAGCTAATCACCAAATCGGGGTCCCAAATAGAAGCATATCTGGCCATGGGGGGTCTAGATTTGTAGATGCCCGCCATGACCCTCTTAATCAAGGGATCAGTAGCCACAGAATTGCCCAAATTAGGAGAAAGCATAGTAGAAATGGCGGATCTGGCTCCAGCTATCGTACTGTAAGCTAAGCCTTTCTCATGTAAATCAGCCAAAAAATTTGAAACCTGAGCAACATTCGGCCGAAATGTATGCACGTTGGCTGATTTTGCCCAATCTGCCCAGCGATCCCACACAGCCTGATATTGAGACCAGGTGTGGGGGGTAAGAGAATTGGTGGCCAATTGTGCCGCATTGGCAGACAAGCCCTGCGCTCTGCAGGTCGTGCGGAAACCCTCCATACCGCCAATTTTAATCTCGACTTGACAAGCGGGTGGGTTGAACCTAAGAAAACACACAAAACTTTAAATAAATAAATAAAATTTCAAGTAAGAAAATGCTAACCGTCTGGGCGACAAATCAAATTGTCAACCACAGGCAGCAAAATTGGGGGGTAAACAGATAATTCCAACAAATCTGGATACCAATATTTCCTAGGCCACATGGGGGCTAACAAAATCAAGGATGCATGATCGTTACGCACTTTTTGCAAAACTCTGCCGATCAAACAGATCGGAGGGTAGGCGTAAAGCAGATCAAACCTGAACCAATCAATGGAAAAGGCATCCTTCTCAAAACAGTGGGGGTGTGCCCTCAGGGAACAAAATCTCTCTAACTGTGAATTGTGATCTGCTGCAAAAAGATCCAACTCAGGGAGACCATAAATACAACAAATACATTCGAAAATGTCTTCCCTTAGCTTCCAATCGGAAGGTTCAAAACGTTTCCTAGAAGCTGAATCCGCAAGCACATTGCTAACACCAGCAATGTGCTGCGCATGTAAAATAACATGATTTTGCAAACAGAAGCGCCAGATCTGAATAGCAACCCTGGCGGTTTCTCTCGAATGAGTACCGCCTCTACGATTCACGTAGGCAACGGCGGTACTATTATCGGACTGAATCAAAACAGACTTATTTGAAACAGATTTTGAAAATGATTTAAGTGTCAGAAAAATGGCCAAAATTTCCTTGACATTTATGTGCAATTTTCTCTCAAGTTGAGACCAAAAACCATGGATCTCAACGCCATCTAGAACCGCACCCCAACCAGAATTTGAGGCATCAACCTCAATGATAATGGAGGGTGGGGGGTCCACAATAGGCCTGCCATCAAATTGCTCCAACTCTAAGAGCCAAATTCTCAATTCTTCCCTAGCCTCAACTGGCAGGGAAACTTGATGAGAATAAGAATGACTAGAAGAGAGGCCATCACAAAGTGCAAACTGCAATTCCCTGCAGAAAGCTGCACCAATGATAACAGCCTGAGTAATGAAATTAATCTGACCCAAAAAGGAAGCCAGAGCACGTAAAGAAATCGTGTCTGCAACCAAAATTTGAGCAGCCCTTTCCTTGATAGAATCAATCTTTTTCTGAGGGACATGAAAACACATGTCAGCTGAATTGACCAAGACTCCCAGATATTCCATCTGGGTAGAAGGTGTCAACTGACACTTATTTCTATTAACCAAAAATCCCAGATTTCCCAAGGTGTAAATGATAAATTCCAACTGCAAAACCAACAGTTGTTCATCTTGACAAAACACACCTAAATCATCTAGGTAGATTTGGCAACAAATGCCCTTGCCACGAAAAAATGCCACCACAGGGGCCATGACCTTAGTAAAAATATAAGGTGCTGTGGACAAGCCAAAGGGCATGCAATTGAACTGAAAGAGCCTAGCATTCCAAAAGAACTGCAAATATTTATGTTCATCAGTGTCAATTGGAATGGTGAAATAGGCATCACTGAGATCAATTTTTGCCAAAAAATCATCTCTCCTGATAATAGACTTCAAAACATTGAGAGACTCCATTTTGAATTTGGGGGCGTCAATGAACTTGTTCAAGGGCGACAAATCATTGACAGGCCTAATTTTGCCAGACGCTTGAAAGACGACAAAAATTCTACAGACAAAACAAGCGTCCTGTGAAGGAATTTCATGGATAGCTCCTTTTTCCAGGAGCTCATCCACTTTCTCATCCACAATAGAAGCAATATCCTCCGGAAAATGTAACGGAAGGATAGGTTTGGCTTGAACGGGGTCGCGAGCTAGCATGATCGGGGCACCTTGCACAGCTCTTAAGACCCAGGGATCAGAAGTGATCAAATTCCAGTTTCTGATCGCAAATTTTGTCCTACCAGCTACCAATTCAGGCATTGAAATGTCGAAAAACATAGACATGTCCAATGTAGCAGAATTCTCTAACTTCAGAAATTTACCCTTTCGAATCGAAGATTTCAAAGACTTTGTATGCGGCACAAAGTCAAATTTCGAATCACGCCGAATATTGCGATATCTAAAATTTTAGATATCAATCGAATATTGAAAATCTCGAAGCCAAAAGACCCAAACACCGATGCCCCCCCGAACAAACTTGTTTTGGAAGCTCTGGTATCGGTTTCGGTACGCCTGGCGCCGGCCTTCCATCGACATCGGGCTAGGCAACGACTTGGCGCGCTGCGGTGCGGAAGCCTTGGCCGAGAATTCACCGGACTTGCGAGGCTTCTGCTTGTCGTCTGAAAGAGAGACAAATTAAGACAATCAGCAGAAATACAACTGAAATATTTATCAATTGAAATTTCACAAAAACACAAACAAATAAAGATGAAATATGAAAAGTGAAAACTCACTTCCCAACAAATCATCCATAACTTTGTCTGTCTTCTTTTTCTGCTTGAGGCGCTGTCTCATTCTCTTCAGCAAGGCGTGGCCGAATAGCAGGGGCGGCGCCGTATTCTTGTTCGAGTGCTTGGCGTCTGAGCAAAACAAACCGGATGAATGCACCGAACAAAAGTCATCAAAAGGATGAAAAAATGAAAAAAGATGAAAAGCACTGACCCAATTCTTTGGACGAGCGCTTCTTCACCCCCACAACCGTCAACTCCTTGAGAACACCTTTGATCTGGCGTTTGGAGATGTTGCGAAAAAACGGCGCCAAGCACAACATGCGCCGCATGCCGTGCACCCACAATCTGGCCTGAAAAAGGCAGAAATATGGAATATAAATTTTATTGACAAGAAAATCGACAAATAAAAGACAGTTGACAAGAAATTCAACTTGCAAAGGCAATGAATTTAACCTGTGACAACTTGGCCGCCAGCCACGACATGCCCTCGAACGTGTCGCGGACCAGGGTGGCGTACTGCGAGTTGGGCTCCGTCGACGACTCCAAGCGGTGCAGCGCGGCAGTGTCGCCTGAACGGAGCGGAAATTATTTAAATAAAAACAATCTAAATAATTCAAACAAGTCACCCAGAGCATAAGGGATGCGATTGACCTCGGTGAGCACTTTATCGAGTTCAAAAAGTCCGTCCGTGAGTGACTTCAAATTTTGAATCTCGACCGAAGCTTTGGGGGGGGTCGCAAATTTACCCCCCTCCAAAAACTGCTCATCACGTCTGGGGACCAAATCCAGCAGAGGGTTGTTGAGAGGTTTGTATTTGACTTTGAAGGCCGAGGCAAGTTCCGATGAAAGGCGCACGCCTGCGCCAAAGTCATCGACCCAGGCCTTGACCTCTGGGGTGACAAAGGCTTCGCCCTTCGTGCGAGCCAGTGCCATAACCTCTGCCGGAGTTGACCCGACAGGCCGCTTAGTCAACTGAGCTTCACTAGCGGCGTCGGCGTCCGGCTCGACTCTGTCGTCATCTTTCGCGCCGTCAACTGAGCCATCGTCGGCATCGGGGTTGACACTGCAGAAAGAAGCGACAGTCAAACAAAGTTTGACAAAACCTGCGAAAAAACTTGAAAAAAGATGTCACTCACTTGACATCCATTTCAGGTTCGAGCAGATCATTGTCAACCTGCGCCTCATGGGTGTTACTGTCTGCCGCAACGGGCAGAGCGAGTAACACAGGCGCGTTGACAGCCACTTTGCCGGACCGCTTCGACGAACGGGACGATGCCGAGCTGCTCGAAGACGAACTTGACGACGACGAGCCAGAAGAACTTGAACCCGAACTCGAGCTGGAACGCGCGCGCCGACGTGCCATCGAAACGAAAACGAAGAAAGTCGCGCTGCAGAAGAAATGAATAATTTGCATCACGTGCGGCGCTATCTTATAGCGCCCCAGGCACAGGTTTTCGATCCGCGGATAATCCCGCGGCGCACGGCATTTCATGCCTTTTAATGCAGATATGTTTCACTGTGTTCAAATACTTAGTGTATGAGCTGTGCATCATAAAACAATGTATCATCGCAGCGGCAAACTGCAGCGCACAGAATCACCTGGTGCGTGGCGGCTTTGTGCTTGAGCAGCTGCGTGGGCGTGCCGAACTGCGGCTTGTGGGGGCAGCGGCTGCACACGAACACGAGCTCATCGAAGGGCACGTGCTTGAACGCCGCGTGCATCTCCAGCTGCTGCACGCTGCCCAGTTCGTCCACGCTGCACCCGTCGAAATCACACGACACGCCCATGGTGAGTGACACAGGTTCTCAAATACAGGTATATTAAAGGTATTCCAGTAAAAAATAATGTCTTGATCGTAATGTGTGTGTGAATCGTAACGGTTAAAAGAGAACAGAAAAATTTAGCATTTTAGCGATGCTTCAATTATAGCTCCATATGCGAAGCTGTCTGCACGGTTATACAGTTCAAAAACAAAATCAGGAAGCTCTATGGTATTTGGTCACAAGTGTTTATTTTCAGTTTTGTTGGAAATGCACTCAAGAGTAGTTAACCACAGTGTAGACTTGACGTTCCGCACTGTATGGAATGATGCAAACGGTAAACGTAAATATGGAAATACAGCGGAAATACACAATCGAATCTCGAATTAAATACGTATCAGACAGACACAATATCGAATTTTATACTCGATAATTTAAATTGTGTGTGGGCTCACGCGATGGAACACAGAAAACGTCAGAATTTTTACAATGTCATAATATGCATATTATGGGAAATGAAAAAATTATGCTCTACTAATAAATAAATAAATACTATCGCAACATAAAACACATTTTTAACTAAATACTTTATTTAAAGCATAGACATATGCACATGAAAATTTTCACACCTTACACAATCACAATTATCCGTGAAAAACGTTTTGCAACAATAATAGACAACCCTGTATGAACATGTCACACATTGTTGCCCTTTGAAGACATCCGCGCACACAGAAAAGAATCAAACGCACAGATTTTCGTGAAGCGCGGCTGTCATCTGCCATTGCCCCTGCCCAACTTCCCCCTGTCCTCAAATTTCTTCATGGCCTGGAGCGTCTTTTCATCGGCATACTGCTCGCACAGTTTCTTGTGTCGCGAGTAGAAATGCATGTCCAACGTGTTGGTCTTCCTGTGCATCCACGGCACCAGCTGCTTGACCTCGTCCAGGCCGAGCTCGGGCTGCGCGGCGGACATCTCCTGCACGCACGCCTGGCACTGGAAGTAGTAGTTCTTCTTGCCCGGCGCGTTGCCAGGCCCGGTGCGCAACTGCGCGAGGAGAAAGGGCGAAAATAACGTATAATGTACGGACAGAACGCTATACAATGAATGATACATAAATACCATATTTTGATGAATAAGGTCGCGTGAGAAAAATGTGCACCGAATTTACCAAAAGTGAGAGCGATGTGACGTGATAAGAAAAAAATTGAATCTGTTTGTTTATTACGATGGAATATGGTAGATTTGTCTGCAAGTTGGCACAGCGGCAAGTCAGTAGACTTTAATGAGTATTTCATTTGTGAAAATCCAACGAAAAACTCACGACCCCAAAACGGTAGGCGAAGTGCGATCTGACGGAGCGACGATCGGGATTAGCGGCGTCCACCGATGACGGCTGAATTGAATTTTATTTACATTTGATATAAATTGAATTTACTATACTCGGGTTACTTTACGCTATACATTTCTGGAGGAAACAGTCCAGTGATATTGGGCATAGCGTCATTAGGGGTGTCAATTTTGGCCATGTGCCAAAACGAAAATATTTGGATACACTTTGTTGTTTTTGGTATAACACTCTCTAATCAGAGGGTAGATTCTACTTTCCGTCCGGCTTGGCACGCTGCCCGCTTGCGCTTGGGAAGTGTTTAGGCATTGACCCCGCCTTGTTGATGAACTCAGGTCGGGGTCGGCGGCGGAATGGATCAAAGGTGGAATGCCACTGGATTAAGTTTGCACTCACTCGGGACTATTTTAATAACAATAAGAGATTGCCATAAAAGTATATAAATCTTGTAGATTGATCTCTAAAATATATTTTTGTAAAAATTTGAATTCACTACTGCCAAGTGCCAACTATTTATTCCGATGTAAACTTTGAATTGACATAACATGTAAATACAGATGGGAAGTATTAATCCGATCGCATTCAGCCTTTGATCCATTCCGCACAAAATTGTTGGCATGAAAAGTGTCGATTCAATCGGCGCAATTAATACGCGTGCAGTGTGGGGGTCGTTTCTTTCATTAGAAATCAACAACATGCGTGCAATTTGGTCAGCAGACGCCACTCTTTATAAAAAACGTCCCGCGTGCAACCCAAGCCAAGCCTAGGCCGGACGGAAAATACAGTCAATCAATCAGAGCATTTATGTTCAATTTAAGTGAGGACAGTTATCGATAATTCCATTATTCAACCAGTAAATTTTATGCATAAGAATGAAGTAATCATTTTAAGGTTAGCATTGAATACTTTCCAGTAAAGCCAATGATATTTTTGGCTTCCAGAAATACAATGTAGACGTAGTAGGGCTGGTATGCAGGAATTTCTTTTGTGAAAGGTAAATTAATAAGTTTTCAGTTGGCGGTCTGCCAGCCCAAGACATAAATCAGTGCGAGTGGAAATAGATACCCACTTAATATATTTAGGTATTGACCCCGATGCCTGTTTTATTTTCAAGTTTTGGATACTGCTGTACCAGTGAAATCGAGGAACATCGAAAAACACACTGATCACTCACCCCAGGCAAACAGGCGTCACCATCGGCACCGACAGCTGCGAAATAATCACTTTTTTTTACAAATCATTGAACATCTGTAAGCATTGAACATCTGTAACACAATGTAAGCACACACCTTGATTCTGGGCAGTTTTGCGAGCCTCTCGCCACTTGCCGTGCCGGTAGTATTTGTGCTTACGTAAATTCGACCGGTTCGTGCTGGTGTAATAACATTGCTCGCATCGATATAGCGTTGCCTGTAAAAATGCACATGGCAGCAGCTCTAAGTATTTTAACTGTCACTGGGGGCACTTCCAGACCCTGTAAAGTGTAAAAGACCCCGAGAAATGTCATGTGTCATGTAAAAAGCCCTGTAAAGTGTCAAATGTCATGTAAAAGACCATGAAAAGTGTCATGTGTATCCAAATCTTATTTTATCGTATCCAAATCTTATGTTTTGTATCCAAAAATAAATTTTTGACATATACACTTTAGACATATACATATACAGATTCGTATACAAAAACATAAGATAAGGATACGATAATATAAGATTTGGATACGCTTGACACTTTACACGGTTGGTTACATGACATTTGACACTTTTCAGGGTCTTTTACATGACACATGACATTTTACAGGGACTTTTACATGACACAAGACATTTTACTGGGTCTTTTACACTTTGCAGGGTATTTTACAGGGTCTGGGAGTGGCACCATCTGTGACAGATTATGTCACAAAAGAAATTACCTGCGGGTCCTCTTTGGGATCATCAATGAGTCGCAGCGACCCGGCATATCCGCGCACAACTTTCAGATCGTGCGCTTTGTCGTCCGCTTTCACGGCTGGCTTTTTCGAATGTCGTCCAATCTCAGAGAGCAGCGCAGTGTCGATGAATGGATCATCATAGTCATAGTTGTAATCGACCTGCGCAGCGGTCACTGTTGAGTAAGTATCGAAGCCATTGTGCCTGCGCACACTAGTTTTCACACGAAATTTCGATAACATTCGAGTTTTCTACAAGGTGGCCGTCAACTACAGTTAACGAAGATTAAAATGACTTATCGTGAAAAACTCAAAAACACTGTTAAAGCTTATTTACGAGTTTTCGAAATTTCGCGTGAAGACTAATAGTGTGCGCAGGGCCAATCCCGCATTCTGTCGGGTTACAACGTCGGTTTTCAAATGCCTTTTCAAGTGACAAATAAATCCAATATGTTAAAATCAACTGTAAACTTGAAAAATAGATAAATATTTATGATTTATTATTTATTATGAACCATTTATTGACGCTAGAATAGAATTTGACACAATGACTGAAAATTTACAGTGTGCGGGACTGGCCTCAGATCGACCCTGGGACTCATACAAAAGTACAAAAAATAAGCATACATCCTCCTCGTTGTCGTCCTGCTCGCCCTCATACTCGTTTCCCAGCTCATCAATATGCTGCATGAGATCATCGATCCCGCCATTAGCAAGTTTCTCATCCGCATTTTGGCTTGACTCAGCAAAATCCATCCCACCCGACCCATCGTCAATTTTACGTTTCTTTGTATTCGCATTTGCATCCTGCACAATCTGCTGGGCGGTGTTTGGAACCTGCGGGACATGTAGTCCAGGGGGCAGTCCCAGACTCTGTAAAATGTCATGTGTCCTGTAAAATGTCAGGTGTCATGTAAAAGACCGTGTAATGTATCCACATCTTTTTGTATCGCATCCAACTCTTTTGTTTTTGGACATAAGATTTGGATACGATACTATAATATTTGGATACACATGACACTTTACAGGGTGTTCTACATCACACACGACACTTTTACACTTTACAGGGTCGTTTACATTTTACAGGGTCTGGGACTGGCACCAGGATCGTGCGGCTGGGCGTGTCCCAGCTGGTCGATCAGATGTTCGTATATGACGTGTTGTTGCAGCAGCCACGCGCTGTGGTTGGTGGCATAGGCGCACCGGTTGCACTGGAAGCGTTCCTGGGGGGCATCGGGTATAGTGATGGAGGATAGGTAAATACCTACATACTTTACTTGGCAGATTGGACACTCTGCACTCGCACTAATTTATGTCTCACGTTGGAAGCGTGCCAATGATAGTTAAGCCATAGGTACTCTTTTTGTAAAAAAAATAAAAAGACCATTGTTGTGAATATTTTGGCGCGCGTGCCTGGTGTAAGGTGTAAAGTCGCTGGAGTATATTACGGGTCACGAACAGGTAAGCTAACAGGTCTAGTGTTGCAACTTGCAGCATCAGTTAATCCTCCCTGAACAACCGGAATATTGTCACAAGTGTTCACCCCAAGCACGCCAGCAGGGGGCTCGAGGGGGACGTGAGCACCCTGAGAGCAATTGAACATGAATACTTCGCAGGACATAGAATGGACATGAAAGGTAGATCACCTGATGCATTTGCGCCTTGTGCTTGAGCAGCTGCGTGGGCGAGGCGAAGTGGGGCCGGTGGTCGCACAGGACGCACACGAAGACGAGCTCCTCGAAGGCGACGTGCTTGTAGGCCGCGTGCAGCTCCAACTGCTCCGCGCTAGCCAAGTCGCCCACACCGCACCCCGCTAGTTCGCACCAGACACCCATTATGTACCCCGATAGGTATCTGGATGAAAATTATTTGAGTGTTGTCAACTACTGTTGACGGAGATGAAAAATAATTAACTCTGGTAGATTCATATGTGCTCACGACATTTTTAGTATTTTCGCTGGTCAACTAGTGTGCGTGAGCACAACGATAACATTTCAAACGTTATTGCCACGGTACTGAGAGTTGCTCAAAAGAGTTGTTTAAAAAATGAAATCTTTCCTGTTGAGATTCCTGTAAATATTTCATCCTAGGCAATTGCAAGTGGACAAGTGTTATTTATAATGTAAAAAGACATCATTAGGAGTGAAATGCTGCCATTAGGAGCGGCATCTGAGCTTGGAGATGAACAGTTTCAGCGATGACGATCCAATGAACGTATAGATGCGGAATGTTTATATAAACCAAACCATCGAACAAGAACAAAAAAATACATCCATTTTTCAATAACAGAGGAAAGAGTAGACTCGAAAAGTCTTTAGGATAAAGCGTGGTGCATCTGAAGGGGGACAAACAAATCATTTTTGACATTCCAAATATTCTACTCTACGAAAAAAATTCGTATTGTTGTGTTTTACGTCACAAATATCGGAAATCTGAGTGTATTCTGTTAAAAATATTTAACCACAAGAAAACACATTGGTACATATTTACCTAAATAAATTCAAACAGAGAACAGTATATTTGATTTAAATATCTATAAAAATACATATTTTATTTCCTAGAATACTTCTCGATTGAGCGAGTTAGGATGAAATCCCCCCCCCCCCGAATAACCCCCATCTAGAATTTGCGTAATAAACACGTGAGTGATGTAAAATAAAATTTACGGCATGTATTTAGAAACGTTTTTTAAATAGAATAATGTGTGAACCTTGACTCAGGACTAGTGATGTGAAAAACGTCAGAACTTTGGCGCCAAGCGCCAAAAGCGCCATGTGCTTTTCCGACCCCCAGCACCAAACGCCAATGGCGCCAAGCATTTTGTTCCTGGCGCCGGTTAAAAATAGCGCCAAGCGCCAAAAGCGCCATGGCGCTTTTCATGTGCATGCCGCCACAGCAAAATAGCGCCAACCGACATGGCGCTTTTTGCTTTGGCGCTAGCGTCAGGCGCCAGCGCAATGGCGATTTTACACCACTACTCAGGCCGTACCCAGCGGGCTCCCGGGCCAGTAAAAAAAAGATACTAGGAACTAGGGTTCAAACGATATATCGTATCGAATATCGGATATCGACCATTTTTTAATATCGAATATCGAATATCGATATCGAAAATTTTGAAAAAATATCGAATATCGATATCGAATATCGACCATTTTTTCGATATATCGAACCTGTATTGTGTCCCCAAATTTACTTTTCATTTTCATTTTGAGATGTTTATGGTTGATCTGATGTGCTTATAGTATTGTATTTGATGAGTAAAAGTACAGTATTTATAATGTCATTGTTGTTTGAGTGCTAAATTTGAAGCCAGAAAACGCTGATATACATTTTTTGCAACATGCCCTTAAGCAATTAGGTTAGGATGAACTGTAATATCTACCAATTGTTATTTGTCTGATAAACTTTGATTCATCATGTTTTTCTTCTATTTTCTACCATTGAGTGATGTAAAGCTTGTTAAAATCACTTGTAAAGAGATGATTAAACATGTGTGCAACCACATGAAAATACAATATGCCACTTGAAATATGCCTTGCTTTACCAAAAGCATATCACAATATCGAATATCGAAAATATCGAAATATCGAATATCGAATATCGACCATTTTTCAATATCGAATATCGAATATCGATATCGAGGTTCCATATCGTATCGATATCGAATATCGAGTTTCAGAAAAAAATATCGAATATCGAATATCGATATCGAAAATTTTGAAAAAATATCGAATATCGATATCGAAAATTTTGAAAAAATATCGAATATCGATATCGAAAAGTCATATCGTTTGAACCCTACTAGGAACGGCACGTTTATGGTAGCGATTTAGAATGAAAAAAGGAACTAAAGCAAAATGAAACCAATTGGCACCAATAACTATATTTGAAAACAACAAAAAACTACTAGACAAATGAAACAAAGGCGCCGGAGCCAGACACGACAGAAAATTCAACTATCTAAATACAAAATCATCAAAAAAGTTTCTTCAACAACTGCTCCTTGTGTTTGGACTGTAAATGAGTTCTCAGACCAGTGGTGCTGCCGGTGGGCGTGCGCAGCGAGATGGAGCAGAGGCAGCAGGTGGCCGACTGCATGCCGGGGTCCTGCGAGAAGAAGTGCCACACGGCGCTGCCCCTCGCGCGACCACGCCCAGCCCCGCTCGGAGAGAAGCCGCCGCCTCTCGGTTGTGCTGCCTGCGTTTGGAATGATGCTTGTTTGTGGGCGTTTCACAAAGGTGGATAAGCGAACGACGATATCTCAAGGGCGGTGTGCCTCAGCGAATTTAATCTCTCAGCGCATCAAAGCTCTCAGTGCATACAAACTCTCAGCGCATCTAAGCTCTCCGTGCATATAAACTCTCAGCGCATCTATGCTCTCAGTGCATCTAAAACTGCTGCCAGCGCATCTGAACCCTCAGCGCATCTGAACCCTCAGCGCATCTGAACCCTCAGCGCATCTGGACCCTCAGCGCATCTATGAACCTTATGCTGTGCCAGCACATGCGTCAAGGGGCCAGAATCAAAAATATTTGCCGTACTACGCCGCACCCCATCTATGAAAAAAAACTTAAAAATTGAAACACTTTTTCCTGAAGGTTTGCCATGGTTAGGCGTCAAAGATCTTTGATTTTGCCACTGCATCACTACAGGACAGGGTGCATAAATGCGGACCGTGTGCCAGCATACATCTAAACCCATTGCACATCTAGACAGGGTCTGCAGATAAACAGCGATGATATACATGTTGGATCGATAAACATCTATCATTCAATCAAACATAGCTCATTATTCACGTGCGCTGGCAGCATGCATTGTTTCCATCGTCAGCGGGCCCGAATTTGGTTGGATGATAGTGATGTTAGTAGACAGGGCACAGGCACACTCTACAGTTTGCAGTATACTCACAGGCATCACGGTATATGCCTTTGTGTTTGTCGCCCACTGTAGAGCGGGTGTGTCAAATAATCCACTAATATATTAATCCTAGATGTGTGGTGGGTAGAATTAGATGGGTGGCGGGTAATGGGTTGTGTAATGGGTTTATACGTAAACTAGGCCTCAGTCTAAAAATGCGCGGGGGGTTTAGATGCGCTGGGAGCCTGGGAGCAAATCAGATGCACTGAGATCTTAGATGCGCCGAGAGTTTCCGCCGTTTTGTCGACCAGCGTGGGAACATAAAATAAAAAAATCGTGTAATTGTGGAAATGTAGAAAAAGCTGTGTACTTATATATCCGACAACTTCGAGCGGCGCTTCACAGCTGACCTTGAATCGAACTGGTGCTACGGCAGATATCGTTTTCTTCACTTTTTGACGGGTTCCACCAGAGAACGTTGGCTCATCCGGATCATAGTCAGGGTCAGATTCATGCTGCAACAAGTAAACAAATATTTACGACTCAACCAGTCATGGTTTCAAGCATTAGCATTCACGGAACTGGTAGGTATATTTCCCCTTCCCATGGATAGGCCGGTATTGTTGAAGATAAACGTGGCCAAATGAAAATAATGGGTTAGGATCCGTGCCCCTGTAAACGTGGTGCTCATGTAGGCCCAGTTATCATGTAGCGTTACCCGGTGCTCGGGGATGTAGCCACGCTTTTTGAGCGAGGGGGTTAGCATACAGAGCCTGGTGAATGGACGGTGAGCCCAGGCACCATTGTAGACATCGCGCCATGTCGTGAATGGAATTGCCGGTGACCACCCAATGTTAACATATAAAAACTTAGATATACATTAATGTATGACAAAGGGTACGAAATTTAGTCATTTGTCGTGGTATTTACACTCCTGAAACGTACACAACAATAAAAAGGGAGTATCAGGTGCGGAAATACGAGAAGATGACGCCTGACCGCGCCTTGTGGGAATACCACACAGCACACCACCAGGTCTACATGAACAACGGGCCTACATCAGCACCCGGTTTACATGAGCACGGATGCGAACTCGTTCACATGAACGTACGGCAGCATCGGTTGGAAAATCGTCAGCGGCAAACTGTTGCACTGGATCGAACTCTGCGGGTACACCGAAGTCGGCTTCAAACTGCTGTCCCTCCACCTGCACCGTCTCCGCATGCCGCAACTCATTCGAGGGATCGGATGCATTATACGGCACTTCAGACTTGATTATTATGTGCTTCTTTTTCGCTGCCCTCGGCGGTTTGGCGACGCTTGGCAGGTGCAGCTGCGGGTCGTGCGGCTGCGCGTGTCCGAGCTGGTCGACCAGGTGCTCGTAGATGACGTGCTTCTGCAGCAGCCACGCGCTGTGGTTCGTCCCGTACGCGCACCGGTTGCACTGGAAACGCTTCTGCGACGGGCACCGGCAGTGGCCAATGTGCTGCCCACGACACGAGGCAAACGCACCTGGGCGCCCGCTGCCGGCTGGGGGGCCGGCTCTCGGTTGCTGGCTGCACTGGCGCCGAGCACAGACGCGGCCACGTCGTTGCACACTGGCGCCGCACCCTGCGCACAGCAAGACAATGCATCACCGCAGCGGCACACTGCAGCGCGCAGACTCACCTGATGCGTGGCCGCTTTGTGCTTGAGCAGCTGCGTGGGCGAGGCGAAGTGGGGCCGGTGGTCGCACAGGACGCACACGAAGACGAGCTCCTCGAAGGCGACGTGCTTGTAGGCCGCGTGCAGCTCCAACTGCTCCGCGCTCGCCAAGTCGCCCACGCCGCAACCCGCCAGTTCGCACCAAACACCCATTATGTATCCCGATAGGTGAATATCTGGGCGAACGGTTCAAATTCGGTAAAAGCCAAAAAATTACGACAAGTTTTTTCCACAGATACACAGGTTATCGTCCTAACCACGCCACTTCAAATTGTTTGCGGTAATAGCATAATGGGACGTGCTGCGCTGGAGCAAAAATTTCGAACAACACTGTATGTGCTAGTTTTACTGAATACGATAAATAAAGTTACTAAAGCTGGTAAATATGTCTTAAACACATTTGAGTTTACCGAGATGTGTTCGTCAACGGCGAGGACTCCATGCGCATGTAAACTCGGTGCCCATGTAGACCCGGTGTCCATCTAGCGCTAACCCAGTGCCCATGCAGACTCGGTGCGCATGCAGTGCCGGCTAGATGGGCACCGGGTAACATGCGCACCGGGTTGTAGCGCTACATGGACACCGGGCGGGTTGCCAGAATGAATCGTGGATGAAATTGTACCAGTGTTGCAAAAACGTATTTATGTTTACCCGAAATACCCAGGTATTCAGGTATTTATACTTGCGTTTACGTGAACGTTTTTCAAAAATACCATTACATTTTATTGCGTTTTCCTGGCACAATTACCTGGATACCAGAGAAAACGTAGAAAAATAAGTTATGTTAAAAAAACATGTTACCTCACCCTGGAAAATATTACTTATAATAGCAGAGCACTTTTTGAAATTTTTATGTTTACGTTTTATTTTACGTTTACCTAGGTATTTTAGAAATATAAATATGTTTTAGTATTTATGTTGAAATTTGGAAAAGGTATTTATGTTTACATTTACGTTTTCCAAAAAATTCCAGTATTTTAACAACACTGCATTGTACTCATACATGGGTATGGTAGTCATGTAACCCCCGTGCATATAAACCCGGTGCCTATGTAGACCGGTGCGCACCGGGTCTACATGGGCACCGGGTAGAAATACATGGGCACCGAGCCTACATGCGCACCGAGTTTACATGCGCACAGGCACAGACCCTTCGTCAACTACTATCTACGGCGATCAAAAATGGTTAATTCTGGTAAACTAAAATGCGTTCAAAACAAATTTATCAGTTTAAAAAAATATCGTTTTCCAACAAGTGTGCGATGGGCACAATTAACGTGTTGCCACAAGACTGCGACGAGTGAGAGATGTGCTGAAACGGGTTGTTTCAAAAATTGAAATCTTTCCTGTTCAGGTTCCTGTAGATATTTCATGCGAGGCAATTGCACGTGGACAAATGTTATTGATAATGTAAAACGACACCATTGGAAGTGATACGACGAAAGAAATGCCGGTACTTTAGGACCGGCACCTGAGCTTGGAGATGAACAGTTTCATAGACGACAATTAAATGAACATATTTTTAGATGCGGAATGTTTTCATGAACCAAACCATTGCGTAAGAACAAAAATATCCATTTTCGAATAACGTAACAATCAAGCGTGGTGCAGAGACGTATTGACCGTATTTCCTCGAAATACCGCCGTCTCGAAATAATCAAAATACCGTATTACCTCGAAATACCCCCATGGGGGTTTATTATTTCGCCAGCAAAATTTGAGGGGGGGTTAATTCGAGGGGGGGGTTTATTCGAGGGGGGGTCTTATTATTTCGTCAGAAATTTTCGTAAGGATCGTAGTAAATAGTAGGCATTTGCATGCCCAAAACAGGTAATAAATGTGTCCAAACAAGATATATTTGGACATAAAAACGTAGATTAGCTACACAAACATGTCCATGTGTAGCTGCAATACAAATAAACAGTAAATTACATCATGTACATTGCATACATGACGTATTTATTATGTACATGACGTACATCATTCCGAAGGGGGGGGGGTATTTCGAGGGGGGGTTTATTATTTCCCCAGCCGATTTTGAGGGGGGGTTAATTCGAGGGGGGGGTTAATTCAAGGGGGGGATAATTCGAGGTAATACGGTAATAAATAATCGAAATACCCCCCCCTCAAAATGCGCACTATGAATTTATTAGCCCCGTGATACGTCAGAACTGTCCATGTACTAAATATTTATATCTACATACTTATAAGTCCATAGATTCTTATATTTACATGGTGCTTATTGGCCCTACACACACTAGTTTTCACCGTGACCGATGTGAAAACTGAAATGGCGACATGGCGACATCCAGCCTACTCTTTTTGTATGCTATATGTGATTTAGTTTTAAATTTTTTAAATTTTAACTTTCATTAATCTAAATTCCAATTAAAATGAAATAAAATCATTCAACCGTGTTCATTTATTTGCATTTGAAAAACTTTCAGTTTTCACACGAAGTCACGGTGAAAACTAATGTGTGTAGGCACATTGTTGCATTTTCTACGTCTGCGTATGTTACAAACTCCAAATTAGTACTGGAAGTTCAAATAATGTCTGGCAAAATAATAAGCCCCCTTTCCCACGAAATAACCCCCCACTTTAAAATTTTCACTCTGAAACAATCACCCCCGGGGGGTATTTCGAGAAAATACGGTATCTAAAAGGTGACAAACAAATTATTTTAAACATTCCAAATATTCTACTCAACGAAAAAATTCGTATTGTTTTGTTTTACGTCGCAAATATCTGCAAATATATGTGTATTCTGTTAAAAAATTTAACAGCAAAAAAACATTGCGATTTACAAAGAAAAGCAATGAAACATAGAACAGTAGATTGACACAAAATAGGTATCTGGATGAGTGTTGGTTTTAGATGATTGCTGATCTAATATGCACGAATGTGCTCGACACAAATGCCCCCCTCGAACAACACCCATTTAGAATCTGTGTAATAAACATGTGAATGATGAACACTGAAATTTGTGGCGTGTACAAACGTAAAATAGAACGAGTGAGTTCACATAGGTGAACTCTAGGTCGTAGTCAGGAGCGGAGGACCCTACCCCGGCAGGAAATAAATATCCAGAAATACACCTTTGTGTAGCGATTTCGAATGGTTTCAGATAATTTTAGAAGCTTTTCCATTTTGGCGCCATTTGAAAACAGGACAAACTACAATTTTGAAAAATGCCAAAATTTATTCGTCACAAAACGATGGTATCGGGCACAGCAGAAAAATTTAAAGCGCCAATGCAATGGCACTGTCGACATAGGCTCCCTAAAAATGTAAACCCGCTGGCAGTGTAGACCCGGCGGACATGTAGCGTAGTCCTACATGTTACGACAAGAAAAGCCGTTACTTTTCACTTTTCGATTTTTCTTGTCACTTTACACTTTTTAAAGTGAAAATAACTTATATGTTAAGTTAAAAAGATACATGCCAATCCTTAATTGTCAATTTTTACCCCCCACTACAGGTCTGCTGGGTCTACCTACATGGCCGACAGGTAGAAATACATGTCTGCCAGGTCTACATGGCCAGCAGGTTCAGATGTCCACAGGTACAGGGTCGACAGTGTCATCCACCTATCCAACTACAAAATCATCAAAAAAGTTTCTTCAGCAACTGCTCCTTGTGCTTGGACTGTAAATGAGATCTAAGGCCAGTAGTGCTGCCATTGGATGTGCGCAGCGAGATGGAACAGAGGCAGCAGGTGGCCGACTGCATGCCGGGGTCCTGCGAGAAGAAGTGCCACACGGCGCTGCCGCGCTTGCCGCCGCCCGCACCAGACGCACTGGCGGCAGCGCGCCCGCGACCGCGCCCCGATGTCCCAGTGGGAGAGAAGCCGCCGCCTCGGGGCTGTCCTGCCTGCGTTTGGTAATGGTTGTAGTTTGTGGTGCGTTACACAAAGGTGGCTAAGAGAATGGCGATATCTCAAGGGTGGCGTAATTCAGAGCATCTAAACTGTCAACACAACTAAGCTCTCAGTGCATCTAAAATTGCTGCCAGCGCATCACAACTCTCAGCGCATCCATGAACACTATGCTGCGCCAGCGCAGGGGCAGAATCAAAGATACAGATGCGCCGCGAGCGAATCAGATGCACCGAGAGCTTAGATGCGCTGAGAGTTTGGATGCGCAGTTTCGCCGTTTTGTCGTCCAGCGTGGAAACATTCAATGACCATGCATGTGGAAAACTATCGTGTTAACATATTGTTAAATGTCCAAACATCTATCATCCGACAATGTTGAGCGGCGTCTCACAGTTATTGGAGGCTGACCTTGAATCGGACCGGTGTTACGGCTGATATTGTTTTCTTCACAGGCACTTTTTGAGGGGTACCGCCAGAGAACGTCGGCTCATTCGGATCATAGTCAGGGTCAGCTTCATCCTACAATAAATAAAAGTATGATATTTCGAGCGGAAATAAACTATTCATGCATTAACTATTTGCTGCAAGTATACTCACCGGGCTGCAAAGTATGCGCCCAAAATTACTTATGTCTTAGTCGATAACGCGCGAGGAGGATACTTATGTACGCAGCTTGAGAAAAAAAGAAAGAAATTTAAGCAGAAAAAAGGTGGAGTTGAGTTAAGCCAACATGTTTCATGCCTGAAATCATTTCACTCCTTTTTCTTAAGAATTTTAATCACTTCTAATAATGACGTCATGATGGAGTGTTTCCTTCAGAAAATTGGATACCAACCGGTCAGCGAAGTATACAAAAAATGCACTGTAACATGTTCAGGTGAACGTACAGCGGCATCGGGTGGAAAATCGTCGGCGGCAAACTGATCCAGTTCATCGAATACTGCGGGTGCACCGAAGTCGGCTTCAAACTGCTGTCCCTCCACCTGCATCGCCTCCGCGTGCCGCGACCGATGCGGGGGATCAGATGTATCATGTGGCAATTCGGACTTGACCATCGTGTTTTTCTTTGTCGCGGGAACAGTGCCCTTGGCGACCTTTGGCACACTGAGTGCGGGGTCGTGTTCGTGGGCGTGTCCGAGCTGGTCGACCAGGTGCTCGTAGATGACGTGCTTCTGCAGCAGCCACGCGCTGTGGTTCGTCCCGTACGCGCACCGGTTGCACTGGAAACGCTTCTGCGACGGGCACTGCAGTGGCCAATGTGCTGCCCACGACACGAGGCAAACGCACCTGGGCGCCCGCTGCCTGGGCGGCCGGCTCTCGGTTGCTGGCTGCACTGGGGCCGAGCACGCGCACGGGGATGTCGTTGGACACTGGCGCGGCGCCCTGCGCGCAGCAAAGACAATGCATCACCGCAGCGGCACACTGCAGCGCGCAGACTCACCTGGTGCGCGGCCGCTTTGTGCTTGAGCAGCTGCGTGGGCGAGGCGAAGTGGGGCCGGGCGTCGCACAGGACGCACACGAAGACGAGCTCCTCGAAGGCGACGTGCTTGTAGGCCGCGTGCAGCTCCAACTGCTCCGCGCTCGCCAAGTCCTCAGCGCAACATCCCTGTTCGCAGCACGAAATACCCATCGTGGAGTGGTGCTGAGGAGTACAGCAAGTTTACCTTTTGGCGATGTGGGTATAGTAGACCGAATTGCTACGCATTGACAATTTGCACATAAATTATTCGTGGAAATAGTGTTATGAGACAGGTGCAGCAAGGTAAGGCCAAAACTTTTGTGGCCACCGATGTCCTCTAAACAGAAACAAAATCATATATTTTTTACACACGGTAAAAATCACAACCCGGAAATTTCATTTCACAATTCAAACCCTCGGCAAATTTGTTGCAACACCCATAACTTCAAGTTTACAAACATGAAATTTAAATACCTATAATGTTTGAAATATTGAAATACATTTATGTAACATCAATTTACTGGAATTTTTAAACGGTGAATAAAAATAAAAATAGCATGTTGCAATTGCGTTGATGACATCACCGTGAAGTAAAACATACCTATAAGTTGACAACACATTGCCGCAAACGGAGTTCTTTGATAAAAAGCATTACATTGAATAGCGATCATTTTAAAGTAAACAATAACAAAACCACTAAACAAATGGCAAAACAGTCACTGATCAGGCTCGGAATGTTATCAGCCATTATCAACCCGGCAATTATCAGGCTTTTCCGCAGAACGTGATTGATTGTGTGGAATAGAATATGCTCTGATGAAATTGTATTTACGCTGCCAAAATCAATGTGGCTTTCAGTGGTAGCCAGCTTACAATCAGGGCAATTTCACGCAAATTTGTCTAATGACATGCGAAATGTAAAGTACCCTGTAAAAAATTGTTTCCTGGTATTTGACAGTTTACATAACATTTCACAGGGTTAGGGAGTGGCCCCAGAATTGCATACAATGAATCTTGACTGAAAAACATTCGGGTTCATCAAATCATCAGCCCTGACAAACACAATCTTCTCGCTAAGAACAGAGCGCTAATCGAATTACTACAAACTTTTCAGGTATAGGGTAAAAAAAACAAAAAATGACCGAATGGATCAAAACGAAATAGCTAACGAAAAACAAAAAGAAATACGAAGAAACATGCCGTTTTCTGCATACAATCTTTGAATGCTGTTACAGTTGGGTACAACTTTTTCTAAATTGACTGCTATACCGTTTTGGATGAATCCATTACTTATTTACTAAGCAAATTCAAATTTCCGTATATGGATAGGAAAAATGCCGAAAAAACCCGGCTGAATTTCGCATAAAAATACAAAGCATGTTTTCAAAAAAAGCATTGTAGCCGCGATGGCATCACATCAATAATGGTGCCATTCATTTATGTTTCGTCTACTAGTAGCTAATTTGATTTGGTGAACTTAACAAACATAAATATTGAACGTCCTAAGGGAAGCTCCGAACACTGTAAAGTGTCAAATGTCATGCAAAGCGTCATACAAATGAGACAAATGTCATGTAAAATGTCAAAAGTTCATGTATTTCAAACATTTGTAAAAACATTCAACCCGAAAATCGCGAACGAAAATTTTGCCGAGCAGCTCACATTTTACATGACATAAAAAGATAGCCAAATATTTACCATGACATTTTGCATGGTACAGGACTGGCCTCAACAGTTTTCAACTCCGCAAACACGAAAAAAAACTCTGGAAAAAAAATGAAAACACGAAACCCCCAACTTCAATCATTCATCAAACACACCAATCAAAACGCGCATCAAAACAGGCTCCTCAACAGCTGGTCTTTGTGCTTGCTCTGCAAATGACACCTGAGCCCAGTAGTAGTCCCATTGGGCGTGCGCAGCGACGCGGAGCACAGGCAGCACGTGGCCGACTGCAAGTCCGCGTCCGACGAGAAGAACTGCCACACGGCGCTGCTGCGCTTGGCGCCGCACGAGCTCCCGCCGCCGGGACGACCGCGACCGCGGGAGGACGCGCCGCGCGGCGAGTAGCCGCCCCCGACCGATTGTGAGGGTGCCTGCGGTGATGCCGTTGGATAAGTACTTTCGAATCAGATGTCCAGCGAGTCTCTTGAGCGTACGCGAGTACTTAGATCCCTTAAAAGAGCGTCGAAACAAAAAGAGCGGGCCTAACAAGCGGCGACTGGTCTTCCTGACAGGCGCTAAGGAGCCCGCCCAAGTCCCTCTTTTCTTCCTGCTCCAGCAACTGGGTGTACAGGTGCGGGTGGTGGCGCGCCAAGTGCCTGCGCATGCTGCTCGTCGACCCGCCGGTCACCTTTAAGATGGCCGCGTCGCACCGTTCTTTGCATTGCGCTATATCGCCGTCGCGAATGAAGTACTGCCATACGACGGCCAACGCCTGAATTTGAGACCTTGGCGTAGTCAACACACGGCGGCGCGGATTGCCGCCGTCGCTTTAATAATGCCACCCAAGCCCAATAAAATGCATGTGATAAATACAAAAATATGTCAAATATGGAGTGTGGAATAGCGCGTAAAACATATATTGTTTTATAACACGGCAAATAATGAATTCCAGGTAGACTATGCCAGGGAAAACTGCCAGGGAAGGTTCCCGAACATTTGGACATTGCGGGGGTGAGGAGTCCAAATGAATATTACCCTAGGTATTTGACCGTATTTCCGGTGGGTTGAAAAGACGGGTATTGAATAAGCTGTAGTCTAGATGACATACAGCAACTTTGACATAACGTGAAAGCAACATGCGTTTAAGGTTTTAGTGAAAGTGACACGCGGGCAGGATGGAAGTTCATAGAATATTCACCTACATATTTATCGGCTACAACCTACAATTTGCCCCTCAACATCAGCGACTCTTACCAGACATTATTACCAAGAAATGAACGTCGACACGCCTTATAGCACATTGTCTTGACAGTAAGTATCCTCGACGGACCGCAAAGTATGCGCCCAAAATTACTTATGTCTTAGTCAATAACGCGCGCGCAGGATACTTATGAATGCACTTCACAAAAAAGAAAAATATTTTAAAAAGAAAAAGGCGGAGTCGCGTACAAGTGACGAATGTTATCTTTCCGAAACGTTTTTTCTTTTTCGTTGGGACAATTTTGATTTTAATTATGATGTTATGGAGTTTTTCTTCAGAAAAATGCATAGCATGCGGTCCATCGAGTATACAAGTTTTTATTTCCTGGTCGTCATATTGATGGATCGGTAATGCGCTTTTGTTGTGCTTGCAGAAATTTACCGTGCTTCAAATTTACGGCAGTTATTGCACAATTTCACTGCTGCAACAACTGCGATCACTGTCAGCAGGTTTTTCAATCACAATACAAACAGCATTTTTACTTTACTGTCATTACACTGCTGTGACAATTGCAACTGCTGACAAAACAAAGCTACGAGGACATTCAGAAGGAAAAAACGGAGTCATGGAAACCGCCAAGCGCCAAGTTGTGTCACGATACTTTTAGCATCTTTCAATGGCGCCAGCACCATATTATGGATATTTGATAATTTGTCAAAAGGTGCCACACACATTGGATGTCAACTGTTTCGCCGTCAACTCGATTTTAGTTCGATTTAGGTAGCAGGACAATTTTCAAATGCACGTACGGCAAAGTCGAAGAGGAATTTATATAAACCATGTGCATTTGAACAGTTTCGCAGCCCATAAACAAAAATTTATGAAAAATTGTCGGACCAGTTGACATACGACAGTTTTTCATAGATTTTTAGTTTATGGGCTGCGAAACCATGTTCAAATGCACATGGCAATATAAATTCCTCTTCGGCTTTGCCGCACGTGCACTTGAAAATTGTCCTGCGACCTAAATCGAACTAAAATGGAGTTGACACCGAAACAGTTGACATCCAGTGTGTGGCGCCAAAGACAAACTAAGAGTCGCTGTGCAGACAAGTCGTGCCGTTGAGATGACCATAGCAAATGCTGGATGACACAAAAGTACTCGAGTGCACCAGTACATTTCTGGGGAGCATCGACTATCAATGATACGATATATACCTGAAGAGTCATTTTTTATCAGACTTTTTGACTGGGGACTGGGGAGTTATGCGGAGGGTTTTTCGAGGGGAGGAGTTTTTCATCGGAATATTTTTTTCGATGCATGACCATTTTTTGTAAATATGAATGGGGTTAAATTAGTTCCATAAGTCTGAATAAAAATTTCATAATTCAAGCAATGAAATCATGTTAATGAACATCAGCTGCAAAAGAGTACACGTTAAGAAGTTTTTTTTACACGTGTGACATTTTTCTCACCCATCGTAGGGGGGGGGGTCATTCAATTTGAGTTTTTTTTTCCCTCACATAGCTCACAGGCAGAGTTTTTCGAGGAGGTACTTATTCCGGGATTTATGGTAATTTCTTTTCAGGCGATGGCGCCGTAATCATGAGAAAGTTGGCGAGTGACAGACAGCTGCACTGGGCATTACCACGTACCAAACTACCAATACATAGGTGACCGATACAAATGTAAACTACCCATACGTAAATATAACCAAAGCACTATAAATGAATACCAAATACAAGCTCATTTCACATGCTCAAAGTTGCCGATCAACAATACAACAACACAAGATGAACGTTATCCACAGTGGAATGGCCGACTGAATAATCGCAGTGATTAGAAAAACGCCAAGACTTTGGCGAAAAAGGAAACATTGCCGGCGGCTTTTTCAGCATTAGGCGCCAGGCAGCCGCAGCATGGCGCTGTTCTACTAGACACGAACACATATTGCACTCACGCAAACATATATGTGGCGAAAACATACACAATACATTGTATTAAGTCCAAAATCGGAAAAAATGAAAAACTGGAGCGACTCCGCATTAGCCATTCACGACATCATCAATTCTTCCGCATGTTTCGACCGCAGGTGGCACATCATGCCGATCGTGTTGCCGTTCTTACTGCGGACATGAGCGCCGCACAGATTGCACGTGGCGCTCTCGTCCCTCCGATACTCTTTGTTAAAATAATGCCACACAGCGCTGGCTTGGCGGCGGCGGCAACCACCTAAATCGATATCCTTGGACTGTCCCAGCCAGCGCACTGCATTATCTATCGATTTTCTCTGCACAAATGCCGAGGTTACGCGCGGTGATTAGTCGAGGTGGGCCTACTAGTCATGTAAACCCGCTGGTCATGTAGGCTCGCCAATCATGTATTTTAGGGGGGGTTAGCAATGCACAGCGCATAGTCATAAATGCAATGTGGCCCGTGCTATGTAATCTACTCACCCCAGTGCTTATCTCCTGTGCCGTGCTAATCCCCCCTAAAATACATGACTGGCGGGGCGGGCCTACATAACTAGCGAGTTTACATGACTACAGGCGCATGGTCGATCGGTCGCCCTTGCTTCAGGAAGTATTTTTTTGAAAAATGCGCAGTCGTTCATGCGCAAAGTCATTCTTGCAAAATTGACACCATGCGAAAATAATTTTTCCAAGTGAACAAGCATAGGTGAAATGTTGCATTAATGAATGTGCAACAAATGATACGGTTTGACAGCCCGATGGAAATACACCTGTACATGAATAGATACCATGTGGGCACCTTTGCCACATGGACATCCAGTGCAGTATATATGCGCATGCACGCATGCACCCATGAAGGTATGGTGAACAACCAGTTGACTTAACTACCCGCCAGATATCACAGCTTCATTTATTCTGACACAACGAACTTGTAATTACTGTGGTTTGACGGTTCAAACGTTTTGAAGTCACCATTTACGCAACACTCGTTTTTCTCAGATATCAGCGGATGTCCAGTAAGCTGTGATGTCCAGCGGGCAATGTCCAATATCATTCACCCCCACGAATACAGTCGCCATTCACGAAACATTTACCAATTACACTTCGACAACTTTGAGCATGATCCACTACTTTTCCACGGAACACTGACCTTTGTTCGACCGATGGAGCCGCGACCCGGCGATTTCTTCACATGCGACATTCCGCCGCCGGCGCCGGAGAAAGTTGGTTCGCTTGGATCGTAGTCGGGGTCCCCATCGTCCTAAAATATAAGAATGGATATGGTAGGGTTACGGTAGACAGCGAACAAAAGTGACTGTAAGGACGCACGCAAGGGAAAGATTCAGCCGCAAACTCATGGTCGGGATCAAACTGCTCAGCGCCACCAAATTCAGCGCCAAATTGTTGCCCTTCCGCGTGCATCGCTTCATCCTGGTATGCAGATTCACCCGCGTAAATAGCCACATTCTCGGTTGGTGGCATCTCAGTTTTCACCAATCTGCGCTTCCGTTTCCCTTGTGCAGTAGTACCCTTGCTGAGCTGCGGCACACTCAGTCCGGGGGTCGTGTTCGTGGGCGTGTCCGAGCTGGTCGACCAGGTGCTCGTAGATGACGTGCTTCTGCAGCAGCCACGCGCTGTGGTTCGTCCCGTACGCGCACCGGTTGCACTGGAAACGCTTCTGCGACGGGCACTGGCAGTGGACAATGTGCTAATTTTCATACCGTTTGATAGATTTTCACCTTAAAAATGACTACCGTATATCCTCGAGTAAGTCCCCCTCTCGAATAACTCCCCGCCTCTCGAATAAGTCCCCCCTCTTCTGAGTGTGAGGAAAAAATAGCTCCCCCCCTCGAATAACTCCCCCCTCTTTGATGGGTAGAAAACATTTCGCAACATACCGTATTTCCTCGAAATACCCCCCGGGGGGCGATTGTTTCATAGTGGTCCCGAGAGGGGGGGGGGGGGGTTAAACGAGGGGG
>OZ038450.1:7452682-7473865 GCA_964036195.1 Sphaerolaimus hirsutus | reverse complement strand
GAATACCCTCGAAAATTCTAACTCTCGAATAACTCACCCCTCAAAAACTTCCGACGAAAAAATAACTCCCCGGGGGACTTATTCGAGGATATACGGTAGTTCGTGTTTTAAGGCCTATTTTCAGTATTTTTTTGTACTATGTGTTTTATCGCCGATTTTTAGGTATTTTTTGCACTTTGTTTATATACCTATTTGCTGTCTATTCAACCCTCCCCCCTCGGGGGGATCAAAATTCAAGATATCTCTGGCAAACACACCTTGGCCCCTGCTGCAGGCTGATAAGCACGCGGCGCTGGTTCTTGGTTGCTGGCTGCACTCACGCCAAGCACAGACACGGGGATGTCGTTCGAGACCGGGTCAGCACCCTGCGACCACAAAATAATTTGCATCCACTAGGGATAGCCAGTGTTTTGGAAAGTGCATTTTGAATTTTGCAAGCATCGAAAAAGTTTTTTCAACTCAGCGGAAAATTTGAATACTTAAGCAATGTCTTATGACTGTTTTTTTTTCGCAATGTTACATACCCATAATTAAGACCATCAATAGGAGCGGCCAGTGTTTTTAATGGTATTAAAAAAACATGTTTTTTAACACTTGCATCGGACCCATTTTTTTTAAACATCAGCCAAATATTTGAGTACTGCACTATTTAACTACTTGTACTTATTTTGTAATCTTTTCACATACAATTTATCATTGGTTGTTTTCATTGGTTTTCAGGTATTTTTACTGTAAAAGCTTCCATTTGTTCATGCTATTGTGTTTATAATAAGTCGTCCCCAGTAATAAGTGTCAGTGTAATACATAATATCCAGCCAAAGTGTCCCCGCATACTGGTACAGCGTTCCTTCAAAAAAATGCATAGAATGCGGTCCGCCGAGACCTAAGCCACGTAAATATGTTTGACACAATGCAATATACATAACATGTCGACATAAAAATGGATATTTTGAGAGAGATGATCGTTGATAAGGCTATTTTATGGCCCCACAGCCATTGCATCGCTAGATGAAACATCACAAGGCATTTCCACTTGTATGACATATCTGTATATGTTGACCCATAATTAGGGTTGGAAAAAAATCTGTTTTTTTAACGACCCCGATTTTTTTTTAAATCGATTTTTTAAATAAAAATCGCTGGGGTCAAAATTAGCCCTATTTCTGCCTAAAATCGCCTCTGGGGGTAATAAAAGCCATATAAATTGGTAGGGAATGCACACTTATGCTTTCTGTGCTAATACAGGGGTGGGCATCTTCAGTTACCGCTGGGAAAATGCGATAGATTGAGCTACGGTTGAGCTATCAGAATAAAATTTTAACACAATGGAGTAGACTCCATAGGACACCTATTCTGAAGTTTGCAACCCAAACGGCACATTTTGGGTGAATTGTGGAACACACGGTTTTTAGTGTAATTTTGTGACTTGGCGTCACCCATAGGATAAATCGAGGGTGGCATTTGAGGGGGGGGGGGTCATCGGTCGTTGGTGTCGTCCCATTCTGTCGTACATCGGCCGATTTTGATGCCCTTTGAGTATGTTGTGGTCGGGGCTACTACCAAATTCTTTTTTTACTCGAATAGTCCCCCAGTCCCAAGATAAGGGGGGTGAAGTCACAAAATTACACTAAAAACTGTGTGTTCCACAACTCCTCCAAACTGTGGCCGTTTGGGTTGCAAACTTCAGCATAGGTGTCCTATGGAGTCTACTCTATTGTGTTAAAATTTCATTGTGATAGCTCAACTGTAGCTCAAGCTATCGCGTTTTTCCAGCGGTAACTGAAGATGCCCACCCCTGTATAAGTACTGTAGAGCTTCGGAAAAGCTTGAAAGTCAGTTATTTTTAAGTGTCAAAGTGATTAAATTGAATATTTGTGACGTGAATCAGATTTCATCGACCGATTGGCGCACCGCACACTCAAAATTTTCAAGTGCAGTTCGAACGTTTTTGAGTTCCACCAGGGCGGAACTCCAAGTGCAGTTCAAACGATTTTTTAAAGGATTTTTAGGGCATTTTTTGGACATTAGAACGGAGTCCGGACGAATTCGTACACTTTTCGCTGATTTGCGTGTCACAACATTTCCACGCAGCAAGTTTCAAAATGATTGGGACACTTTCAATTCCGCCCTTGACTTTCAATTCCACCCATTAGAGAAGGTTGTTGTGAGAAACACATCTCACTTATCTTGCCAAATATATTTGTGAAAAAAATTTTATTGGTAGATCTAGGCTTTGTCTTCAAAAATGAATAGATACATTTTTTAGTAATATCAACTTGTTTAAAAGATATTGAAGTTCACCGTGTGGCATATTTGTGTAAACTGAAACTGAATTCCACCCTCTAGAAAGTGTCCCAATGTTTTCTTGCCTAGATGGCACACCGCACACTCAAAAGAGTGCGGACGTTGTTCAAACGCTTTGTGCTTTCCGCCTTTTCCGAATTAATTCGGCCCATGCACAATTCCGCCATGAGTAAAAAAAGTGCGGACGTTGTTCGAACGCATTGCGCTTTCCGCCTTTTCCGAATTAATTCCGCCCGTGCACAATTCGAGGCAATTCCGCCGTCGAAAAAGTGTTCGAACGTTTCATGTGCGGAATTGAAATCGAGGCCAGTTCGGACGTTTTTGAATTCCACCCCCGATTTTAATTCTGCCCTTTTGAATTCTGCCCTTGAAAAAGTGTTCGAACTGCAACTGAAAATTTGAGTGTGCCATGCAACATTGCAATTTTTTGTGCAGAAATAGCATGTTCTTGCTCAGAACAAAATATAAATGATATTGGAAGTGAACATGGATGCATTTGCATAAATGTTTGATGTGACAACACAAAAAACATAACTATGAATACTTCCTAAAATGATTCACAGCCTACCTTACATGCTTAAAAGCACACATAAATGGGTACTACACCCCCCAATTGGTTGTAAAAGCCATGAAAAAAGAAACTGATAGATTGTTTGCATGAAAGTGCGCGCTTGCGCGCAAAATTTTTGCATTTTACCCAGTGGTTGAGTACCAAAAATTTTTGCCAGCGATTTTTTTTTTTAAATCGGTACGGGTGCTGCGATTTTTTTATAAAAAAATCGGAATTTTTTTAAAAAAAATCGCTTAAAAAAAATCGCTTGCCAACCCTACCCATAATCATATCTCGGAACTTTAAAAAAACGTTGTTATCAAAAGTTTTATTAAAATTAGATCGTTGTAAAAAAAACGTTTTTCCATCAATAGTCATCGCCGCAGGAGGCAAACTACAGCGCACAAAATGCAGCCGGGCACCTGGTGCGTGGCGGCTTTGTGCTTGAGCAGCTGCGTGGGCGTGCCGAACTGCGGCTTGTGGGGGCAGCGGCTGCACACGAACACGAGCTCATCGAAGGGCACGTGCTTGAACGCCGCGTGCATCTCCAGCTGTTCCGCGCTCGCCAAGTCGGCCGCGCAGCATCCCTGTTCGCAGCACGAAATGCCCATAATGTATTGCTGTGCGCCGAATATTAGTACCGAAAGAAGTTTCCTTCGAGTTCAGGGGGAGTAGCTGCATAAATGGAATGCATCGTTTGCAGGTGTTTGTAAAAAAATGATAAAAGTTAAATTAAGACCGGGTGTAGTAATGTAAAGCCAGCATCATTGCGGCCGATGCACACTTAACAGTGAAAAGGCTAGAAAATATTGGGCAAAGATCCATGGAAGCTTCCCTCAAATTTACTCAAAAATAAAGAATATGCAACATTCATGGAGTAAAAAACAAACTATGTATGTAAACCAAGTTATAAAATTGTCATCCAGTAACCAAACTTATAGCACAGCGATCACAACATCATCAAAACAATCTCTTCAACAATTGATCTTTGTGCTTGCTCTGTAAATGCGATCGCAGCGTAGTAGTGGCACCGTTGGGCGTGCGAAGCGAGATGGAGCAGAGGCAGCAGGTGGCCGACTGCATGCCGGGGTCCTGCGAGAAGAAGTGCCACACGGCGCTGCCGCGCTTGCCGCCGCCCGCACCAGACGCACTGGCGGCAGCGCGGCCGCGACCGCGCCCCGATGTGCCGCTCGGAGACAAGCCGCCGCCTCGGGGCTGTGATAGCTGGTTGTGGAGAAAGTGCACTATTTTTTTGTAAAAAGGGACAAAACCAGAACTTTGCGGTGCGCAGAACCAGTGTGAAATCAGGATTAGGGTGTCAACAAACAAATTTCACGAGAAAAAAAACGAAACTGTTAAATATAGCATTTTGCGGAATTTAGAAACAGCAAAATTTTGCTCTTGCCAGCGGCAAAAAAATAAAATACCAGAAAACGGAGAACATGTTGCCCCGGAAACGGAAAAATTTGCAGAAATTTTGCTGGAAATGGAAAAAATGGCCGGAAAAGTTGCCGGAAAAAGGACACTCTAATCAGGATTTTGAACCATACTTGTAAACCGACCTCGTTCCAGCCTGGTTGTCCCCGACTCAACGTTTTCGTTGCCGGCGACTTCTGTGGACTGCTCCCAGAAAACGATGGTTCGGTTGGATCAAAATGCCGCTCGGCCGCATGCTGTTAAAACTGATTAGCACTTTAATAATGACGAAAAGAAACTTCAAAAAAAACTTACAGGAAAATTATGGTTAAACGTCTCAGCAGCAAAATTCTGCTCTGAGTGCTCAGCAAACGACTCATCAGTGCCTTTGATGTTCGTCCTAAACTGCTGCTCCTCCACATGCATAGTATCCTCACCCAATGGTGATTCCCGAAAATAAATAGGTGCGTCATCCCTTCGTTGACATTCAGACTTGATCATAATGTTGCTCTTTTTGGCTGCGCTCGGCGGCTTGGCGATCTTTGGCACATTGAGTGCGGGGTCGTGTTCGTGGGCGTGTCCGAGCTGGTCGACCAGGTGCTCGTAGATGACGTGCTTCTGCAGCAGCCACGCGCTGTGGTTCGTCCCGTACGCGCACCGGTTGCACTGGAAACGCTTCTGCGACGGGCACTGCAGTGGCCAATGTGCTGCCCACGACACGAGGCAAACGCACCTGGGCGCCCGCTGCCTGAGGGGCCGGCTCTCGGTTGCTGGCTGCACTGGGGCCGAGCACAGACGCGGCCACGTCGTTGCACACTGGCGCAGCGCCCTGCGCACAGAAAGACAATGCATCCCCGCAGCGGCACACTGCAGCGCGCAGACTCACCTGGTGCGTGGCGGCTTTGTGCTTGAGCAGCTGCGTGGGCGAGGCGAAGTGGGGCCGGGCGTCGCACAGGACGCACACGAAGACGAGCTCCTCGAAGGCGACGTGCTTGTAGGCCGCGTGCAGCTCCAACTGCTCCGCGCTCGCCAAGTCGCCCACACCGCACCCCGCTAGTTCGCACCAGACACCCATCGTGTATAGTTAGTTCACCTTCACTGTGACAACAGCAGAATATTATGCTAGAAATGATGGTGGCACTCAAAAAATGAAATAATGACTAGGGTTCAAACGGGACCATGGTCCCTGTAAGTGTTCGGCAAAATTCCCTGACTGAGGCGGTCCCGGTCTCGACAATCCAGTCCCGGGCCCGGTCCCGATAAAAAATATGCCAGTCCAGGTCCCTTTACGATCCCCCAGTCCCTGTCCCGATAAGAAAAATTTCTGTTCGCGGTCCCGGTCTCGGCCCGAAAAAGTGGTCCCGTTTGAACCCTTAATAATGACCAGTACAGTAAGGCAGGCATAGCACACCCGTACTTGCAACGGAGAAGCCAGATAGAATACTTGCTTTTTCCAAGACAGGGTTTATGCAAAGTTTATCGAGTTCGATCGAAAACAGCACTGAGAACGGAAAGCAGTAACTACGCGTCACTGTGTAAAAAAACATTACAGGCATATTTATGCGCCATTAATATCACATAAATATATACAGGCATATGCGCCATTAATATCACATAAATATATACAAGTAAATACACAGCCATGCAAATAGATGATGGGTCGCTTCATACGCGTAAATATGTACATCTCAAATAAATTTGGTGACCTAGGCCTCCTAGTCCTAGTGATGTAAACCCGCTAGTCATGTAGACCGCCAGTCATGCATTTTACTGGTGTTAGCACAATATAGGGGATTAGCAGCAGCGAATTGAGACGATTAGTATAGTACTAGGGCAAGCGGCAGGTGTGTGCACTCGCATTGTTTTACCTCTTTCAATAACATGGCTGAAAAAATTGAAAAACTCTAATGAGTAGGGATGACCGAAAAAGGGTTTTTTTCATAAAATAAAACCGTTTTTTTCCCAAAGCTCCCAGATATGGTCAAGAGTCAACATATACAGGTAAACCAGACAGGTGACAGTACTTTGTGATGTTATATATAGCCATAGAATGGCTGTAGTGTCATGGGATAGCATTATAAGTGGTGATTTCTGTCAAAAATATCTGTTTTATGTCGACTTATTACGGATATCGCCTTTTGTCGAACATTCATGACTTCAAGTGAAGTTGGGTATTCTATTGAAACGTGCTTAAATAAGGATGTAAGAGCAGGCTAACACATTGGCAGTTGTGTTTCACACTGCACAGTATGTGGGGGCACATTGGCTGTATATTATATACAGGGACGTATCCAGGATTTTTGAGCGGGGGGGGCTGCTTGTTTACGGAGGCTGGCGAGCGGGGGGGGCTCAGCCCCCCCCCCTAAAATTTCACGTACAGAGTGGCGGAATGGCGCCATTGCGCTGGCGCCACTAGTAGGCGCAACGCCATGGCGCCATTGTCGTTGGCGCCAACGCCATGGAACGCTGTATATGTATGTAAATATACATACAAATACAGCAAACAGCACACAATTGAGTATATTTATACCGATTTTGGCCACAGGGAGCAAATATGCTGATAATACATCACCTCTGGTGAAAAATGCGCGCTTGCGCGCAAAAATGTTGTACGCTGACGTTGAAAAAGTGGCATTTTCCGGCCACTTTCTGGTCTCACCCCGGGAAGGGGGGGGGGGCTGCAGCCTCCCCCGCCCCCCCCCCCCTGGATACGGCCCTGATTATATACTACACTAGCACATCGTGGCTTATTATGACAAATAGCATAAACAAATGGAAGCTTTTACACTAAAAATGCTTCAAAACCAATGAAAACCACCACAAATGGTAAAGTGCAGGTGAAATTGCACCCTTGCGCGAAAAAAAATTGCTAAAAACCTAGTGCTTAGTACAAAAATTTTGGCCAAGGTTTTTTTTTTAAAAACGGTTTCGATTGTCGGGGTTTAAAAAAAAAAAATTTATTATAAAAAAACCTTTGAAAAAACTCTTGGCCATCCCTACTAATGAGTGACAAATAATTTATGAGTTCTTCAATTTTTTAACAGTGTCATCAAAGAGTGACATAAATAATGCAAGTGCACACGCACGGCGGCCGATGCTACGTACTCTAGTAATAATGTAAACCCACTTCCGCCAATCCCCCATACTGTGATAATCAGACATCTCCCTAAAATACGCGACTGGCAGGTCTACATAACTAGCGGGTTTACACGACTACAGCCACAGGGTCAAATTTGACAACCAATCAGCGACATCACTCACAATATTTTCACAATCTCACTGGCATGTTTCGACTTCAAGTGATACTTCATGCCCGACGTGGAACCGCCGACGGTGCGCAAATGCGTCCCGCACAGGATGCATGTGGCACTCTGGTCAGTGGGTTTCGATTTGATGAAAAACTTCCAAACAATGCTCGGCTGATTGCCGCCGCGCGTAAAATGGTCCGCTGTGCGACCCAGCCAGGGAGCACGGTTGACTGATAGATTGCCCTGTGCGTGAGGTTGTGTGTAAAATTATATGGTAATTGGTAAATATTTAGAAACGAGCCTTCATTTTGTTTGAGGCAAACAAGGATTTCAAAAATTCCAGAGAGCGCCACATTTACTACACTTTTATGCAAATTTTAAAAGTACCACTATCTCGCAAGCTGTAAAATGAGAGCTCCATCTCAAGGGGGTCCACAAACCAATCAAAAATAAATATCATGAGTTATGAATGGAAAAACGACGTTTTTAACAACCCACTTTTTAACTCAAAACCGCCCAAAGATAAATAGTTATGATACGATTCAACACATACAGTTATATGAGATAAGTCACAATGTATTGTCATGGCTGTAGACATTCAGAAAAAAACAGCACACCCGGCGACTTTACTAGGGAAGATGAATAGGGTGGCTACAGCATCTACGGCTTCTTACAGGCTAATTCTTCCTAAACAATTTTCATAGCAGGCTAACTTTTTCCGAGCCTACTTGTCTCCGTCTTTCTTTTCTCGCTGGGGGTGACTGCAGCGTACTGATACCAGACGATGACGGCTCAATCGGATCGAAATCGGCTCCATGCTGTCAGAAATTATTGTAGTTATCATGATTTACCTTCAGAATATAAAAACGAGGAGTTTTATAAAACGAGGCCACAGTATACTTACAGGAAGGGTAGGTTCAGTGGCTGTAACAGGAAATTCTTGGTCTGGATGAAAGTATTCAAAGCCGTTATTATCTGTGTCAAACTCCTGTCCCTCCGCATGCACCGCCTCCTCACGTAATGGTAATTCCCCAGGATAAATAGCCGCATCCTCTCTCGGTCGACATTCAGACTTGATGCGCTCATTTTTGGCTGCCCTCGACTGTTTGGCGACCTCTGGCACGTCGAGTCCGGGGTCGTGTTCGTGGGCGTGTCCGAGCTGGTCGACCAGGTGCTCGTAGATGACGTGCTTCTGCAGCAGCCACGCGCTGTGGTTCGTCCCGTACGCGCACCGGTTGCACTGGAAACGCTTCTGCGACGGGCACTCGCAGTGGCCAATCTGCTGCCCACGACACGAGGCAAACGCACCTGGGCCTCCGCTGCCGGCTGGGGGGCCGGTTCTCGGTTGCTGGCTGCACTGGGGCCGAGCACGCGCACGGGGATGTCGTTGGACACTGGCGCGGCGCCCTGCGCGCAGCAAGACAATGCATCACCGCAGCGGCAACTGCAGCGCGCAGAATCACCTGGTGCGTGGCCGCTTTGTGCTTGAGCAGCTGCGTGGGCGAGGCGAAGTGGGGCCGGTGGTCGCACAGGACGCACACGAAGACGAGCTCCTCGAAGGCGACGTGCTTGTAGGCCGCGTGCAGCTCCAACTGCTCCGCGCTCGCCAAGTCGCCAGCGCAGCAGCCTCGCTCGCAGCACGAAATACCCATAGTTTAGAATGCGTTCAGCAGCTTTTATAGCTAAAAAGTCCGTTTTCGGCAAAACTGTACTGGTGTGTGGCTGAACTGTTATGCGAAATCATTTAATCAAGATAAAAAATCGTACAAGAAAATTATGTCACCATGGCAGTGCTGTTTCTCGTACAAAGTCACCCTAAAGCGGCGTTGACATGCATTTGATGTGACGAATACTTACGTTGGAAGAATGGAATTACAGTAAAAACTCGAGTTTATGCTATTATATGAATGTATGCGCTATTTACGCTTTACACATCTGTGGTCATCTGTCGACGGCTTCGCATAGGGCAATGCGCACGTCAAAAGAACACAGGGAAAATGTAAATTGGGTGGTTTGCGTGAAAGCTTACATATCTGAGCTTACAATCCAAGCCAAGTACTGAGAATAACTCCACATACAAAAAAAACTGGAGTCCAGTGCCGTGCACTTCATAACTGCCTGTTTAGTGGTTTCGATATCGAATTTTTCCAAAGATTGCGAAATGGATTGTGGAGCTATCGTCAGTACTCAGCGTGCCTTGGCATTAAACCAAAACGAAATTTAAGAAATCCCGCGCCATTTACAGCGCACACTCCAGCGATCAGGGGCCAGTTCCGCAAGTGATAGAGTAAAAAGGAAAGTCAACTCTTCACTTTACTTTTTACTCTACTCTTTTTTACTTTACTCTTTAATTTTTCACTTGCGGAACCAGCACAAGGGGGCAGTCCCAAAGTGTCAACTGGGCCAAATCATTTTTCTTCATATCCAAATCTTAGTTTATGCATACAAATCTTTTTATCAAACATAAGATTTGGATACAAAAAATAAAATAAAGATACAAAACACAATATTTGCATACACCGTCGACAGTTTGGGACTGCCCCCCTTGTGCTGATTCCACCAGTGGAAAATTAAAGACTAAAGAGTAGAGTATAAAAGTAAAGAGTAGAGTATGAAAGTAAAGTGAAAAGTTGTCTTTTCAGTTTTACTCTACCACTACCACCCCAGACCGGCATCCACCAAAAAGTTGCAGTCATGGGCACGTGTCCAAAAGCCGCGCGCAACCCCTACTGCAGGCGCACATGTCCACGTAGCGGCACTGTGAACAACTTGGACAACCCCTCGCCAAAGTGGGTGGAGAACTTCGTCCTGAATCGATTTTGGCTGCGAGGTGGGCAATGAGTGAATGACTGGTAGAAAATATAGGATGGAAGTGTTGTGAGAGGTATTAGCAGCGTTTTTAGCTGGCAGAGGCTCCATGTTAAACCTGGTTAGCAGGTCGGATTAGAAGTGAGAAAAAGAAATAGGCATGAGTTTATTTGTAATAAGATTATATTTCACATGTGAATAATTGGCGAACGCGACAACACATATATTTTCTATACAAATTACGGCAGTAATTGACTGTCGTATAAGCGCGATATCAACAAGCCAAGTACTTTACAACTCAGGTTTTAAACGACAATTATCTTTCAATGTACTACTATCGGAATATTTTTTAAGAATCACGGGAAATGAGGATATCACATGAATAGGATAAACAACCTGCTATATTTATGTTGTCAAATTGACCTATTTACAATCAGTAATCAACCATTCTTATAAGATATTTCATGATAGGAACCTGCGACTACACGAAACGAACTGAGTAAGCAGACTAGATTATGAATATTTACCTGCGTGAGGTGCATGCATTACGGCATTACGCACCACTTGCATATTCAATCATCACAGGATCTCTACAGCAAATAAATACAGCAACTTCCGTATCACATGGAAAACCTGTGCTCTTTTCCGTTTGGAAGCATGAGCGTGAGCGCCTTGGGAGATATCCAAACCAATCTGGCTCTCAGGGGTCCCTGGGGGGAGCCGGGGGTCTCCCCCGGCGCGGGCAGGGCCTTGACGCACTTGACTGAACTCTGGCCCATGCCCAGGAAGCCGGCGGATGCGTGCCACATTTTTAGCTGGGCTTCCTCGGAGCTGTGGAGAAATGGTGACCGTTTATTTGGAGTATAAAAAGTGAATTTAAAAGTTGAATGTGCGAGTTAAGTGTTAATCCTTAAGTGTTAAGTGTTACGTGCTGTTGAAAAAGCTTAGAGGCGAAAATAAATCCATTTTAAGCTTGTATCAATTAATTTGGAAGCATGCGGAAACACATTGGTTGAGTTCTGTACTGAAATTTGCATCAAAATTGTTCAAGTTGCGTGAACAATTTCTGTAAAGTATTTATGTACCTTGTGCATCAGCGCTTAAAATTATTTGCTGCGGTTTGAAGAAACAGTAGGTACTGTCCCTCAACGTCTAAAAAAATACTTTTTCTCCAAATCATCGCATAAAAATTTGCCGTATTTATATCATCATTTTATAATAATACTCTCCCATAATTAATTATCAAGTATAAAATAAAACATCTAAAACTATAAAATATCTATAAAATAAGAAAAATATCTTTTTTGAACTATTTCAAAAAAAATTTCCCACCCCATCTGGTTTTCCTCACCACACCTCGCAGATTGACACTTCGATCATAAATATGAAAAGAACCTCACCACATTATCAAAAACAAACCAACCAACCTATAAGTGGCCATATACTTGCCATCCTCACTGATCGCCAGGGCCGCAATGGCGCGACTGTGCGCGGCCACGCTGTGCGCTCTGTTCGCACGCAGCTCGTGTATGGCAACGACGCCGTTGCGGCCGGCGAAGGCGATGCGGCGCGCCGAAGCGCAGTAGGACACCGTGTTGAATCTGGGTGAGGGTGGCAGGTGAAGTGAAGTGATTGGTGCGGTGTAGGGTTCAAAATTCAATTGATGTGACTTTCCGATATTTTTCCGAGAATCGATATTCGATATTGAGATTTTTGCAAAAATTTTCAGAATTTTCCATATAGATATTTTTTCAAAATTTTCGAAATCTATGTTCAATATTATAAAATAATCGATATCGTTTGAATCCCAGTGCAGCGGTGATGACGTGCGCGAATTACCTCGCTATCGGCGGGTAGACGTCTGGCAGGCTGCGCGCCTTCAGCAACGAAGTGTCGAGACAGTGCACCAGCACGTTGCCCAGCTGTTTGAAACGTAAAATGGTATCACACTGTTGAGTAGCGTAGATATCAGAAACGAACCGGGATCATCATCTCAACAACGTCATTGTAATTCTTCTCGATCAGTTGCTCGACGATGCGCAGCACCTCGTTTCTGGCGCGCAGAAGCGGGCTGGCGGCCGTGTGCTGCAGAGTTTGGTGCTGCGCGGCCGCGTTGTAGCGGCCCACCTAAATACACGGTGGTGTCACTGAAAATTGAATTCACTAAAAATCATAAAAACTAGGAAGAATCAACCTCCTTATCCAGTGCAACGATGAAAGCCGGTGGTCTGGCAGAAGCGATCAGCATCAACGCGTGTCTCGCCGTGCGACACGCGTCTGCCTCGGGCGATAGTGGCGCCAAGCCCGCGGCCACCCTAAGAACGATGAAAAAATAAAGAAATGATCATATCCCGCAGTAGCAAAACAGCACACGCCCACCCCTTACCCCTCAGGCAAGAGTCTGTCCGCATTGGCGCAAATGTCCAACAAATCGATGACCACCTTGCTCATGTCCACATACGGCTGCCAGACGATAAAGCCGCGTCCCATGAGGTCGATGCAAGCGCGCCGCAGCGGCGAGTGCATGGGCAGCGCGGCGGACGCCGGTTGTGAAAGCAGCGATGTCAGTGACTGGCCTGAGTTGCATTCACAGTAGGGATGGAAAAAGCGCTTTTTTCAACAGCCCGCTTTTTAAATAAAAAACGCGCTGGGATCATTGCGCTTTTTTAAAAAGCGGCGTTTATAAAAAAGCGGTTGAAAAAAGCGCTGGCCATCCCTAATTCACGATCGATCATTCGGTGGTTGTTGTAACATGTTTATATATTATAGCTACTCGAAAAACTTTTTCGCGTACATTTAGACATTTCAACACTCGCTGAAAAATTGCGCGCATTTGAAAAACGGAATAGGATACCAATATAGGATCACAGTGTTTCTAGGTAAATATATTCGAACCACGCATGCACTTTCAGCCTCAAGTGTTACCCAACTCACAGGTCGCATAAGCGTACGACTCCTCCTCTCCATGTTCCCTCAGTTGCTGCTGAAACGCGGCCGTCTCTTGGTCAGTGGCGCCGGGCGGCGGCGGTCTCCTGGGCGGCGGCGCCAACTCGGAGCCGAACTCGGCGCCGAGCACGCCGAACAGCACCAGCGCGGTGGCCTGCTTCCGCCGGAGCTCGTGCACCGACGGGCCGGCCGGCAACGACGTCACCGCCTCTGCGAACGAGGATTCGCAGTTTGGGTTCTGTGCAGTTGTTCTGATGTACGCTGAATTTTAGCCAACCAAGTGGGGTGACTACGTTCGCATTGGGTCCTCTCTTCGATACGTCCTCAGCGGCGGGCGCCGCTTGCACCGCAGTCACCTAGACATTAAACAAACTCTCTGCGCTCTCTATTTACACACTGACGGGCATATACCCACAATGAATGCTCTAACCGTGGCGCCGACCATGTGCGCATTGGGTCCGTAGATGCACACGTTGGGGTCGACTCTGCTCGGCAGGTAAGCGGCCCACTGCCGCACCAGCTGCTTCCGACCGGCCGGACCCAGCCGGTGCAACTCGCGCAAGAGCAAAGCTTGAGCGGCTTCGCGCAATTCCACGCACATGTCTTGCCAGCTGAAAAGTGATTGTGTTTTATTTTAATGGTTACGGGGGCTTCCAGGAGTACAAATACAATATGAAGGGCTTATTTTAGGCTGTTTAAGAGTGCAGAATACAAAAAGATGGAAGCAAAAACATAGTTTTCAAACCCTCCCCCCACCATACCCCTACAAGACACCTGTAATTACTGCAGTATTATGAAAGGTAATTCAACCGACCGCCTAGCCAGCAACTCGAGCCGCGGCGCCTTGTACACGTTCTGCTTGACCAGCTCGGGCAGCAGTACGCAGTGCAGCGCGGCCAGCAGCGACCAGCCCTGTTTCAGCTGGACGCCCTCGGCCATGAGCTGGTCGAAGGCGGCCTGGTTCATCTCGGGCAGCTGCCGCAGGTTGTGCATCTGACCGGTGGCGCGAGCCGCCGCGCTGATCGTCGACATGCGCCTGTGGGAAAGAATAAAAAAAGTGTGACGTTTTCAGGTGTCAATCCCAGACCCTGTAAAGTGTAAAATGTCAAGCAAAGGTGTCAATTGTCATGACAAATATCCTGTAAAGTGTCAATTGTCATGAGAAATGTCAGTGTCAATTGTGTATACAAATCTTTGTTGTTTTGTATCCAGATCTAATGTTTTATATTTATCTTTATGATCAAACATAAGATTTGGATACAAAAACACAATGTTTGGATGCAAACAAAAAACATACGATTTTGATACAATTTTAACAATTTCTATGACTTTTGACACTATTTTACAGGGACTGCCCCCAGGAAAGGAGCGATTTACAACACATTTGAGTCAATATTGACCTTATCAATCGTCTCTTCTTCTCGTGTTCGGGCAAAAATCCCCCGTGCTGCATGGTCATCATGGTGTTGGCGACGGCGATCACGCCCAGCAGGTGGTTGGTGGTCAACGAGTGCGACTCGCTCCAGTGGCAGCGCGCCGCGAACCGGTCGAACTGCGCGCCCGGCGAGAACAGCGCCGCGTCTGCGCGTTTCGAGACAACAAGCTACCTATTTATACTTTGAACCGGTCTAACCAACTTGAAAACACTATACCTACTCAGCGGACCGCATGCTGTGCGTTTTTCTCAAGAAAAACTCCATCGTGACGTCAACGTTACTTAATGACCCAACATGACGTCATCGAATCAAAAGTGTTCCAAAAAGAGGAAAAAACGTTGCAGGAAAAACCATTCGTCGCTTGTACGCTACACGGCCTTTTCCTCCTATAAATCCATATTTTTCGTGCTCACGCGGTATCAACTAAGACATAAGTATTTTGGACGCATACTTTGCGGTCCGCTGAGTATACGAAATCGTAGGCCACCTGTGGCGTCAACTTTTGGCGTGCGCACGCACTCGGCACCGCTGGGCAGCGTCACCGAGTAGTGGCCGTGTCTGGACACGAAACCAAAACACAGCGGCGCTTTCGGCTTGAGTAGACCGAGCTTCTTCAGACACACGTGATCCAAATCCTTGTCCAATGTCCACGCGTGCAACAGCGATAAGACCATTTGCGCCACATCGCAGCAGATGTTGTTCGACTCGGCTGCCAAAGCCACCTGCACATGAATATTAAGTTTGGGAAAAGATTATTTCCAACGACCCGTTTTAAACATTTTAAACGTAGACGATGTTAAAAAATGTTGATTAAGGCCGTTTTCATGAGATGTTATTTTCCAAAATGTCGAGGATTACTATTTACTCGCGATTATAATTTTTTATAAAAATATTGGCCTAGATAATATTTGAAGCATACTCAATCCGCTCACTAATGGCAAAAATAAATTTTTATGGACTTTTCGAATTTTTAGTTCACTTAAACTTCTATCTTCGTCTAGCAAAATTCATACATTCGAAAAACGCTTTCAAATTTTTCCGGTAGTTATGGTTAAAATAAAAAAATATAATTCAAAACTATCGAACAGTATATTTCACAAGGATATTTTTGGTGTGGCCAACAATATTATGTAAATCTGCCGACTGCAAGAACTAGCAAGGTTGCAAAACATAAAAGTTACTTCCAGAAAAATTCAAAATTACAAAAAGTTAGTGGATTTAAACTAATAATTCATTTTAGTAAAAAAACACTTAATTTAAAAACTTTTTCCAAAAACCCACCACCTTCTTCCTCTGCGCTTCCTGCTGCTGGTTCTTCCTAACTGCGGCCGGGCTGAGCTTGAGGGCGCTCTCAGCCCGGTCCTTGGCCATGCTGAGCAGGTCGTGCAGGCCGCCGGTGGACGTCTTGTTGCCCAGCATGGACGCGATCGCCGAGGTGGTCGTGTCGCCCCCGGACGAGGTCGTAGTCGAGTCGGTTTCGTCCGCGCCCGACATGGTCACGTGCTCGTCCGCCAGCAGACCCACTGGAGATCGGTGTTTTTTGAGCGCTTATTACAAATTATTTTTTTCTAATTTGAATACTTTTTCGATGGTTTTTTTTGTCGATTTGCAAAATTTGTCGACCCTGGCGTCAAGAGCTTGAATTCAAACTATAATCAAACTTACTGATGAGCGCCTCGATCGAAAAGACGACCAAATGAGACTCTGAGTCGTGGGTGTTGCTGCGCACGCCGTGCACGTGCATCGCCGGCATGACAACCTGCATTTCAATCAACGTGATAAACCACAACAATGTCTATAAATTATCGTATTTACTCGAATATTCCCCACTCTCGAATAATTCCCCCTTAAACAATTCCCCCTATTAGACGAGCGAGAAAAAATACCCACCCCCTCGAATAATTTCCCCTTTAGGCATATGAGAAATTAATTGTGCGAAATCTTAACAAAAATGACAATTATGTTGTTAACAAAGCATATTTAATGAACTCGGTTGATAGAAACATTTTGACGAAATAATAATTCCCCCCTCGAATAGACCCCCTCAAAAAACCTGACGGGGGAATTATTCGAGTAAATACGGTATAACCGGCGAAACAAAAACCCACGTGCTTGACAGCCTGCTCGACGGGCGAACCCTCCACCTGCATCGCATCAGCGGCTATCCGCTTGACCACGTCCATGTTCTTGTGCTTGATAGCGCGCAGCATCTGCACGGCCACGCCGCTGCTGCCGCCCGCCGCCGCGTAAGCGGAGTCTGCGTCGTCGCCCGCGCCCGACAAACACAGGTCGGCGGCCAGCGTCACCTGGCCAATTGAAGGAGCGGGATAAATGCGAATTATTTTAATTATGGCATGCAAGGACGTATCCAGGGGGGTAAGCCCCCCCCCTTCCCGGGGTAAGACATAAAAATTCCCGGGAAATGGAACTTTTACTATAATGTTTTTAACGGTTTGTAAAAAAATTAGCACGCTCGCGCGCATTTTTCCCTAAACAACGGGTATTTTCAGCAGATGGGTTCCCGCGGACACATAAATATCGATGAAAATGCACCAAACAATGTGCCTGCCGCTGTAAATGTACGAATATATACATACATATACAGCGGTTTCTGGCGCTAACGCCAACGCCAATGGCGTCATGGCATGGCGCCGACGAATGGCGCCTGTCACTGTATAGGTAAAAAATTTAGGGGCTCAGCCCCCCCCCCTTCGCTCCGCTCCGTAAAAACAAGCAGCCCCCCCGCACACAAATTCTCGATACGTCCCCGATGGCATGAAAAAGATGAAACACACCTGTTCATCGCTGGCCGCGATAATCTCCTCGACCAAGAGCCCTGTAACAATGCGATCTAGCGTGGCCGTTTCCATCTGCCACACGTAGAGCGTGTTGTCTTCGCATTGCACCAACAGGAAGTCATCCAGCGGCCGCCAGCTGGGACACAAAACGAAATGTATTTGAATATATAAAAAGTATATTTGAATATGCCTGACACGGCGAAGAACCGTAATAACTGGCGACCGACCAAATCCTTTTCACAGGATAGATGTGCTTGGACGCGAGCAGGATGCATCTGAGTTCCTTTAAGCTGATCAGCGCCACTGAATGGTCGGCCGCCACGCTGCATATCGACGTGTTGATGCGCATCTGCACGCGAGAAAAATGCAAAGATGGAAGTACACTCCGGGAAAAATGTCTTTATGTTCCTGGCCAGGAACAAAAAAATCGACGTCTCCCCAATTAAAGTGCGACCTGTGTCGGAATATAAATGGCATGAATTCGCGTAGATTAGGGTGCCTTGATGCCACATGTCGATTTTTAGCTTTCTAGATGCTTTGCTCCTCGTTTGACGGCAATCCAAAATCGAATTTCCGGTAGTAAAAAGTCTTCACCGTTTTTGTGAAAACATTATAACAAAGTAAAAACATGTTAAAACAATGAATAAGAGTTGCGTGCAGGTCTTATTCATCGTTTTAACATTTTTTAAAAACATATATTTAACATGTTTTCACAAAAACGGTGAAGACTTATTACTACCGGAAATATGACTTTGGATGGCCGTCAAACGAGCAGCAAAGGACCTAGAAAGCTAAAAATGGACATGTGGCATAAAGGCACCCTAATCTACGAGAATTCATCCCATGTATATCCCACCCGACACAGGTCGCATGTTAATTGGGGAGACATTGATTTTTTTTGTTCCTAGCCAGGAACATAAAGACATTTTTCCCGGAGTGTATTAAATATCGATCAATCCCATTCAACCGACATTGCACCCTTCTGGCGGAACCATCAAATTGGTTATGGGCCCCGCCTGGAAACAGAACCGCTGCACCCTGGTGCCGGTGTTCAAGTCCCACAGCAGGACGGCGAAATCGACGCCGCCCGACAACAAGTGCGACTGCTCGTAGCGCGGGCTGTGCTCGTGCGGGTAGAGCAGACACGTCACCGCCCCCGTGTGGCCGGACAGCACGCGCATGGGAGTGTCTGTGAAGTGGGTGCGAATGAAGACGTCACTTCGCGGCTATACACATCTAGCTAGGGTTGGAAAAAAAAGTTTTTTTAACTCCATGTTTTTTTTAATAAAAAACGTTGTTTTTTTAAAGCTCCCAGATATGACATTGTGTCAACATATATAGGTATATAAGACAGTGGGAATACTCTGTGATGTTATATATGACCATACAATGGCTGTGGAGCCATGGGATAGCATTATAAGTGGTGATTTGTGTCAAAAATATCCATTTTTCGTCAACTTATTCATGTATCGCCTTATAGTCGAACGTGACTTTCGGTGAAGTTTGGCACGGAATAGTGATGAAACAAGGTTGTAAAAGGAGGTTGTAACTTTGGGAGTGAAGTTACACACTGTGGAGGTACATGGAAGTACATTACCTCAATATTATATACTACAGCCACATATGACGGCTTATTAACCCATGGTAGCACATAGAAATGGATGCTTTGATACTAAAAATGCCACAAAACCAATGAAAACAAACACCAATGTCAATTTGTGTGTTAAATTGCGCGCTTTCGCGCAAAAATTTTGCAAAATACCTAGTGCTGTGTACTAAAAATTTCGGCCGATGTTTAAAAAAAAACATTTCGGATGTCATGTTTTTTTTAAACGTGTTTTTTTAAACGTTTTTAAAAAAACATCGGCCAACCCTACATCTAGCATTGAAAAATGGGTGTCCTTAAATACAGAAAATATAATAAATCAATAATCTCGGAAAGTCTGTGAAAAAATCAATCTTTAATCTTTCTGAAAAATTTAATGTGATGTGAATTTAATCTTTCTGAAAAATATAGATGGAATTTTTATATTTTCTTATGTAAAAATGAAATAACCTCTCCGGAAAAAAACCCTGGATGAAATCTAAACAAATAAAAGATTTTTTATATTTTCTTATATTCAAAAATATCTATAAATCTCCCGAGATTCTCAGCCTCTATCCACATCAACTCAACCTCACCCTTGGCCTGCGCCTGGGCGGCATCCATGTGAAACAGGATCCTCACAAGCGCGTGGGGCGCGTGCAGCAGCAAAATGGCCCCGTCGACCCTGCCGAGGAACAGGCGCGCCTGGCTCGCCACGTACAGCGTGCAGGAAATGTCCACCCAGTCGGGCAGGTCGTCCATCACGCCGGGCGGCTCGTGCAGCAGCGAGCCCCACGCCTGCTGCAGACTGGTGCTGATTTGAGCGCTCGCCGCTGGAAATGTCGGCGGGGGTTGGCTCAGTAGCAGAAAATGGGGTTTTTGAGGGGTTTTTTTTCGTGAGAGCGCTAGCCCAAGAATTGTGATTTTTTTCAAATATTTTTCTATCCATGATTGGAACGCAAAGAATACCGAATATCGAATAAACAATATCGAGATATCGAGCAACTTTTAGCAATCTACCTATATAGAGAATTTTGGAAAATATCCAATATCGATACATCGAAAAGTAATATGATTGCAACCCAAAGAACGTGAAACTCACTGGGATGCGTGTCGAACTTCTGTTGCATCAGGGCGGCCACGCTCTTGTCGCTCACCTCCGGTACCCGCCACATGTTCATCTGCCCGGTGCGGTTGGCGGTAAATGCCTTCAACGCACTCTGTGTGTGACCATCAGTGCCTGCGATGGTGGGCAGACAATGTGACAAAATGTTTGAGAACAATAAGTGAACTATTCCCTTTTAATACGCCTTTCCCAGCAGTACACTACCGTGCATAATAGTGCGGAATGTGGTACCACGCATTGTTTTGGTGACACCCCAATGCAGAAAAGCATGGCTGCCGAGTAAATAGGCATTTGTTTGATGCACATGAGTGCTGACAATACGTGTACAAAAACTTAATTTTATATCTTACTCATGAGGCATTCTAGAACAAAAGATTTGCACACACCTCACTTTGTTCATCGTGCATAATAGTCCGGAAAACGTCACTAAACCAATTATAAGTTGAAATTTTTTCGTTAAAACGCTGATGTTTCGATGGAGGGAATGATTTGCAACAAAAAATTTCAGTCAACATTCCCATATTTATATTATATATAATCTTAAATGATAAAGCAAAATGAAAGTGACAATGCTTAGCTTAGCCTGTGTTTCCCATGGTATGGGTCAGTAGTATGCAAGCTGGATTACATCTTCAAACTGCACATTGGTGTTTTGAGTTGTTTATCATTTAGAAGACACTTGTAGGTACCTAGATACAGTCCCTACAGTGAATCTTGATGACCAGAAAGTATTTGTTCTTAGGCCAAAAATTTTGATGATGAGATTCATCAAATAGTCCGGAAAACGTCACTAAACCAATTCTAAGTTGAAATTTTTTCATTAAAAAGCTGATGTTTTGACGGAGGGAATGATTCACAACATAAATGCCAAAAAATATTACCCCTTTTTACTCCCAGGTACTGCTTTTTAAGAAAAATGTTCACAATCGAGTACCAACATCTGGTAGCAATTGCTACAAAATAGAT